>OY744525.1:148452670-148770170 GCA_963556195.1 Sepiola atlantica
AAGATTCAGAGCATATATATCTTATTTCTGCATTCCACTGACCATGGGAAATCAATCCAAAACCATGATTTTCATTAGTTTTTTAAAATCTCTGTATTTAAGTATTTTGATGAAGGTTTATTTTTCTTCCCTCAAAATTTAGTATTCATTTGTTACACGTGTTTCATGGCAAAATTTGGACAAATGTAATTTTAGTCAAAACTTGTTCATCATCAGAGACTGGCAGTATATATTGTGGGATTGTGAAAGAACATATTACATAAAAAAACAAAGGAGATAAAAAATATGGTGAAGTTCCAGATTGAGTGCTGATAAAAGTATAGCAAGTTGAAGTATATAAAAAAAAAAAAAACACATGATGAATGGTGACAAACTCAGAAAAAAAGAAAATTCCTCCTCCTTCTGTTGGAGCACTGACAGACCACACTGCGACAGGTGTCGGAATCGAACACCGATTTTAGACCAGTATAACGAGCGGACTATTACAGACTTTTTTTTTCCTATGAGAGATAAATTCTACACATTTTATTTTTTTGGCATCAAATAACGACACCTTTTTTGTGTTAGGTTCAGTATCTAAGCTTAAAAAGCAAATAAAGAACGCTTAAGTTTGTGTGCATATTTTGATGCTGATGTGAACGGACATCTGTGTCAGTTAATTCTTTGCTAACAGTCACACACATGCACACTATCCAGGTTTATCGTCTGTTACCTTAACATGAGAACATAGACGATAAACCTGGATAGTGTGTGTGTGTAACTGTTAGCAAAGAATTAACTGACACAGATGTCCGTTCACGCTTGTATACAAACCCAGCATCAAAATATGCACATGAACACAATGTCAGGTGCATTACTTTACAAATACACTTCTGATGATTTGGTGATTCATGAAACTGCAGTGATTTGTTATTGTTATAAAGCTCTATCATAAATGATATTGAGCCCTTTTCCGTGTACAAGGTTTACTGTCTTGATTTGGCTTGGTTCTGATTTTAAGAAGTTGATTTTCATGTTATGTATAAATCTATTTATTGATATTTTCTGGGTTTTTTTTTTTGTTAAGGTGGAACAGTTAGAAAGTTGAGAGCCTGGTCGTTTATTGGTCACTTATGGTAACAACGCAGGGGAAGAAAGCAGCGAGGAATTCAATACACTCGAAAACTCAAATCAGCTTGTAGGGGCGCAGACCTTAGCTTAGTAAGATATTGTGTCTTACAGAAATGCTAAGATCCAGACATTTAAATTGTTAAACACTCCATTTTGTAGAGATGCATGGACCATGTGATGAGAATTAAACTGTGTTATATATTTGTGAAATGCTTAAACAGTGAAAAACAGGGAAAATCATAAAAGATAAGGCATGCATCGAGTTGAAGGGAGAATAATAGTAAGCACGTGTGTGCGACCATGTTTGTATGTGTTGTACGCATGCGATAGATAAAATGTGTGTATCGCTCTGTGTCCCTCTGCATTGAGTGGGACAATATGTGTGTGACAGTGTATGTGTGAGCGTAGAGTTGATAAGTCGTTTAGGCATTTGTATGCGTGTGTCTTTGTCAGCAGTGTGTTGTTGTGTGCGTTGAAGAATGATAGGAGCATGGGCTTTTGAGTGTGTACACGTGTGTTTAGTAGTCAGCCAAGGTGTTCCTCGCCCAAAGGTGAGGAGTAGCCGGACATGTCCTCTCTGTGAAGCGTCGAAGGAGAGGCAGAGATGAAGAGAAAAAGAGAAAGTTTTGCGCTGTGTGATGCTTTTTATATTGGCCACACGGATGTAGTTTTACGCACTATCATGTGATCAACATTTTTGGCTTTTAAGGGAATTCAGGTTGGTTTCTGTTTTTCTGCTTACGCCGTTTTTTGATAAAATGTTAGGATGTCAATATTATATGTTAGATAATGGCCCGATGGAATTGGACGCATCTGTTGGAGGCAGGTTTGACTTGCGCAAATTGTAGCGGAGTCACCGCGTGCAACTTTGGTGCGCTGGTTTTCTCACGGTTCGGGTGACAGTGACGAGACCCGGAGGGTCAAAGTTTAGGTCACACCTGGTGTTGATCACAAGATTTTGTGACGTCAGTTTTCCCTCATGGGAAAACGAGATTCGAGATTCGAGTTCTCGATTGGAAGCTGACAAGAGAACAACGATAGCCATGTAGCTGTTACAAGTTAAGGAATTCCAAATCCCCAATATAAGAGCCAGAGTGAATCACCCTTTTCCTCCCTGTACAAATAACTAAATAGTCAGGAATACTAGTGTGAGCTCTCTCTCTCTCTCTCTCTCTCTCTCTCTTAAACAACGATTGCTCATCGTCGTCTAATTAGATAGTAAATAAAAAAATGGCTCTGAATCAAAAACAGTAAAAGCCTTGTTATACTTTATTGTAGTAGAAAGATTGATTTAAGCTTGCGAGGAAAACCGCCGGTACAAAGAGACGCGGAGAAGTTGACGCGGCAAGCAACAGATAGATAGCAACCCGACAAAGCAGGCGAGGACAAATGGTGGTGAGAAGAAACACGCACAGGCAGTACAAATAGTCAGCATAGCAGCGGCGACACAATGGAGAACGTGAATGGTAGTAAACGACACATCGCCCCGTTTCGGATCAACAGACGAGAGCTCTTCTACGACGCCGACATTACAATGTATGTCATAAACCAAACAATGTAACACTCGTCGAATGATCATTTCAAACTCAGTGTTAACGAAGCTATCTTAGATCAACCCGGCGAATAGATCGAAATTCCACAATTTCCCAGAAAAAAAAACAGAAGCCACAAAATCAATTATTAACCGTTTTTTTTAAACAATTATTATTCTAAAAGCTGAAAATACCAAAAAGGAATGCAAAACTGCCATTGGCGACTAATTTGGAGCTAATCTACAGTTTCAAAGCAGGTCATAATTTATTTATTGTTATTTTTAAGGGAGAATAAATCAAAATTATATTTAATTACAAGAGTTAATTTTATTTATCTATTTAAAGTCATGAGATTAATTAGTTTCTAAGACAGACAGAGAAAGGGAAGTAATTTAATGTTTAGAGTTATTTCCCTTGGATCAAATATTAATTTACCCTAAATGGACACAGAAAGACCTTATTGCTGATCTTAAAAAAACAACTGTTTTAATACGCATATGTATTCATGATCACATGCATATTATTTCGCTTACGTGCTCAACTGTCTACTATTCATGTTCATAACTAAAACTTATATGTGGCTTATATTTATATGTAAAGTCCGGTAAAACCCATTAGTCTTATTACCAAAAACTTCAGCTGGTAGGAGCATGTCCCCCGGACTTAGCTACATCAAATAACTTCCAAACATGATCCCATTCGGTACGGCTAATGCTACATTTCCCATTCCATTGTAGGGACGACAGATTCGCCTCCCTTGAATAAGATGTCTTGATATATTCAGAGAAAAGGGATCAAGTCTTGTTCATGATCTCAGACGATATGTGACTTGGACCCAGTTCTTGTGAGATTTCAGGAACCCCTCTGATGCTCTTCCTCTTTCTGTGCTGATTTCTTGGAGCGAAGTCAAGCTCTTCGCGGCTCTTCCAGAACCTTGAAAATGCATCGAATGTAAATAAACCCTTTTGTGCATTTAACAAAACTATTTATTTGTATAACGACTATGTGCATTCAATTGTTTTGCGGCTTATAGTAAATGTTTATTTCATTTATCTTTGACTGTGCCCTTAAAATAAAAGCACGAGTTTAACCCACTCCTTTGTGTTTCCTCTAATTTGTTGACAATTTGTTGTTGTGGGTGTTTGTATTTCCTCTAGTAGTGCAGCATGTTTCTGTAGACTAAAAGTGCAAACCACTCAACAGAACACCAGGATCCCCCAATGGATTGAACTTTAATTAGATATTATCCTTTGGCCAAAAGATGGCGCTCCAATATTGCTTATTTATACTAGAAATGCTAACGATGAAAACTGCATCCTAAGTATTGCCATCCATCAAGGCTAAAAAAGATAACGTAAAATTCGTAATTCCCCAAGTAAAGTTTCACTTCAAAAAAGCTAATTTATAAGTCTAATTAATATTCCATGAAAAATGCCAGTATACTGAAATCATATGCCCTTAATAGGGTTAAGATGAAAATTCATATACACTAAATGTACAAAAGCAAGGAAATTTCCAAATTTTTACACTTTTATTGTCATTAAGGGTATGCGAGCACAACAGGGCTATGTATTTTACTGGTAGGAATTTTTCTTCAGCGCACCTCACACACTTCATCCACTCATGCATAGAGATTTATACTGTAGTGATGTGATAATGAAATGGTTTGGTTGATATGTAGTCATACCCTTAATGACAATAAAAGTGTAAAAATCCCAAATGTTTACACTTTCATTGTCATTAAGAGTATGGCTACATATCAACCAAACCATTTCATTATCACATCACTACAGTATAAATCTCTATGCATGAGTGGATGAAGTGTGTAAGGTGCGCTGAAGAAAAATACCTACCAGTAAATGTTGTGCTCGCATACCCTTAATGACAATTTCCTTGCTTTTGTACATTTAGTGTATATGAATTTTCATCTTAACCCTATCCAGGGCATATGATTTCAGTATACTGGCATTTTTCATGGAATGTCCCTACTGTTGTAAAGGCTATGCCTCAATACAATGCCTTCTCATAAGGTTTTTTGGAATTGTCTGGAAAACTAAGGTATATGGTAAACTGAAATAAAAATGCCATCATCTAAACCCTAGAACCTCTATTTCTGCCAAAAATCAGCTGAATCCATCAAATAGTTGATGAGATACAGGGTGACACATACGTACGTACACACAGATAACATGATTTCCTGATTGAACTTTCTGGATCTCTGGGTTGCCTTGACTAATGATGCTGAAATTCTACACACTTATAGAACCTATCAAATAAAAATTTTGTGCAAAGTTTTAACTAATTTTGTTTATTTGTTTTTGAGTTATGATTGATCAAAGAAATGAGATTTCCAGCATAGGCCATTCGTGACGTCTATTAAGGGATAGAGCACTCTCGCGCCTCCCTTGATACTGAAATTCAACATGACTATACCTTAGGTAACCCCTCGCACACGGCAAAGGATTAGTTTCATATCGAACGTCTATTTCAATTTACTTGTTACAAGGTAGTGCCCAGTTGATCGGAGCTCCCGGCCCTTTTTATTGGAGTTGCGAGAGACTTTAATATTTGTTAATAATCTAATCGATTCTTATGCAACTCATGCAGATAAAATTGAATTGTTGGTTTAGGGTTAGGGTTAGGGTTAAGGTTAGGTTTGGGGTTAGGAGAGCAAGATGTGCACTTTGAGAAGGGCTATCACAGTTGCTTTGTAATAATGTATATATGTATATATATATATATATATATATATATATGTATGTTCCTTTCAGTAGTCAAATTATAATTATTTACCACCCAAAATCTAGGCTGGGCTCTGCAGTAAGTAGTATTAACACAGTCGTTATCATGATGGCTTCAATGCATGTTCTTTTCAATAGTCGAACATTTTGATAACGGCTGTGTGGGCTAAGATGTCGGAATTTGAGTTTGAACATAACTCGTGTTCCGGAGTTCAAGTTTGGTGACTGGTATAATTTTTCTCTACACTGACGATTCCGGTAAAGATGAAACGTATACTATGTAGATGAAACAAATATTTATAATTATATATATATATATATATTTAAATAAGGAAAGTAATTATACGTAAACATATTTATGCTATATATATATATATATATATATATATATATATATATATATTATGACACATGTATAAGCATACACTATCAGTACCTTTTAATTAGTATTCTCTTCAAAAAAGATTCAGCTCGATGATTGTCAACCAGTAACAACAGATGATATATAAATAAGACAGGTTCATTTTATATTCCAATAATCATGGTTTTTATTTTCAATTTTTATATTTTCACATTTTCAAAAAACATAACATTCCTGTGAGATGTATTTTTATGACCCCTTAAAAGATCTCAAATTGAAAAGTCTTGAAACAAACCTACACCACACTGTGGCTCATTATGGGCAAAAACAGAGAAAAATAAACAAAAAAAACAAACTTTCACACGAGGAAAAAATCTCCTTAGGCCGCCTTTTTAAAAAAATTTCGGTACAAAGTATAGAGTTAGCACACCAAAAAATATGCGGACATTTGAGAATTTTTAATTCAGTGATATTCCTTAATATAGTTTTTTAATTCTATCATTTATTTGTAAAAAGTTTTAATTCACTTGGGGGTAATTTTAATTGGCTAAAATGACTTCATTAAACTTGAAAATGCCTATTTATCTCATTTGAATGTGAAACTAAGTGCAGAGCTAATCTCTTTTAAATTTACCATTTAGGAGTCAGTTAGATATATTAAGCCATCCAATCGAGCAATGTTAATACTGTTATACTCGGGTGTTTGGTGAATGATGTTTAGTATTTATTTATAAACCGTTTAAGTTAATTCTAAGGTAAATTTATAAGTTAAGTTGATGGGGATTTCACCCGAAGAAAGGTTCATTTGTGATACATAATCATAACTATGTTTTGTTTTCACTTTTAAAAGTTTTAGTTTAGTTTGTTCTTAGAGATCTTGCTGGGGTAACACTTGATTTGCTTATGAATTACATTTATATCCGAGAGCTCTTTCAAGGATTGATATAGTCACTTTTTGAGCACCTATGTGGACATCGCAACAGCTTGTACTCCCAAAGATTGTCTTTAAATATTTTTTTTTGATTTTGTTCAATTAAACCAATTGTCCAGCTCTGATAATGTCCAGGTGATGCCCAGAGAGAACTCCCTGATTGTATGTCCAAAACTCGAAGTATAATTCCTAGTGCTGAGAAATATAATGAAAATAGTTTGAATATAATTGGATACCCTCCTGATTTGTATGCCTGGAGTAATCTCTCCCCCCCCATACCTGTTTATTTCTTTCAGCAATCATGTAGTTTCTATACAAATGCTAATCCAAAATAATAAGTTTTTTCACTTTTTTTTTATTTTAGTTTAGTTAGTTTTTACCTATCAAGGAACCCTCCTAATTTTTTATGAGTTACATATTTAAGGGATCTTTTAAGGATTGACATTGCCCCTTTTAGATCTGCTATCTGGATATCAAAACAGCTTTGTTTAACAGGGATTTTGTTTTCTCCCTATCACAATGTGTATTTCTTTTAGGAATAACATTGGTTTTATTTCAATCCGAGTACTTTTTTATAGTTTCTGTTTTTTGTGATGTTTGCTTGGTTTAGCCGGGTTCCAGAATTAGGTTGGTCTGGTGGAGTTTTTAGGTTGTTATTTGTGGTAGCATCACAAGGAAAATTTGCACAATTACTTTCCTCATATTACTAGTATGTAGCTGAGGGGAACCTTATTCTAAATGACATTCTGCCAGTTTCTATTTTTTATTCGAATGTTTTGTCAGGATTTACTTCTAAACAAAGTATCATTACATCAAATTCCTATAACAAAAACACTCAAAGGTGTCTAATAGGCATTCAAACTAATGTTTTTCATTTATAGAATTTAGAAACACAAAGAAACGTTATTTTTTTTTTAATATATTTATTAAATGAGTAAAATTATTTATTTTATAAATATGTCTGAGACTTTTGCTGTAAAACAGCATTTTCAAAGAGTATTTCCTTTTTTCTCCTCATCTTGTGTGGTAGAGAAATAAGATTACATGTTCGATATATTATATACAGGGTGGGCCAAAATAAAACAAATTTTAGCCGAAAAACACTTCTTAAAACTTACAAAAACTAAAGTATTGTTTTTTACACTGTTTTGAGTTTTTTAAGCAAAAATAATGTTTTCTAAATGAGGGTACGTTCCTTAGGGCTAATACGGCTCATGCTTGCTTCGGAAGGGGTCCTTTACTTATTCTAAAAAAAAAAAAAAAATCAATAAATAAAAAAGTTATGAATTTTTAAAAATAGGACCCTTATTTTTGCCCACCCTGTATATATATATATATATATAAATTAGTCGTCCAAGGCTATAGCAATGCGATGTGGTTGCCGTGAGATGGAAAAGTGAAAAGAAATAAACGCAGGAAGAGAGTGAAACTCAAAACGATTTATTAATAATTTCACGAAAACTGATTAAATACCAAATAGTATTTTTTTTTTTTTTTGGTAAGTAACAGATCGGCAAAGGGTAATCTTAAATTTTCGAAAGAACAACTTTCATTATCAGAAGACAACAATAGAAGACCGAGAGGGTCGGAAAAACGTGAAAAAACCGGTGTCAGATCATCGTATTCCTGTAATACGATGATCTAAAAAAAAAAAAATCAATAAATAAAAAAGTTATGAATTTTTTAAAATAGGACCCTTATTTTTGCCCACCCTGTATATATATATATATATAATTTTAAAGATGTAATAAAAGCAACATAAAGCTCATGGATATGAACTCGGACAATTGGGAGATGATGTGTCTGAAGCGATTGGTCTGGCACAAGTGTATCTGTGATTGTTGTGGCAGATTTGATGCAAAGCATATAGATTACTCCAGTTTTAAACGTACTTTGCGGAAGCCATCAGTGCCAAACGTCCCAGCAACATTTCAACTTTCCCATGTGTGTGGTTTATGTAGCAGAGTCAAGCTGGTCTACTGAGTAACATGAGATAACATGAGGTAGGAGTCAAATAAAAGTCTTAAACTGAGGATTAATATAGCTACATACAAACATGTCATTTCTGCACCAAGACTTGTAAAAATTAGTCGGACCTGCTGAGCCATCTCTGTGCTCACAATCTTGTAGGGATGGTTTTCTTCTCTAAAACAAATGTGTATATGGGTTACTTAAAAATATTCAAAGCTAACAAGTCGTTATTTATACCGCAATACGATACTCCGGGCAACGCCAACTGAGTTCTGTTAGCAACTTGCTAGACGTCCGTCGAATTTACTATTACGTTAATTCACTTTCCCATTTACAGACAATGCGTGGTTGGCACATCGGTACGTGCTTTGACTACTAACAGTGTAACCTGCAGGTATTGTCTCCTCCTATACTGATGATTGGAGAAAGTGAAATCTAATGTGTAAGCATGGTTTTGGCGCTAATTTGGATATAAAATAGGTGGCACATCTTTAAGAAAGCATTTTCAAAGAGTATTTCCTTTGTTTTTTAAATTTTTATAAATAACCTTCACAAAACGTTTTCTTAAAGATGTGCAACCTATTTTATATTCAAATTAGTGCGAAAAACACTCCTGCACCTCAGATTTCAGGACGTCGAATCTTCTATGTCTACCACAAGGAGTTTCTTGCATTTAATAAATATATCCCAAAAAATAACGTTTCTTGATTTTATCAAATTCTATAAATAACCTTTACAAACCTTTTTCTTAAAGATGTGCAACCTATCTTATATTCTATTTTCATTTTACTTCAGTGTAAAGTCTCAAAAATCAAGAGACCCCTTTCCTGGGACTGACACTTGATTGCTGTATGAGATCTCCTTTACCTCTCAAATGCTGAGTTAGTACAGAAGTGAAGAGCATTAATTTTTTTCTCCCCCAATTGACTAGCTATGTTTTAGTATATATTTCTTGTGGTGTCTTGATTGTAGTGGATTCCAGGACAAGAATTCATCTAGTCTGGTGGAGTATCCAGCTAACTGCTGTTATTTGAAATAACATCACTAAGAGAAGGTGCACCATTCCTCGTATGAGTCAGTGTATAGCTGTGTCGAGGGGATCTTATTTGTGCTTTGAATACTATGTTATTTTGAGTCTTTGGTAAGGGTTTACTTGTAGGGTGAAGTATCCTCATGTCAGGTTGTCCTAACAAACTCTTGTACAGAGAAACCGGAGACACTCGATAATGGTGTTTAATAGGTCATTCAAACTCACATTTTAAAAAAAATTCTTATCTTTTTTTTTTAGCTGGGATGGAGCATCTAACTAGATGCCATACATTCACCCGCTTTTTCATGTATTCGAATGTGTTTAGTAAAAGAGGAATTGTCTGAAAATGCAGATCCACATAATTTACAAGAATAAGGTTTCTCTCCTGTGTGTGTGCGAATATGCCTTGTTAAACTAGTATTTTGTGTAAATGCAGAGCTACAGATGCTACAAAAGTATTGTTTCTCTCCAGTATGGGATCGGATATGTCTCTTTAACTCAGATGATGTCGTAAATAATGAGCCACACACTTCACAAGAGTAAGGTTTCTCCCCTGTGTGGGTTCGCATGTGTATTATTAAATTAGATTTTTGTCTGAATGATGAGCCACACACTTCACAACAATAAGGTTTTTCCCCAGTATGTATGCTCATATGGTTTTTCAAGGTGCCTGACGTTGAACATGAAAATCCACAAATGATGCAAGAGAATGGTTTCTCCCTGGTATGGGTCCGTATATGTTTTAGCAAATTTGAATTTTGTGTACATGTATATTCACAATAATTGCAAGAAAATGGTTTGTTGCCGCTGTGTCTGTGCATGTGAACCCTTAGAGACGTACTGAATGAGAATGAAGCTTTGCAAACATCACAAGTGAATGGTTTTTCTCCTGTATGTGTTCTGATATGAGTTTTTAACAGCGATTTATACAAAAAAGCATATCCACAAACTTCACATGAAAATACTTTCTCATTGATGTGTACTTTTTTATGTACTTTTAAGCTGATTTCATCTGAACATCTATATTCGCAAATGTTGCAAGAGAACTGTTTATCACCTTCGTGTTTTTGTATATGTATTTTCAAATATAAAGGTTTTGAAAATTCTAAGCCACAAACCTCACAAAAATACTGTTTTTTGGGCCGTAATTTTTTTACAGTAATTTTGTTTGCAGTGGAATTAGATTCCATTTTGGTGTTTATTCCTGGTGCATTCATCAGTTTTCCAGTGCACAGCAAATCTGCAGGTAAAAATTAATATTTACATATATATATATATAAGTTGTGAAAAACAAATATATTTATTTTCGAGCAATTTCTTAGTTGAATCTGAAAAGAACACATAAAATGTACATGAAAAAGATTACTCCAACAATGAATATAAAATATTAACAGATACCCTGATGTTGCTTAGAATGAATCAAAATTTTCTGTATGCCTACCCAGATCTTTTGCTGTAGATGAGAAATAAATATATATATATATATATATATATATATATATATATATATATATATATCAGTTTTTATAAATCAAAAATTTGAAAACAAACTGTTAAATATTATGCAAATCTGCAGGAAAAATTAATATTTACGTGGATAAGTTTGTATAGTTAACACATTTAAGAAACATTAAATAGCAGCAACATTTTTTATATTAATTTTCCAAGCAATTTCTTTCTTGAATCTCTATCTGAACAGAATACATTCAATCTGATGATGTACATGAAAATGTTTTGCCAACAATGAATATTAAATATTAACTGATATCCTGATGTTTCTTAGAATGAATCAGGATTCTACACTAATTTAGACAGGTTGTCACATTGTTTTTACATTGATATTTGCTGTAGATGAAAAATAAATAAATATATATATGTTTTTATAGGTAAAACATTTGAAAACATTAAATATTGGGCGAGTATAATTCTGTTAGTCGAGAAACAGGGTTCAGTCGCGGTCAGCTTAGTGTACTCAGATGTCAGCTGACCTCCTGTGTATTAGAAACAAATGTGACATCACATGGCCCAAAGAGAGAGAGTGTGAGAGGGCAGTCATCAGTTAGTTCAGAAGCACACACATGTGAACTTATAATGTTAGAGATGTCAATAATTATCCAGTTCTCCACTGGTCAGTTACTGATAACAGACAGTCCAAGACGAATAAACCTCTTTTTGTATTCAACCGTGATCTCTTATTAATCCTTATTTTCGGGGTATGAAAAACTTTATTTGCGGGCAGCATTTCCTCAGTCGGGCAGGATCACAAAAGAATGTTAATGAAGTTCCATTCATGACACAAGATTGAAAGTAACAATTGAAGCAATTCATGTTTTTATAGTTTGCTTCCGATCAATTCTTTCATGGATCTTCCTAAGAGAAAAAATCCAAGCTGATGACGATACATAAAAGAGCTTTGTTGAACAATATTAAAAAAACTAGCAGGTACACTAGTGTTGCTTCAACACGAATTAGGATCCAGAGTTGAACAGGTTATACTTCATGCCATATCCCCTGTGCAACTAATCTACATGTCATGAGTTCATGATGAACATTTTTTACAACATGAATAGCTATTTATTTAAGCTGTCAATAGTAAGTTTCAGTTGAGAAGATGATAAGCATGTTAGGGTAGCTCCACTAAGAGGAGGGTTTATAAGAGGAGGGTTTATCATAAATTAAGTCTTTGATGTGAGGGTTTATAAGAGTGTGGTCAGAAATTAAGACTGCTCAGTAAGGAGTGGCATTTTTTACAATACACTTTGAAGGACGTCTGCCAAGTTTAATTAACGATGATCAATACGAAAACGTGCTCTTCACTAACCTCAACACTAATTGTAGCATTCCCAGCTGCCAATATCGTGCGACATTTGTGATTTCGTACCTTAATGCGTTCAAATCGCAATTTCTCGCTTATTTCTGGTCCAATTTAAAAAATATATATATGGTTGGAAAGAAAATAAAAAAATCTTTCCGAATATGTAATTTTTGTGTGCTTTTATTCATTGAATTATTTTTTACAGCGAGTTAAAACGGTTTTTACTTAAAACAGCCGAAAATCAAAAATATGAGCTTTTTTTTAGACTCAATTTTACACGTTCGTTTGCTTTTCAAAGTTAAAGCAGCCAATATTTATCAATATTCTTAAAATTCTACAGCTATCAGAACACACCTTAAACTATAACTAGGAAGTTATATTTTTTTTTCTTATAGCATTTGAAGGCGAAACACGATAGTGTAAACTCAACCGACATTTCTTCAAAAATTATAAGGTACGCATCTTATTTGCAAATATTTTTAAATAGAAAATAGATCTAGAATTATTTTGATATATAACATGTGAAATTTGAATAATATTTAAATAGCCGGAAAGTTGTTTGAACTTTTAGTTTTGGAAAAAAACGGACTGAAAAATTATGTGTTATACTCGGCCGAGTGTAAACAAAACGCGAGCGGCAGCACTTTTACCCCCAGCCCAGGCCGCCCAGCCCCCGGCGCCAGCATTTTGGCTCACGTGACTCAATCGTAGTCACTTATGAACAGAATAGTCTTCCGTATTAACAATTAGCATATATCCCCCCCAATACATTTTTTTTGTTTATTAATTATTTACCTTACGAAATAGAATCCATCAATCTACATTCTATTTCGTAAGGTAAATAATTAATAAACAAAAAAAAAATGTATTGGGGGTGGGATACATGCTAATTGTTAATACGGAAGACTATTCTGTTCATAAGTGACTACGATTGAGTCACGTGAGCCAAAATGCTGGTGCCGGGGGCTGGGCGGCAGTGGGCAAAAATCCATCAATCTTCATTCTATTTCGTAAGGTAAATAATTAATAAACAAAAAAAATGTATTGGGGGGATATATGTTAAGTGTTAATAACGAAGAATATTCTGTTTATAAGTGACTACGATTGAGTCACATGAGCCAAAATGCTGGCGCCGGGGGGCTGGGCGGCGGTGGGCAAAAATCCATCAATTTCGTGGCCGTCATGAGTGTATTTTTCGTGACATTTTCATTTTCACGCTCTCCATAAATATTAAGAATGTGACATTTTAATGTCAGAAAAATTTTAGTTTTAAAAAAAAAAACGGATTGAAAAATTAAGTTAGGCAGACCCCCTAATAAAGAAAGACGCACAGAATTTATTTTCCATAGAAAAAAAATTGATTAACTGTGCTAAAATGCTAGAATGGTGCAAAAATGGTGAATTATTTTACATTAAATTTATGTGAAACTAATCCCCCACTCTACTGTTTTTTCTTTCTGCTTAGTTTTCAAGGTGTTCACACGTAATAGCACCTGGCCCTACCACTAACACTAAGTCCAAGTGGCAAGCTCCTTTTCCTCCTACAAAGACCCTCTTGAAACTACAAATAACCGCCCCCCCCAAAAAAAGGAAAACAAAGGAGAGACCCCCCCCCCCAAAAAAAAAAGAAAAACGCACAGGATTCATCTCCTATAGAAAAAAATGATTAATGCCCTAAAACGCTATAATGGCCCTGAAAGATAGGATTATTCTACATTAAATTTATGTGAAACTAATCCTCACTCTAAAATAATTGTTTTTGTTTATTTCTGCCAAGTTTTTCAGTGTTCACATGTAATTTCCTAAAAGAAAGGTTGAATCTCATATGTTTAAATAAAAATGTTGAATAATCTTGTGATAAAGTAATAAGTAAAAAAAACGTTAATATTCGTACCTTTATTCTCTAAATAATGGGTTACAACATAGAGATACATAAAATCTGAGAGCAGAATCTGAAAGAACATACAATTTTACATAATAATGCCAAGTTTTATCAAAATTGCTCCAGGAATAAAGAAACTATGACAAAATTACTGAATTTATTGTTGTGAATTGGTCCGTGATTTCAAGTAATTTGTGCGCTAAAAGGATGTCAACTTTTAACCCCAAATTTTAGACCTTTAAATTCTCATAACTTTTGAACCACTAGGGATATTTGCATAATTCAAACAGTTTTGAACTCCATTAATAACTATTGCGATTAAATAACAATAATTTAAAATAAAAAAAATCAACTGGGAATGCTACTAATTGGCTGTCAAAATTGTAACAATGCCTTTCATGAATAAGCCTTTTCTAGTCTACGAGGGAGACTTTTATTCATATTGATAAGAATGTTGGGTTGGAGTTAATAATGACATGGGTCGAGGATTTTAATTTTTTGAGCCCCAGTACAGTTATATATAGCCACACTGAACATGAAATATGCGGATAATAATATTTATTTAAAAAATAAATATTATTAAAGCTCCCTTCAAGTCAAGCCTTTTCAGAGAAATATGAAAAGTTTCTAATGAAGCAATATTGTGAAAATCATTAACATGAAACATATGTACTAATATGTGTGGTTTTGTTAACCATGAACATAAAACATGTATTTATATGTGATTTGTTGTTTTGTTAATTAACATGAAACATGTATTTATATGTGATTTGTTGTTTTGTTAATTAACATGAAACATGTATTTATATGTGATTTGTTGTTTTGTTAATTAACATGAAACATGTATTTATATGTGATTTGTTGTTTTGTTAATTAACATGAAACATGTATTTATATGTGATTTGTTGTTTTGTTAATTAACATGAAACATGTATTTATATGTGATTTGTTGTTTTGTTAATTAACATGAAACATGTATTTATATGTGATTTGTTGTTTTGTTAATTAACATGAAACATGTATTTATATGTGATTTGTTGTTTTGTTAATTAACATGAAACATGTATTTATATGTGATTTGTTGTTTTGTTAATTAACATGAAACATGTATTTATATGTGATTTGTTGTTTTGTTAACCATGAACATGAAACATGTATTTATATGTGTGGTTTGTTGTTTTATTAATTATGATCACTGATGAATCTGAGAATATTAAAATTAGTTTTACTAATTGACTGATTGTTTAAAATATTAAATGTAAGATGTCCGATTATTTTTGTAGCCATCTTTTGTTCAATCAGCTTCTGACTCACCAATTTTTAGCTAAACTTTAGATAAAATTAGTTAATGGTCTTCAATTGTATTTCTTGTTAGAAAATTTTAATTTACTGTTAAAAGTGTCAAATATCTTCAAATTGTCTGTGTGTATGTTTGTTGTAGCAAGCATCATGCAGGTCCACAGGGAAAACGGGTGAGGGTTGCACCATGTATTGTCCATCAGGGATTGAACCCAGAGTGTTACAGTTACAAAATGGAAACATGTAACTTTTGTCACATAACAAGAGTTCACATGGTTTGCATGGGCTGATTCTTGTTGTAATAAAAAGCGTAGACACTTTGCTCCGGCGACTTCATGAAGAAAGGTTGATGAGTGTTGAGAGAGAGAGAGAGAAAAGGGAAAAGAAAGGAGTAAAGAGAATGGAATTGGATTTTTGACGAGACGTTTGGTCGTTCACATGCGTGTTGGACTGTTGTTGGTAAAAAAAACCAAAGAATAATTCAGCGTCCTGTTTGAACTCTATAGCATTCTTTAACTCTTTGTTACAAGCTATCTTGGCGATTCTGTGCTGTTTATTTGTGACATAATGGCGGATGCAAAGTTCGACCTAAAACTCATCCCTGAGTTTGACGGATCTACATGTGGTGGACTGGGTTGAGAGAGTGGAGCTAACCTGTCGTTTGTGTGGGATCAAGCAGGTTGAGTTGGTCATTCCCCTTCGACTAATGGGAGGCGCTCTGGATGTTTACTAGCAGCTAAGCGAGAATGATAAGGCTGATGTCGAGCAGATGAAGGCTGTGCTCTACAAAGCTTTTGTGATGGACGCCTGCACAAACGATAGAGCATTCTTTAACTCTTCGTTACATTTGTATTTCCAGCTAAAACGTCAAAACAAACACCATCAAAGTTGATCAGCGTTGCCCGAAATGAATAATATCGAAAGTTTAGAAAACAATAACCATTCTTTTAAACCTAAAATGTTTCAGTCATTTTCATGTACTAACTAGAGGGAAGTAACTGATTGTTTTTCAAAAAGTTATGTTATAAATTAAGTTATAAATTTTAGACAGTGCTATGAGCTTTTTTACCCTGAACTTGGCCAAGAAGTGGGTGGTCAATTTACGTTAGATTTATATAGGAAAGTGATCCCCTCTCTAAAATCTAAACAAAATGTAAATTTTTTTTATGGAATATGATTCACAATGGTTCCAAAAGTCCTCGGCTGAATAAATTTTCCAAAAATGTTAAATTTTGAAAGTGCTATGAGTTTTTAACCCTAAAGTAAAGGTTCGCTGGTTTGGGTTGGGACTAATTTAAAATTTACCTTAAATTATTTTAAAGGAAATACAGTTGAGAAATAAGTCCAAAGCAATTTATTTGTGTTTATTTATTAGTGAGGTCGAAAAAAAATTAGGAAACTACAGACGATTTATTGTCCGCCATTTTGGTTGGGAAACAACGATTTTACCGTGTTTACCTAAATACACAGGGAACAGATTTTCGCCCTTCACCATTTTCTTCTGAACTAATTCTTACGCTGAAATGGCAAGTCTCGGGCGTTATGCTCTTTTACCATTAAAGTTTATAGGCCTTCTCCGTCCCCTCCAAAATAAAATCAGGTAACTATTGTTCGTTCTTTGCGAAGAAAAAGATAATTTATTTAATTTTAGGAAGACTTACCTGTTATTAATGGATTAAAAACTCACAACCTGTGAAACGTGATTTCCAAAGCTCCGTGACGCCTTTCTATGGGTGTAATATATTGAGAAAATACAGAAATCGGGAATTAAATGGCATTCACTATAGGAGTTTACTAGTGTTTTAAACGTCACGTCAGTCATCAAACTGGATTCTCCTTGCTGGAGTGACGTAACGAAGAGTTTCACTAAAGGGAGATAACTTCTGATTATAATAATTCCTTGAAAAGTTTTCAAGCTGTCATAAGCCGTCGTACTCAGTAATATATATATATATATATATATATAAATAAGAGTCGTAATTATACATAAACGCATTGTGATAGCCTTCTAATACGATAATAAGAGTTTTCAGGTTAATTTATTTGTAACTACGTTTTTTTCATATGTGCCCATGTCTGTATAAGCACCAAACAATCAGGTTAATTTTCTGATGTGTTGACCGGTAAAATTGCCGTTTCCCGGCGCTGATGCTGACCTTGTTCTTAATCAAGGGGGATAACTACGTTTGACTAAGAAAATAAGCATAAAATAAAAAGAGAATTTAGGACGCTGAAATAATCAATCGAACAAAGTTATGTAAAAACTGTAACATTATTATTTTTTAGATTCTACATTTTTTTAGGAAATTACGTGTGCTTTTACAACCTTGAACCAATTCATATTTTTAAACGTATCTTTATGTTTAATCAGTAAAAACATAAGGACGCAATTTCAAATTAGGAATTAACAGTGATAATCAATTAATAAATCGAAAAATGAAACATGTTAATTAACAAACTAAAAAATGAAAGAATGTTAGGTAAAACAACGTTAATGATAAACTGTAACATTTGTTAATTAGCGACACAAAAATTAAACTCTAACAATAAAACAATGTTAATTAACCAAATACAAAAATTAAATAAACTTAGTAATTAACGAAAAGCACAC
Organism: Sepiola atlantica; assembly: GCA_963556195.1. Taxonomy (NCBI): domain Eukaryota; kingdom Metazoa; phylum Mollusca; class Cephalopoda; order Sepiida; family Sepiolidae; genus Sepiola; species Sepiola atlantica. The sequence goes on from OY744525.1 coordinate 148,470,954, forward strand.
GTAATGGCCTAAAAAAGTAGAATCCCCACCCCAATTGATAAACTACCCCAAGTTTGGTTAAAAAAAATTAGCCCCCCCCCCCACACACACAATTCTGTTAAATATTGGATATAGGGATCAATATGTGATATATTTTTTTTTCCTAAAATAATTCACGTATTTAAAAAATGATAATAATAATGTTACAGTTTTTACATAACATTGTTTCATAGTTCGATTTTTCAGCGTCCTAAATTCTCTTTTTATTTCTTAGTCAAAGCTAGTTATCCCCCCTCGATTGACAACAAGGTCAGCATCATCGCCCAATTTATTTTGGTTTAGTTACTCATTTGTCAGGTTGAACATTTTTTAGAAAAATGCAGACGATTTATTGTTCGCCATTTTGGTTGGGAAACAACATTTTACCGTATTGACCTAAATACATAGATAACTGATTTTCGCCATTCACCGCTTTCTTCTAAACTAATTCTTAGCCGGAAGTTGCAAGTCTACAGCGTTATGCCCGTTTACCATTAAAGTTTATGGGCCTAAGCCCCCCCCCCCCAAAAAAAAAAGTCGAGTAATTATTGTTCGTGTTTTGCGAAGAAAAAGAGAATTTCTAACTTTTAGGAGGGCGGTGTGCAGAGTAGACTTACCTGTTCTTAATGAATTGATTGAAAAACCAAAACTTGTGAAACGTGATTTCTACAGCTTTCTATCAAAGGATGGGTGTAATATATTGAGACGATGCGGACGTGGTGTTCACTTGTGGACTAGTGTTTTAAAAGTCAGTCATCAAACTGGATTCTCCTTGTTGGAGTGACGTCACGAAGAGTTTCAATAAAGGGAGATAACTTCTGATAGTTAACTATTATGATAACTAAAAAAAATCCGTCGTACTCAGTAATATATATATATATATATATATATATATATATATAAATTAAAAAGAAAAATTTGAAAAAAATAAATATAATTTTGTTTGTAAGATGACGGTGAAAAATACAGCTATTCGTTGAAGTCAGAAAATGAGGAAACTGAGGAAAATAAATGAAAATGATGGCTATAGATTGATTTTTCCTTTGGTCATTGGAATATAACTAAAAAGTATACACACACACACACACACACACACATATATATATATATATATATATATATGTGTGTGTGTGTGTGTGTGTGTGTGTGTGTGCCTACGGCTGCCTACAATAGGTTAAAATCTCACACAGTTTATGTAGTTGTTCATGATGGCCGTGAGGGTTAAGACATCGGAATTTGAGTTATAAAAATGACTTGTTCCGGAATTTCAAACCATACGACTGGCTTGAATAACTATCTTTACATTATTGAAAATTATTATAACGCAGTAGTTTTTCATGTGCCCTGTGATTGGATGAAAATCAACCAATCACAGGCCACCTTTCCCCACCACTGCCGAACTTACGTCAGCGTTTTTTAAAACTAAGTAACGACCTCTTTTTCCAGTGTCAGCCGACAGAAGCAGTGTAAGGGGATGATGAGAGGATGAAAGGGGTTATCCATTTATCTTCTCGTAAAGAAACAGAACAACGAAAAGTATTTCTGTAACTGTAACAAAAAAGGGTTTTTTTGACTCAGGGTTACCTATACCGTTTGGTATAGGTAGAATAGAGTGGGACGGTGTCCGTCTGAGGAAGAGGAAGAATATAAGAGTTCTTAGGGCCGCCCGTGGATTTCTTCATGTGAAGATGGTAGTAGTCGTCGAGTGAGGTGACGGCGGCGGGAGAGAGAGCGTTTTCTCGTTCCTCGCCGGTGCTTTCGGCGATGTGTCCAAGCTGGTGCCGGGAAGTCGTCTGATCGTTTTCATCGAACCCTAAGGGGACATAAGTAGTCCCTTAGGGAACTAACGATATTACTGCGCCCTGTGATTTGATTGGACAAGCCAGCTCACAGGGACAGTGATTACGCATTCAAAAGTAGTCCCTATTGGTGACTGCCACATAACCCCCTGCTTAGGCTGAAAACCGACAGGAAATAAAAAGAAGTGTAGCAGTGGGAAATAACAAAAATACAAAATTTGTCAATTAACAAATGTTTAAAAAGTTTTGTTTTTTTGGGGTTTTTTTTTGCAGGAAAAAGTCTTTTCTTCAAGAAGTATTTTCAGGAAATGTTTGTATATTAATGAAAACAAAATTTTTTTATTTCTTTTATTTAAGAGTTTGTCTTCTCTTTGAAAAAAGTAATTTTGGAGAAGTGTGGATCCTAAATGTGAGAAGTATGTTTTGAAAAATAGAGTACAAGGCTCATTCTATATATAGATAGTTTTAGACAGTTTTTTGGGCCAATGTACTCGTCGACCACTACGTGTGGTGGTGACATAATTTTCTTTAGGGGTTTCTAAAAGTAAATGTGTATTTACAGTTGTCTGATGCACAGTAGGGGGAATATGGGGCTCAGGTGTTTCTGCGTTAAGAAAAGCTAATTTCACCCTGTCGATGGATACAGTGTCTTTTTTGCCACCAATGTCAAGGGTGAATTGTTTGTCAGTGCGTGAAAGCATGCGATAAGGACCAGAATAAGGAGGAGTAAGAGGGGCTTTCACAGAGTCTTTTCGCACAAAAACATGAGTCCATGAGGAAATGTCTTTAGGGACCGAAGATTTAATCGTCTGTTACTTAGGGTGCATAGGTGGGAGCTCATTAAAGTAAGCCCTCAGTCTGTTTATATACAGAGCGGTATCTGTTGCCGTTAAATCTATCGGGGTCAGCATCTGACCTGGCAACGATGGAGGTAGTGCATAGACAAATTCGGCTGAAGAGTATCCGAGGTCCTCTTTGATCGCGGCACGACAGCCAAGAAGGACAACAGGTACGTACTCGCTCCATCGCTCCATCGCTGCTGGTCAGGATAAGCATGCAACGCGGCTTTCAATTGGAGATAGGAAGCGTTCTATCATCCCATTGGAAGCTAGATGATAGCTGGTCGTACAGATACGTTTAATCCGTAAAATCCTGGAAAGTTCCTGGAATAGGTGGGATTCAAACTGTCCACCACGGTCGGTGGTAATAGTTGAGGGGACTCCATAGCGTGATATCCAGCCCGATATATGGGCTCGCGCTACGGATTCAGCCGAAATGTCACTTAGAGGGATGGCTTCAGGCCACCGTGTAACACGATCTATGCAGGTCAGGAGATAAGTAAATCCCTGACTGACGGGCCATGGTCCAACCAGATCAATATGAACATGGCTGAATCGAGCGTCTGGAGTGCTGAATGTTCCAAGGGATGCACGGATATACTTGTGCACCTTTGACTTTTGGCAGGATACGCAGGAACGTGTCCAGGCAGTGATATCACGCCTCATATTTGGCCAGAAAAATCTAGCTGAAATCAGCTTCACTGTGGCTTTGAGTCCGGGGTGTGCCAAATTGTGAAGGGTATCAAAAACAACCCTACGATGAGTCAGTGGAACAAAAGGGCGAGGTGAATCTGTTGAAGTGTCACAGATGATCTGCGTGTCCGAAGTGGGCACAGGCAGGTATTTGAATTTGCAAGTTGCAAACTCAGGTGACGACAGATCCAGAGTGTCCAGATATGGCTGGACTAGAGCCATCTGTTGTAGATCGATATCCGAAGGTGAAGACAGAGAATTTATAGGAAGGCGGGACAAGGCGTCTGCCGCCGCATTCTGTTCACCAGATATATGTCGGATATCATTGGTAAATTGCAAAACAAAATCCAAGTAGTGAGTTTCGCGAGGAGAATATTTAATTAATAAGGGGATGGTGATCAGTGTAGATCACGAATTGACGGCCCTCGAGGGAATGCTGAAAGTGTTTTACTGTGAGGTACATTGCCAGTAGTTCACGGCCAAACATGCTGTAACGTTGTTCTGTCGGTTTCAGTTGTCTCGAAAAGTATTCGAGAGGTTGCAGTTGGCCTTGGTGCTGCTGTTGCCCGATGCATCAACGACCAGTGAAAACTGGGCATTTGACACAGGATGTGCAAGCAAGGATGTTGTCGCTAGTTTTTGCTTCACTTTATTGAAGGTTTTCAGCTGAATATCATTCAGTGAAATCTGCTCGTTTTTCTTCTTCCTGTTACGTAACAGGTCGGAAAGAGGAGGCAAGAGATCCGCGCAGTGTGGGATAAAACGTCTGTAATAATTTAACAGACCCAGAAAGTTAGTTGGCGAAGTGAAGTGGGTGGTTGAAGGACTTGTAGAGCTTTAACCTTTTCAGGCAAGGGAGATATGCCTTCAGGGCTGATAATGTTGCCCAGGAAAACTAGTGACGAAGCACCGAAAACACATTTACCAGGGTTAATCTTCACCTGTTATTGCTGAAACCGTTCGAACAGTAGGCGGAGATGGGTGACATGTTGCTCAGGTGAGGCACTTGCCACAAGTATGTCGTCTATGTAATTATAGACGAAGTCAAAATCTCGCACTACTTCGTCCATGAAGCGTTGAAAGGTACTAGCCGCGTTTCGCAAACCGAAAGGCATAGTCAGGAATTCAAACGCTCCAAAAGGAGTTGTTACCGCCGTTTTGGGTATATCGGCCGGATTCAGTGGAATCTGATGGCAAGCCTTTACTAAGTCCAGTTTGGAGAAGGTCTTACCACCGTGCAGAGACGAAGCAAAGTCCTGTATATGTGGGATTGGGTAACGATCAGGTACCGTCATGGCATTGAGTTGTTGATAGTCCCCAGTCGGACGCCAATCTCTGGAGCGCTTCGGGACCATATGCAAAGGGGAAGCCCAAGGACTGGACGAGGGGCATATATTCCCAGCTGTAGCATATGGTTAAATTCCGCTTTCGCCGCTTTTAGTTTCTCTGCAGGTAAGCGACGAGGGCGTGAGAACACATGAGCTCCTGTGGTCTCAATATAATGTTTTGTTGAGTGAGTTGGATTACTCACAACAAAATTAAGATTCGTAAACTCTGGGTAGGAGTGGAGTAGGGTCTGGTATGGGTTATTGATTGCGGCAATAAAGAATACCGGGCTGATAGATGGAGTGTTTGATTTAAAACCCGGTACGGAAAGTTCCGTATTAGCATCTATCAGCCGTCGTCTGCGCATGTCCACTAATAGATTAAAGTGATGCAGAAAGTCCACCCCCAGAATGGGGTAGGGTAAATCCGTGACTGTAAAGACCCACGTAAAGTCTCTGTGCAATTCCAAAGAACGAGAAATTTGACCGTACGTGGGAATAGGGGAGTGATTTACGGCTTGCAGTGAAATGGGCGACACTGGTGGCTTTTTAGCTAGTAGTTTCAGTGGCCAAATACTGCAAGCGGCCCCAGTATCAACCAAGCAACGTGCTTGGGATATTGAGTCCCTAATGAAATATGCACGGTTATCATGAGAACCTAGTTGAGACCGTGCCGTGCTCGGGTCCCTAGAATTTAGTTTCCCTGGTTAGGGAACGAACAAGGTTGTTTACACCTATGTGCTTGGTTGCTATATCGACTGTGGTAGTAACACAATCATGGCTTATTTGAGTGGCGATGGTGTTGGGACGACGAACGATTACGACGTCTAGGCGATTGAGGTCTAGACGTGCTTAAGTTTCTCTCAAGTCGCTCTATCGCATGGAGTATGGCCAATGTGACCTGATGACTGCTGTCTCCGGCGTTAGCAGATAAAGAAGAGACTTCAACCTGTGGTTGACGGAGGGAAATGGGGTTATGTCGAATGACGCAATCCATCACTTTATCTGCCGATGCAGCCACTACATCGACAGAGCTCGCCTCCACCATAGGCGCCAGAATTGCCTTGACCTCATGCGGCAGCATAGAAAAGAAAAGCTGCTTTATGAGGGTACTATCAGCGGATGCCTCTCCTTCCGCCAGTTCTCTCATTCTGCGGAGCAGCTTGCTTGGCTTGCGGTCGCCCAAACGCTCGTCGTGGACCAGCATTTGAAAACGCTTTTCTGCTGAGAGCGATGTGCGTCGTAGGACCTCCCGCTTAATGCTGTCATATGTAGAGCAAGGCGGAGTATCTGTTATTAAGTCCTTGACAACTGGTGTTAAGAACGCAGGAAATGCACTAAATAAAATGTACAATTGCTGTTGCTCAGCGACATTATTTGCGATGTAAGTTGGGCAAACCAAACGTGAACGTCGCCGGCGAATGCAGGTAAAAAGCTCAATTTTTTTTTAATGGGACCCCAGACCAAGAAATCTAAGTTAAATAATGATTGTAAACATCGTCATGGAAACACATTTCAGAGAGAAAAAACGAAAGAAGAATTGTGTAAGTGTAGAAAGCCAAGAAGTTAAAAAAAAAAATAATAAGTATGTATTTTTTTTTTTTTTTTTGTGGTGACAGAGGGGATAGATTTATTTGAGTGTATGTATTTGTGTGTAAAATGGAAAAAACTAATGTACTTACTCTTTTAAGGGGCCTTTTTTAAAAAAAATTATTCGTAAAAACAAGAGTCTTTTTTTGTTGTTAAAGGCAAAAAGAATACTTTCTTTCTTCGTTTGTTGAGTCTAACTTTCTTCGGTTGAAGTCAAAAGAATTGGTGGCGCCATTTTGGATTGGATATACGTCGCGGCGTCGCAGAGTCTGATCGTCTAAAGTTGTTTGAAACTTGTTTTAAATTCGGAAAAAAGTTGTTTTTTTTGTTAATAGTTTTATATTTTAAGGTATTTTGAAGTATTTCTCTGTCAAGAATTCGTTCAGTTATTGTTCACAATCGTTAAAAAAAAATATAATAAAAAAAGATGGTGGGCATGGTTCGAAATTTGCTAAAACCGCATGTTATCACTTTAAAATGACTAACACTTGAAGTCAGTTTTGAGAATCATGATAATATATATGTACATAGATTTGGCGTAATTATGGTGACGTATATTTCTCTTCCGGTTTAATTTTCGTTTTCCACTTGTTAAACATACGACATCGTATCTTAACATCAAGTCAAACATGGCAGCCATCTTGAATATCTATTTTCAATGCCTTGTAGATAGCGATAAAAAATCAGAAAAACAAACACTTAAAAAACAGTTCTAAAACATACAAGCTATGGAGATCGATAGAAGATTAACTTTTCTTGCCTTTGGTAACAGTTATTTGTTGACTATTTGTTTGTTTTTTTACACTCCTTTTTTCTGTTAACTATTCTGGACAATTGCCCGAATTTCTAATAAATTATTTAAAATATTTATATAATTTACGCACACACACACACACACACACACACACACACACACACACACACACACACACACACACCCTCCTTACCTGAATGTATTATTTCGGTGCTTATACATCTAAAAGCACAGGTGAAAATCGCATTTCCAAATAAAAACTCTTTGATATAATTACGTATCAGGCAAAAATAGGAATCTACACCAAAAATTAAGAAATATTGTCGAGTAAAATTTTAATTAAAAGTAAAAAGCAGTTTTCTTGTATTTTGCTGATCCGCCATTCATTATTATTTGGTGAAATGACTTACCTCCCCCTGATTTACGAGTATTTCCGCTCTTACAAATAGCGGTTGGCAAAATACGATAAAACTGATTTTTATTTTTAACTAGACCACCCGTGACCCGTTGGGTCAGTTTGTTATATTAGCTATGGAATTCATGTATGTGCGTGACACTTGTGGAGAAAACAAAAAAACTATTTGATGAAATTAAATGTAATTGTTTAAAAAAGAATATAGATAGATTTCTATGCGTCGTTCTGTTTATTATAATTGTTTTTTTTAAAATTATAGTTACTGAATTATAAGTGGTTGGCCATACTTATAGGTAAATATGCACTGAACAGGTGAGAAAGGAAGGGGGTACAACCGGCTGTCTCGCGTACGTAACGAAAACAGAGGGAGTAGGAGTGGTGAAATCTGTGAGAGGAAAAGTGGGAGGTGGTTTCGTTCACCGCCGCTATTGATATTAATAATGATTGTTGTTGTTTTGTTTGTTTGTTTTTGTTTTTTAAAAGGGTGGAGCTTTTTTGAAACTGCGACAGACTTTACAAAGTCCTGCCGTTGAATGTTTTTAGCCGTGGAGAAAACAAAAAAACTATTTGATGAAATTAAATGTAATTGTTTTATATTTAAAGCGATATAAACATTTCCAGAATGAAAAATTTCATGCGTTCGTTAATAATCAGAGTTCAACGGAATTGGAATAACAGATTGGAAGACGATGCTATTTACGCATGCGCAACCGGATGTTGAAAACCGGAAAGCTGAAAGCTGATTGCAAACATACAAGACCCATAGAGTTTTAGTAGTATATAGATAGATTGATTAAGACTCTACTCGATATTTTTTGCTAATTTTTTTATGTAGATACCTATTTTCGCCTGATACATCAAATATCAAATAGTTTTCCTGTTAATTTATTTGTAACTGAGATTTCCACCTTTGCTTTTAGATGTATACGCACCATTATTTATTGTTGTGAGTGCGACGCATAATCACAGCTTGTAAAATAAACACGTTTCAAGCAAATATTCTCTTTATTTACGACCATTTTTTACAAACTTTTGTTTCGCCATTATAGGTATTCACCGCAGAAGATGTGACAAAAGATCGGAAGGTGAAGATTTAAAAGACAGCGCACTCTGACCCACAAAAATGCCTGGGCAGTCCCGTCGACGTTCCCCGACAGGGGCGCTTCAGGCGATTAGCAATAAACTGACCCTTTTCAAAGAGAGAAGATACCACCTGGGAGGGTGGACTTTCTATAACTGCATAGAACCATATCTCAGCCTGACAGATGTAAGGTCATCCCCTTATATATATATATATATATATATATATATATATATATATATATATATATATATATATATATATATATATATAAAATGACCTAGACTCGCTATAAGTATGATATGACAGAAAGCCAGAAGATGGGGAGAGTAAGCCAGTGCCCCTAAAGAAGGGCCCCTCTTGTCTTTTAAAAATTGCCTGGGCAACCGTATCGGCATTACCCGGCCAGAGCGCCTCGGGCAGTTAGCAATAGACTAGCTCCTCCCCAAAGAAAGAAGGCAACGCCTGGGAGGGTTGACATCCTAGAACTACTCAGGACTAATACTTAAGCCCGACAAATAAAAGTCCAGCGAGTTGGCCTAGTCTCTGTCTGACTGATTGTCGAGGACGTTTCCTTGACTTGCTATGAATAAAACCTATTCCGGTTGTTTAGCCATTAATTATCAGAAGTTATCTCCCTTTATTAGATCTCTTCATTGACGTCACTTCTGAAAGTTTTATGACGCACGTCTTCCATTTCCTTACGTGTAAAATTCAACTAGTAATTGTCTCAATATATTACGCCCATCTTTTGAGAGAAAGACGTCACAGAGCTTTGGAAAGCACGTTTCATAGGTTTTGTTTTTTAATCAAATTCCTTAAGAAGAGGTAAGTCCACTTTGTCCTTAAATTCATTTATTTGCCAACGTATACGACGCAACTATTCACTTTACAATTGCAGTTTGATTAAAACAAAAAGTTGGTTATTATCGATTAAGCATCAAATTTTCAGAGTATATAATTCCTTTGGTTCTTTTGTAGCATAGTGGCGCTTTTGAAAAATAATCTTTTTCTTCACAAAAATGAACTATAGTTACTAGATTTTTTTGGCAGATGCGAAGTACATGGAGGACCGCTGGCTTCCGGTGAAAAAAGCTTGAAGAAAGTGTGTACGGATGCCTGAAAGTGATACAACAATTTTTTTTATTCATATTAATTTCAGACTTTCCTTTTTGTCATATTAATTTCAGACTTTTCTTGGTACTTTTATCGATCCTGAACCAGCTGTCGTGACGTTCGACTCGGTTCGGCTGTCCTACGCAAACGACCAAGTGTTGACGAGTCGAAGCAGCGAGCAGCCGATAACTTTGTTACTAATTGAAAATAAGTGCTTTCGAAGACGATTTTTTTGTCAGGAAGTTTTTTTGAAAAAAATAAACCCAAAATGAATTACGAACAGCTTTGCACTGCAGTATCAACGCGAACAAGTAAGAATAAACAATAAAATTTAAAAAATATGTCGTGATAAAAGTAATTTTGGTACGTTTTTTTTTTGTTTTTTTTCTTAAAAAAAATTCCTTGTAAATAAAAATACAGTATTCCTTTTATAACAGTAACCTCGCCATGTTTTTTTCCTGTTGTTTCTTTCAAAAAAATTCATGTAAATATGTTTAATTTTCTTTGTTTCTTTAAAAAATTTCTAACCCTAACCCCTAAAACTAACCATACCCTAACCCTAACACTAAACCCTAAAAAAAAACAAGCAAAACATTATTATCATAGGACGCAGCACCGTATCAAAAATGTCCGCTGCTTTGGCTCGGCAACTCTCAGCCGTGAATCAAACTTTTTTCTTAGAAATGGAAATGCCCTAAACCCTAACCCTAAACCCTAAACCCTAAATCCTAAATCCTAAATCCTAACCCTCCCAAAAAACATTATTTTCACTAAATATTTAAAAAAAAACATTAAATAAAAAAAAACACATTCCGTTGCTCAAAAACATTATTTCTTGAAAAAAAAAGATTATCCTATTTTGTTTATTTTCTTCAATGAAAATTTTGTTTAAGTTTTGAAAACAATCAAATAAATTATTTTTCAAATAGTCTGTATTATGTTAATTATTAGAATATGATGAAAGAAAAGTCTGAAATTAATATGAAAAAAAGAAAAGTCTGAAATTAATATGAATAAAAAATTTAAAAAATTGTATCACTTTCAGGCATTAGTACACACTTTCTTCAAGCTTTTTCCACCGGAAGCCAGCGGTCCTCCATGTACTTCGCATCTGCAGATTTTTTTTTTCTTTGGGATTATAAACTTTAATATAATCCAGAAATTACTTTCGAATCGACAGTTTAAAGGCTTCAAAATTATTTTCGAATTTCCCCCATCAGCAAATTTGTATGATAATGAAAAGGAAATAATATCCGACACAATGTTTACGAGGTACGTGCAAAAATGGCCGTCGCTTGTACTGACTATAGTTCTTAAAAGTGTGTTTTCTTAATTTTAAAAAGTAGTTTTCGTTTAACTTTTGATTGTGTGTGACAGATAAAAGCATAAAGGGAAACAAATGTATATTTACGTGTGAAAAAAAAATTAGAATGGAATATGTTATCAAAACAGCGAAAAATCCGTTAAAACTGAAGATTCAGTAAAACATGTTTAAAAATCGCTGGAAAATGAAATATCAGTTTTCTGGAACTGTTTCAAAGATAATTATTAAATTAAAGTCTTAAGAGATTGAATTACAAAAAAAATGTACTTCTTTTTTTTTTTAACTAAAAATTGCTTAATTTCCCCCCCCCCCCCCCAAAGTGAAAGTTAGCTAAAACATGTCCGGGGCCAGCGTTGTAAATGTAAACAGAGACTACGACTACACAATCTCAAAGTATAGAAGCCTCAAACTGCCGTAATAGTTATTTTTCTTTTAATTTTTACGTTACGAACTGCGTCAATTTTGTTAATTAATTTTACATGATTAAAATCTTGAACAATTACATTACTCGATTTATTCTTAAGAATTAATGTAATTTTAAATTAAATTAAAATTCTTAAAAAATAAATATAACTAATTTATTGTTACGACACATGTAAGAATTTTTTACATGTGTCGTAAGAATAAATTACATTAATTCTTTTAAAATAAAGCTAAGAGTATTTTTTATTTCAAGTGTGAAAAAGTAAATTAAAGTCAATGACTACACTGACAATATTCATTGAAAAAAAATTAAAATATTAAAAATGATTTATTAATAAATAAATAGAATTCAATTTTGAAAGAAAATAAAATGTCATATTTGAATTCTATTTATTTATTAATAAATAATTGTTTTAAACATTTTAAATAATATTTATTCATGAAAAAATGACAAAACAAATTCAAATTTACGTTTTATCTTTCCAAATAATTGACGAAATTGTGAAATTAACGAAACTGTTCAATCTCTGAAAATAGAATTTTGAGGACGGTGTGAGGGGAGTGAGTTGTGGTTGGTGAGCTAACCCCGCCTGTTTATTACAGAACTGGCCTACCATATGTCCCCAAGTCAATCGTTAGTAGAAATTATCCAATCTTTAAAATTCTTTTTTTTGTTAGGTTCCTGAATTTCAAAATTTAATTTTTGGTTTATTTTCAAGATTATAAAAACAATTTCTTGCGCTGATGATGACACGTTTATGTATGAAAGAGAAATATAATCATGTCGCATTTTATATTTTACAAGAAACTCTAATCTAATCACATAAAATATTTTTTGCAATTGTATTATTTTTTTGGTGAAAATATTGATTAAACAATGCTTTATTCAATAATAATATTGCCAATTCAAAAAGAAAAATTTTTCTTCGAGTTATAGTGATTTTATTAACACGGAATTTAGGGGCCTTTTTCGTAATATATAAGAAATAATCTTTTTAAAAATTAATTTTAAACACCTGCATTGCTTTAGTTTCATTTTTTTTTTTAATTCATACATTCTTTTTATTAATACATAATAATATAACTTTAGTAGAGGTGTATTTTGTTTAATAAAATAATACATTTTCGCTAAGATTTAACATAAAAAATGGTTTCATTATATTACGTGATCGTTGATTAATAAATACTGAAAATTCTATTCAAATTGGTTTATTTCCTGAATTTTGGTGAATTTTAAGGTGAAGGGAGGTTTAAAATGTTTTTACATTTTGGGAATCGGCCATTGATTTTGCACGTACCTAATGTTTACGTTATAGACTTAGATTCCCGAAAGTGATTTTTAAACCTTTAAATTAGCCAAAGTCGAGTATTATGGTTTATTTGTGCTCCTAACCAGGCAGCATTTTTATACCCGCCACCAATCACAATTAAAGATTTGTCTCACATTCGATAAATTAACCAATACATCGCAACCATTTGAAATTAAAGAAAATTCGTCTGCTGTGAATATGAAAACTTTTCAAACTGGTGCTTATTTTTACGTCTCCTCTGAATATTTACCAACTTTAATATATATTTTTTTATGTTTTACTTTTCAAAAAAGAATTAACGTTAATCTGTCCAGATACTATATTTATTCTTTTCCTAATGTATCTTTTCAGATTTACTCTGGTAAAAGCTAATGTATCTTTTAAGGTTTACTCTGGTAACACTGACTATACATTCTTCCACCAAATGCATCTGTTGATATCATTTGTTTCTCTTCGGTTAGTGAAGACTGAGACAATTTTTGTGTCTATCCAGAGTGCCCCTTTTCAGGGAGCTAGATTTTCCCCACAATAAAAACCGACCTTTTTCAACATGGGGAGGCAAGTAAATAGGAACACATGGAAAAAGTCACATGTAGATTAGTTCAAGAAAATATGGCATGACTTGTGACCACTCCAAATCTGGGGAGGCATAGAGGGATCCTAATTTATCCCAGGAAAACACCCGGATATCTGCTTAAATGTCTTTAATGTACTCGTCTGAGATAGAGATTCAGGATAGAAATTGTTCGGATGATAAATATATAAAAAAAGTTGCTGTTTTTTAATGTTTAAAGCTCATAAATATATGTAAATATTTATTTATTTTTCATTTATAGATTTGCTGTAAACTGGAAGACTGATGACCGCACCAGATATAAACAGCAAAATGAAATCTGATTTTACTGAAGACAAAATGGCAAAAAATGTCCCCTCGCAGTCTCCAAGAAAACAGTATTCTTGTGAAGTTTGTGGCTTAGAATTTTCAAAACCTGTATATTTGAAAATACATGTGCAAAAACACAAAAGTGATAAACAGTTTTCTTGTGACATTTGTGAATATACATGTTCAGATGAAATCAGCTTAAAAGTACATAAGAAAATACACATAAATGAGAAAATATTTTCTTGCAAAGTTTGTGGGTATGCATCTTCTAGAAAATCTGATTTAAAAATGCACATCAGAACACACACAGGAGAAAAACCACACACTTGTGATGTTTGCAAAGTTTCGTTTGCTAAGAATTCTTATTTAAAGAACCACATGCACATACACACTGGTAAGAAACCGTTTTCTTGTGATTATTGTGAATATACATGCGCACTTAATTATAGTTTGAAAAAGCATGTGCGAACACATACCGGGGAGAAACCATACTCTTGTGTTGTTTGTGGATTTTCATGTTCAGTCTCAGCCAGCTTGAAATTACACATGAGCACACACACAGGAGAGAAACCTTATTGTTGTGATGTGTGTGACTTGACATTCACACAAAAATCTCATTTAATGACACATATGCGAACTCACACCGGGGAGAAACCTTATTGTTGTGAAGTGTGTGACTCATCATTTACGACATCGTCTCATTTAATAAGGCATATGCGATCCCAAGGCCATCAAACCAAACATTGTCATCTTGAACAAACCAGAAAGAACTGCTCTCATAATTGATGTAACTGTCCGATAGAGCAATAGAGCCAAACAGGGGAAAAAATAACAATATACGAAGACCACAAAAATGATTTTAAAATAACATGGTCCCTCGATGAAAAAAACATCATACCGGTTGTAGTGGGGGCAACTGATCTAGTGAAAAAAAATCTAAGAAAATACTTAGAAACAATCCCCGGAAAACCAAATTGTAGGGAATTACAGATAGCAGCCCTAAAAGGAACAACATCTATCCTTAAGAGAGCTCTCGAATATAAATTTTACTCAGGGAAATCAAGTGTTAGCCTCAAGAGGGGGCCCCTTGATCTCTTTAGATAAACTAAATTAAAATAATAAAAAAAGAGAGAAACCGTATTCTTGTGAAGTCTGCGGCACAACATTTTCAAGGAATTTGAATTTTAAAAAACACATGCAAACACACTGTATGACATGACAACAATCCATCTTTTCTCTGAAAGAAGTAAAACTTAGACTTGATGTGTTTGGAGTAACCAGTTTTATTGAATAATATACACAATCCTTGTAAAGTTCAGAGCGAAACTCTAAAAGCAGTAACATAAATTCTTAAAAGAGTCCTCTAATAGAAATGTAACTCTTAAAGAAATGAAGTTTTAGCGACGATATCTGTAAGAAGTAACTGAATTAAAATTTAAAATGTGAGAAACCCTATCTTTGTTATGTTTGTGAATGGGAATTTAAAAAAAGTTATAAATGCATAAAGAAGTACACACTACAGGGAGTTTGAATTACCTACTATACACCATCCTCGAGTGTCTTTCGTCTGTACAGGGGTTTAATCTGCATTTTCGACTTATACGCTTTAGAAACTTCATTCTAAAGAACATGGTGAGTAAGAAATTAATGGTTAACATTTGGAAGAGAGGCTATATCATATTTAAAAATTAAACTAAATAGGAAAAAGTGAGAATTCAACATCACAAGGGCAGAATGTTAACAGTGTGGAGATAAGGTTATTCAGTAGACAAAAGAAAATGGCGATTTCTCGTAAATGGCTAGAGAAATTTAAAAAATTAAAAATGTTCGTTTGAAAAGTGTTTGTTCTCTTAGAATACTTAAATGAATTACCTCGTAGGGATGTTTTTGTTTCGGAGAGTCGTTTTTCTTTTGTTTTTTCGTTGTTTCTCCCAACGCGATATTTTAGTTTTTCGTTTTCGAGGGGCACGTTGATAGCTTGCTGTTAATTTTTTGTTCTCACCGAGATTTCTTTTTGTTTTCAAAGTCTGTATTTGTTCAATTTAGCGTGTTTTCCGCTGCCACCATGTAGTGTTTTGGGTTAGGGTTGTTGTTAATGTTATATTGTTAGTTTAATAACTATCAACAAGATGTTGTTATAAATAGGGTTTTATTGAACGTATAAATACAGTGTTGCTCGGTGGGCCCTCAGCCTGGAAGTGACGCTAGAGAATTCTCTCATATTCCTACGCTGGGGGTTACATTGGTTAGCGTAGGGAAATAGTTCCCATGGTACTGTTACAGTTAGGGTTAGAGTTCTTGAATGTTGCAAGCAAGTGCCTTCAATCTTTTGCAGCATTATTCGTAGTCAAAGAATCGTGTCAATTTCTAGAGAGAGCAGAATGACTTTTTTGCTGATTGTTGAAAAAAAATAAAAGACAAAGCATGGAAACATTACTTAGGTTTTATTCAGCAGACAAGTGAAGTTAGTATACAAATGAAAACGGATTATTTATAATCTGGAGCAGTCCATTATTACACTGAAACAGGGGGAACAGGGTGGCGTGATAGGGTTATTCACCACAGTGAAGTTTGAGAAAGTTCAAGATTAAAAGGGTATAAGGTTAGCATTCGGAAGTAAGACTATCAATTTCTGGACATAATAAACCCAAAACTATAGTGATCTAAATAGTAATGGTATCTTTACTTGTCACATGTTCTAAGCTTCGCAGCATTCCTTAACTTGCTTCTAACTAAGTCTGCGCATCAGGAATGGTAGGCAAAGACGAATGCCAGATGAGTTTAGAACAAAGCTTGTTGCACATTTCAAGGCAAGGGCATTTAAGAAAATTTAATCTTAACATAAAAACAAATATTTAACACATATATTTGTGTTTGCTCATCATAGGAGTAATGTAATCTATTATATACAGTAATATTATCTATAATATAAAGCAATATAATCTTGTATTATATAAATATATCTCTTATAGTCGAGGCAGTCAGAAATTAGCTTATATACAAAAAAGAGCTTAGGAGCACCGTTCATCGATCAGGGGCGTATTGTTCCAAATTTTGCAAAAAGTTCTTGATTGTCGCAAACCAGTTCCTCAATCCTTTGCAGCATTATTCGAAGTCTTATTCAGAAGTCTTAAATAGTTGTGGTCGAAGAATCTTGTCCATTTCAGAAGAGTGCAAATAACTTGTTGCAAAAAAATAAAAACACAAAGCATGGAAACATTACTTTTATTGGGCACACAAGTGAAGTTAGTATAAAAACGGATTATTTTTAATCTGGAGCAGGGTAATCTATTATATACAGTAATGTAATCTGTTATATAAAGCAATGTAATCTGTTATATAAAGCGATGTAATCTGTTATATAAAGCAATGTAATCTATTATATAAAGCAATGTAATCTGTTATATAAAGTGATGTAATCTATTATATAAAGCAATGTAATCTGTTATATAAAGCAATGTAATCTGTTATATAAAGTGATGTAATCTATTATATAAAGCAATGTAATCTGTTATATAAAGTGATGTAATCTATTATATACAGTAATGTAATCTATTATATAAAGCAATGTAATCTGTTATATAAAGTAATGTAATCTATTATATAAAGTAATGTAATCTATTATATAAAGCGATGTAATCTGTTATATAAAGCAATGTAATCTATTATATAAAGCAATGTAATCTGTTATATAAAGTGATGTAATCTATTATATAAAGCAATGTAATCTGTTATATAAAGTAATGTAATCTATTATATAAAGTGATGTAATCTATTATATAAAGCAATGTAATCTATTATATAAAGTGATGTAATCTATTATATACAGTAATGTAATCTATTATATAAAGCAATGTAATCTATTATATAAAGCAATGTAATCTATTATATAAAGCAATGTAATCTATTATATAAAGTGATGTAATCTATTATATAAAGTGATGTAATCTATTATATAAAGCAATGTAATCTGTTATATAAAGCAATGTAATCTGTTATATAAAGCAATGTAATCTGTTATATAAAGCAATGTAATCTGTTATACAAAGCAATGTAATCTATTATATAAAGTGATGTAATCTATTATATAAAGTGATGTAATCTATTATATAAAGTGATGTAATCTATTATATAAAGCAATGTAATCTATTATATAAAGTGATGTAATCTATTATATAAAGTGATGTAATCTATTATATAAAGTGATGTAATCTATTATATAAAACAATGTAATCTATTATATAAAGTGATGTAATCTTGTATTATATAAAGCAATGTAATCTGTTATATAAAGCAATGTAACCTATTATATAAAGTGATGTAATCTATTATATAAAGCAATGTAATCTTGTATTATATAAAGGAAAGTAAAATTTTGTTTTTGTGTGGCTGAAAGCTGAAAACCGCACAAGATACACTAACACAACTCAAATCATGAAAATTCCTTCTTTTCAATCGTCTTGGTAGTTTTAAAAACAACACTGAAAGAGTTCAAACATGTTTTCTTTCTATTATGTTGAACAAGTGTCCCCAAAGAGAGAGAGAGAGAAGGGTCGGAAAAAGATGTTGAGAAAGATGCAGTCAAAAAGAAGATATAGAGATAGAGCAGTTTTAAAAGAAAGATGTTCCGCACTTTTTAACTTTTCTATTTTATCATTTATATCCCCGGACAACACCGGGTAACCCTGCTAATAGACAATAAAGGATAAGAAATGATTTATAATTTTATAATACTAAAATGTTTAAGTTCAACATGGAAGATTTTCTAGCATGTATTTTGTGTTATTAAAGCAAAAAAAATCTTAGAGAAACAAACGTTGATTGACTCACATTTAGTATAATAGATGTCAATGTGTCATTGTGTTCCTGATAGAAATAGAGTTTAGATAATCTGCATGAAAACCTAAATAAATTTTCAAATCCTCTATTATATTATATCAAGTAAAGTCGTAATTCTCTGTATTTTAGGCTAAATTCAGAACTACTCAAGATATATCTATAAACCTTAGATCATCGAATTCAGTGTGACCACAACAAGGTTAGGGTAAAAAGGATATTGTAACATTTAACACCAACATAAACAAGCATTTCCGCATACTACAATGATTTGCTTTCAAGCTAAATGCTAGAACATAATCGGTCTGTGGCAAATTCAGAAGTAATCATTTTCGTGGGTAAATACATTTTCCACAATTCCAAACCGACATTTCTTCTAAACATTAAAATTGTCAAATGTGATCTATTTGCTTTCTGTCGGATGATGACAGATTTTAATTCATTCTTTTACTTTTCTCCCGGGCAACGCCGGGCGACGGGTCCAGCTAGTAATTATCAGTTGGTATGCTTCCGGCTAAAGCCAGATTTAGCCAAGATAAATTTACAAACCTTAGATCATCGAATTCAGTGTGACCCCAACAAGGTTATGGTTAAAAGGATACTTTAACATTCATTCCTTTAAAACCAAATTAGTGCTTTTTCACTCTTATTGATCGTTAAAAACAACAATTAGATTAGTCAGTCGGGTATCTTTTTCTTTCATACTTAACAATAAAAGCTCTTATTAAACCCGCCTCCGAAATTCTGTGCCTATGTAAGAAGGTTTTTATGTCGGCAGACATAAAGCTGGTACCCCTGATTAGAGGCTGGTGAAATCTAGGTTTGCCTTCAGCACATACAGTGCAAGTAGTAGATCCTCCATGGAGAAAGGAAGGTTACTCGTCGTAACAAAATGCCCCATGCTCATAACACCAGGGTGACAAAGAGAGCTGTGTAATTTCTCTAAAGTATACAAACCTACAGCAGAACAATAAGACAACGTGTCATTATCCTGTAGTGAAATTATAACAGGCAAGTTCGACTCTCAACATCTGAATTTTATCACTTTTTATTTTTCCAGGCAATTTTTAATCAAACATTAAAGCCATTGATCTGTAGTTGGTAAGCAAGTATTGTATCGGTTTACTTCACGACAACATGGAGCCGTTTTCAATCTTTTTAACTATTCTGACATTTTTTTAGCATCGGCGGTAAGAAATATTGCCTTTCTTCTCTGTAAATAAAGAATTAAACTGTACTTTTAGTATAATTTTTCTATTTACTTTGTTTACCTTTTCTCTACGTGTGCGCCTTCATACCTCATCACTCGTAATTCGTCTCTCACCTGATATAGTTTGTATTTTTCAATTTCTAGCATTATTTTTGTGCTCAAATATCTTCTATTCTGCAATTTTATAAAGTTCACGGCTCTCTATAATTTATATTAGACTCCTCGTCTCTTGTAACGTCTTTTTTAGTACTTACATGCTAGTGAAACTTTGATTTTGTTATTTTTTTAGTTTTACCTTTTTGACTGTCAATAAACCTGTGTATAAAACAAACATGCCTCAGAGTTTTGACTGCCCAACGTTTGCAGATGTTTTCACGAAACATATACGTGTAACGTTTCAGTTACTAAAAATCTTTATATACGCTTCTCACTCTCTTTTACATGTTTTTACATGTTGATTAATTCATTTGTACTCTACTTCTTTTTTAATATTGTGCACGGCAACCTAAAATGTTCATTATAACTATAGTGCGTGAAACACCTGTGTCTCTCTGTTTTTCTTCTTCCTCTTCCTTTTAGTTTTTCTTTGTCACTTCCTTCTCAATCACCGTCGCTGCCGTGTTGATTCTTATTATCTAGCGGCATTCTTCTTAATGGCTGTGATCCGTCATCAGTGGAGTTAGACGTTTGCTGAGAGTTTTTGTTTTAAGTTTATTTTGGAGATAAATAACTCACACATGAGAGAGAGACTAAAAATCTACTTAACTTCTAATGAATTATCTGGACTATGGGTAAGTGGATGAATATAACGAACAGACATCAAGATGTTGAGGGGCACATTTTCGCTCAAAGACTAATATTAGCTCATGTAATTGCGATCCGATATAGGGCCATCCATAATGTGACATACCCATCCGGAGACAGGAGAAGCGTCAAGCCACAATGTTACTTAAACTGTATGAGTATAATAATGATACTTTTGAAAGTGTTTAAAAAGTCCATAGTGTACCCTCCGTTCAGTTGACAGCTTAAAAATATATCTGAACAGTTTATATTTGTACACTATTTGTAATTATTCGATGAATAAGTATTGCTTTGTTCAAAAATATCAAATTAAGCTTAATACAGTTTATTATGTTTGCATCTCTGTGTCTTAAGATAGTATTTATATTGTTTCATCTAATCTTATCCTTGGTTAGAAAGTTTAAATTTAGGCCCGGCACAATATTTTAGTGAGAACTTTCAATCTTTTTCATATATGACTACATATCAACCAAACCATTTCATTATCACATCACTACAGTATAAATCTCTATGCATGAGTGGATGAAGTGTGTGAGGTGTGCTGAAGAAAAATTCCTACCAGTAAAATATATAGCCCTGTTGTGCTCGCATACCCTTAATGACAATAAAAGTGTAAAAATTTGGGAATTTCTTTGCTTTTGTACATTTAGTGTATATGAATTTTCATCTTAACCCTATTAAGGGCATATGATTTCAGTTTACTGGCATTTTTCATGGAATGTCACTACTTTTGTAAAGGCTATGCCTCAATACAATGCCCTCTCATAACTGACATAGTTGGTAGTTTGACTAATCAAGGTATATGGCAAACTGAAATTAAAATGCCATCAACTAGTCACTAGAACCTCTATCTTTGCCAAAAATCAGCTGAATCCATCAAATGGTCGATAAGATATAGAATAAAGTGTATGAATACTGGTCATTTTAAAGTTTTTTTTATTTTTTAGAAAACTAAGGTATATGGTAAACTGAAATTAAAATGCCACCAACTAGACCCTAGAACCCCTATCTCTGCCAAAAAATCAGCTGAATTCATCAAATTGTTGATGAGATACAGGGTGGCACATACGTATGTACACACATATAACATGATTTCATGATTGAACTTTCTGGATCTCTGGGTTGCCTTGACTAATGATGCTGAAATTCTACACACTTATAGAACCTATAAAATGAAAATTTTGTGCAAAGGTTTAACTAATTTGGTTTATTGGTTTTTGAGTTATGATTGATCAAAGAAATGAGATTTCCAGCATAGGCCATTCGTAGGAATAGAGTGCCCTCGCGCCTCCCTTGATTATTATTTTTTTTATTATATTTCAGCCCAAACAAGGCATAAGACGTAAGGGGCTACTGAGAATTAGGGAGTAGGTTTAGGGTGTCATTCTAAGTTGGAAGCTGTGCAGCGAGATGTCTGTTTACATAAGTATTAAACCTCTGCATGTCAGTACTGTCGGGGAAACAGGGGGCAGGGAGGGAGTTCCAGAGGCCAGCAGCACGAGGAAAGAAGCTATTGTAGTAGAAGGCTCTCCGGCATCTGGGGACCTCCACAGTGAATGGATGGGATTTAGCTGACTGTCGAGTTGGTCTAGTGAATTTACGTCGAGGGGGCACCAGAGTAGCCAGTTCATTGGAGCACAATCCATTGATGTATTTGTAAAACAAGCACAAGGATGCTACATTACGGCTATGGGACAGGGGCTGGAGCTTGGTTGACAGTGAGGGACCTATTAGGTTGCGACTATTTTTTGGACTTTGTCAAGGAGGGTGAGACTTGTAAATGATGCGCAAGCCCAGATGTGGCAACAATACTCCATGCATGGGCGGATGGTGGCTTTGTAAAGATACAGGATAATGTCAGGTGTGAGGAGTTTACTAGCACGGTAGAGGGAGCATACCTTCTTTGCTGTAGCTTTGGCAATGTCTTCAATGTATTTGTTCCAATTTATGTTACCTGTGAAGATAAGGCCGAGGAGTTTGAATGATGAACTCTCAGGTAGGGTGTTATTTGCCATGGCAATCGGTGGTTGGAGAGGTTTCTTGTAGTTATTGAAGGAAAGGAGCTTTGTCTTTGCGGCATTAAAAGTTACCAACCATTTATGACCCCAATTCACTACAGTCTGGAGGTCATTTTCTAAAGATTCAGCCATTGCCTCGGATATGATCGCGTCCGTTTTGCCAACATGACAAGAGTAAAGCGTGGTGTCGTCAGCAAATAAACCTGTCAGACTCATCAGGGAGATCGTTTATGAAGATCAGGAACAATAAAGGCTCAAGGATACATACCTGAGGTACACCAGCATTTATGTCATGTTGTTTAGATGAACGGCCATCGAGGGCAACCTGGATCTTTCTTTTGGTTAGGAAGGATCTAATTATATCAAATAATTGCCCAGTAATTCCGTATGAGCGTATTTTCAGGAGAAGCCCTTTATGCCATACCTTGTCAAAGGCCTTGGATATATCACGCGCTACTGCCCTAGCTTCACCTGCCTTGTCGAGTGTATGATACATGTGTTCAGAGATGACCGTTAGGATGTTGGCAGTAAGTCGAGCTTGTCTAAATCCATACTGACGGTCAGAAAGAAGTTCAGCATTAACTAAGTGGCGTACTATCGCTAGATTGATTAAAAATTCAAAGATTTTAGCAAAGATCGGCAGTAGACTGATTGGGCAGTAGTTCTGAGGATTAGTTCTATTCCCAGAATTCTTGTACACTGGTACCACAGAGGCAATTTTCCAACTATCGGGGAAGCAAGATTCAGCTAGGCATTTATTGTAGAGTTTGAAGAGGACAGGGGCCAGTTCAGCAGAGCATTTCTTTATTACTATTACAGGTATAAGATCAGGCCCACAAGCTTTGGAGGTGTCAAGGTTTTTTATGATGTCTCTGACCTGAGATGGGGTGATGACCAGGTTATCAAGCGTGGCTTCGGTCCGCAATGGGAAATTAGGGAGGAGGGTGGTTTTCAGAGTCCAAAGTGGAGTTAGAGGTGAAACGCTGGGCAAGTAGTTCATCCTTATCAGTTGCCGTGCAGACGACATCATTGTGTGTTGACCATTGTTCACCACACTATTGTAGATTTTCCAGAAATCGCGAGTACCTAGTTTCTGCGACTGAATGCGTTTTTTTGTTAACTCAGTATACCTTCTCTTTGCTTCACCTATCACGGCCTTACAATTATTTCTTGACTCTATAAATTTATGTCTATTAGTAGCTGACTTATGGCGGCCGAAATTACGGGATGCTTTCTGCATCTCAGCAATGGCAGCTGCACACTCCGAGGTGAACCATTGGGGAGAGTGGGGCTTACTTAAGAATTTTCGCATGGGGGCATAGGCTTCAATGCCTGCTTTGACCCATTCAGTTAACTCATTTGCACACTGGTCAGCAGGGAGTGAGAATGTTTCCCTCCATGGGGCGTCGCTGATATGATCTCTGATTGACTCAAAATCAGCCTGCTCGTAGTATCTCGTTACTTTGAGCAACGGCTCATCAGCTTTTCGACGACTTTTTAGGGTGATATGAATCATTAGCACAATGTGATCAGCATCCACAAGTGGGCTATAAGCTTTTGTCACACAAGCCTCGGGCATTGAGGTCAAGAAAAGAGCTAGAGGTGAGGCTTTCTGGTCTACTCGATCTGGGATGTGGGTTGGGAAATCGACAGTCTGAGAGAGGGAGTGAGCTAAGGAGAAATTATACATAGAGTTGCCGGCTGCGTCAGTAAGGCTGGAGAATCCCAACCAGTCACGTTGGTATGCATTAAAATCCCCTAATACATGTATCTTAACTTCTCACTGCATATTTGATGTACCCTTCTTTGAGTTGAGCTACTCAACATGCCTCTGAAAAACCAGGTGAATATCTAGCATCTGGCAGGATGCCCTATCCCCAGCAAAGCCAAAATGTAAAGAAAATTAAAAGAAAAAGGGATTAGATGTAGTCAATTCAGTGTAAGATGGTGGGTAATGGGAGGAGGTGTAACGAATGCTCTCATTGACTGGCGTCATGGGCTTTGTCACCGAGGTGTTCAACCGTGATTTTACCGGGTTGAAAGAAGAGGTCGAAAAGAGGCCTGAACACAGCGTGAAAGCATTTTATGGGCTAACTCACGTGACACCTAAGGGAGTAGGTGTTGGGAGAAGGCAGCAGCAAATCAGTGAGGGGGAGGTTAATAAATTCTAATAAAATGAATCAAAAAAGCGAGAAATCATATTCTTGTAAAATATGCAAATCTACATTTTCAGACAGTTCCAATTGAAAACAACATATACGAACACATAGTGGACTATGAATGCTCTAGTAATTATAGGATTCTCAGAGCTCATGAAAAAAAAACTACCTGGTGAACCTGTGAACCAAGTGCAAGAAAGATCCAAACAATTACACTTAGAGGGACGGTTAGAAGTGTAAAAAATTTCAGATGGAGTTTCTGAAATAGCAGAGGAATATCTGGCAGGATGCCTTGTCCCCAGAAAATTTAAAGAAAAAAAGGGATTAGATATTAATCTCAAGATTCTTAGTACAGAATTTATAAGGATACACTGACGTTAGTATACTTCCGTGTTAAAGTAAACCCCAGATAACTATTCAAATGAAAATGAGTAGAAATACAAAATATAAAAACTGACAGGATATGGAACAGAATAAAAAGATGCACTGAGTTATATGTGGAAAGCCACTCTACTCAAACGGTGCAGTTCTGGTCGTGGAATCCAGCCAAACCAAATAAAGACAGTATAAAAAAGAACCTATGACTAAATAGGTGGTTTATTGAGAAGAAGAAGAAAATTAAATGCTTCTGCATTATTGGGGCCGGTGAATTTTCATCTCTAATTTCGAAGAGTGTTTAAAAGGGGATATAATTCAAACGTTTTTTTGTTGTAAGAATTGGTATGAAAATAATTTTTAAAACGCAGTTTACGAGCCAGACTTAATTAATAACGTTATCATTCTGAAAGCCATTCTTAACAGCGGGAGGTGGGTTAGGGTTAAGGAGTTGATTAACTATTCTGTTTATTAAATTGTTAGGTGAAAGTGCAGAATAGTTAAGAATGGCTTTCTAAATTATAACGTTATTATTTCAGTCCGGTCCGTAAACTGCATAAGTATCCTTTTTTTAAAAAAATTATTTTCTTACTAATTCTCTGGATTTTCCTTATGTGTTATGGTTACAAAAAAAAAAAAAAAAAGCTTAAATTATCTCCCATTTCAACTGACTCTTCTAAAATGAAAATTTCAGTAATACAGAAGCACCAAAAATTATTCTGTACTGTTTGCTTGTTGGGATTAAAATAATCCTGAAATAAAGTTCGATTCTCCCACGTGAGAATGGGGTAACCATGTGCAGATAAATTCATCAAAGATACATAGGACGGAAGTCTGAAGAAGGAACACAAAACACAAGGGTGTAATTTCATATCATTTTAGTAAGAAAGAGAAAGTTGGAGCGAGTATTTACAGTTTCAAACAGTTCATTAGGCATTGGTAAATCATAGAGAGGATGGAAAAGAGGATGCTAGAAAGATGGGTTTGAGGTTGGGGTGTTTGGGTTTGGTTGATTGCGAAAACGTAGTTCGCTAGAACTTATCTGTTTTAGAGTTCTGGTAACGGTGGGGGTCTTTCTCTGTGATGCCGTCGTGGGCTGTACACTGATAAGGCCGCCCGATGTGTTGTTGACTGGAATGGAGTCGTTGAAAAAGAGCCTGCATAGAGTTCGGGTATCGGCGGGAGGTCATTCTCTGTGTGCCATCGAGGGCTGTACCACTGAGAAGACCAGCCGATGTGTTGTTGACTCGAGCAGAGTCGTCAAAAAGAGGGCGGGAAGCCGTATACAAGGGTCTTTAAGGGCTGGCTTACGTGACACCTATACTAAAAAGGGGTTGCAATGCCTGACAGCCAATCCGTGAGGCCCTTAAGGGACATGGCAACAGCCAATCAGTGAGGGGGGCTTTAACAAATTCTAACATGCTTACTGAATATTTTTAAGAAGTAGGGGAAGAAAGAAAATAGTATTTGAGGCTGTTTAGTTGTTTATGACGAAATAAAAGTAAAAAATTCGATTGATTACTTGTGAAATATTATTTTTTTCCGACTATTTGTTTAAACTATCATTTCAAGGGACATTTTCTATCGGCTTGGAATTCTCTTAAAAACGCCCGACAGAAAACGGAAGCCACAAAAAAGGAAAAATCTCACAAATTACCGAACAACCAAACTAACACTTTGGAAGGATCCGGGAATCTGGGAAAAGTGAAATTTAAACATACGTATGGATGTCCGGAAGTACAATAATCTCGATGGTCGGCCAGGAACACACATTATAACCGACGGCTGGCGAGCCTATAATTTCATGCAGAACCATTCCATCGTTAACGACAGATACAATTTTGTGAACACGAATGATCCGAGAATCCACACTAACTCTATGTCCGAGCTAAGCTTCCCATCTCTTAAGTTGACAATTTTAGCAAAATCTGACTCTGACGACTCTTGTCTGTCAGCCCCAATCTAAGGACCAGGGCTTTATGCACTCCACTACTTTTGGAGCTGCTCCCGCTCCTGCTCCAACGCCCAAAATTGGCCTATAATTTCATGCAGAATCATTCCATCGTTAACGACAGACACAATTTTGTGAACCCTAATGATCCGACAATCCACACTTACAGTGTGGAAGGATCCTGGAATCTGGTAAAAGTAAAAATTAGACAAATGAGAGGTACCAGTTCGGAAATTTTCCAGAGCTACATCGAGGAATTTCTTTGGCGTCGCTGAATGAAATGTAATTTTTTCAGCAATATCTTATACTATATCCGTTTGTATTATGACGTTTAAAGAAATAAATTATTTGTAAACACAGAAAAAAAACATAAATTTTAGACAAAAACAAATTATTAAAAATCCCATGACATTAGTTTTATTAACTTATTTTTCAGTACTAATAAATAAATAAAAAATTCATGTTTTTAGACACATACAAATTTTCTTCAAGAAATATTTCGGCACATGTTCGTCTTTTCTCACAGTCCGTTTTTCACAACTTTTTACTGACCAGTTTTTTTTCTTTTTTCGGTGTACACTTACCTATCAGGCTGCTAGAGAATTCCGGCGTTTTTGGAATTTTCTTTCAAATATTTTACATTTTAGGAGGGGGGATCAGTTTCCAATGTTAATTCAACGTAGACTGATCCCCCTCTTTTTGACCATCTTAAAAAAATCTTTTTCGGTGTACGATTACCTATCATGTCAATAGAGAATTCCGGGGGTTTTGAAAAAAAAAATTTTTTAATTGTGATTTTTAGATGGGGGATCAGTTTTCAATGTAAATTCAACGTGGACTGATCCCCCTCTTTTTAACCATCTCAAATTTTAAAACTTATTCTTCTGCTTACAATTACCTATCATGTCGCGAGAGAATTCCGGGGTTTTTGGAAAGAAATTTCAAAAATATAAAATTTTAAGACGTAAAAAGTTGTGAAAAACGAACTATGGTAAAAGACGAACAAGACTGATCCCCCGTCTTAAAATCTCAATTTTTTGAAATTTATTTCCAAAAACGCCGGAATTCTCTCGTGACATGATAGGTAACTGTAAGCAGAAGAATAATTTTTAAAATTTGAGATGGTTAAAAAGAGGGGGATCAGTCCACGTTGAATTTACATTGAAAACTGATCCCTCGTCTTAAAATCACAATTTAAAAAAATTTCTTTCCAAAACCCCCGGAATTCTCTATTGACATGATAGGTAATCGTACACCGAAAAAGATTTTTTAAAAAATTGAGATGGTCAAAAAGAGGGGGATCAGTCTACGTGGAATTAACATTGGAAACTGATCCCCCCTCTTAAAATGTAAAATATTTGAAAAAAAATTCCAAAAACGCCGGAATTCTCTAGCAGCCTGATAGATAAGAGAATTGTGCAGTCGTTATCTATGGGGTTGAAGAATCGGCCTCGGCCGACTACAAAGAGCGTTTAGAGCACGACAAAAACGCAGTTTCTCAGTGCATCGGTGCTACATTCGAGTCAGACGATCAAGTTGCGCACATCCGCAAGGTTATGCGAATCGGTACGCTCAACAACAACCCATCGTCCCAGCGACCAAGACCTATCAAGATCATCTTCGCCGATCGTGAACAAACTGACTTATTCCTGAAAAACGGAGACAAAATCCGCACTGTCAACCAAACGTGGGGTTTTCGAGAGGAATATTCCCCCGAGGAGAGAATAAAACGGAGGACTGTAAAACGCGAGTTAACCGAACGCCAAGCGAAGGGAGAGAAGGGTCTCTTCATCAAGGACGGTCGCCTTATGAAGCGGTTCCTTTGGCTCAATCCTCTCATAGTCAGAGCCCCCTCCCAATCCCCAACACGGGTGGAGTCCTAACTCACCAGCACCCCAAAATCTGCCAATCAAATGAGCTGCCCACCCATGAGTCTGCCCTAAAAGTATTATATACCAATGCTTGCTCCCTTCTTCGCAAATTTTCCGAGTTGCAATTGCGAATTCAAGAATCCAATCCAGACGTCATTGTCATAACTGAAACCTGGCTCGAGAGTTGTGTCGAGGACTCCGAGGTGGACATCCCCGGTTTTGTATCATTTCGCTGCGACCGCGAAGGTGCCCGAGGCGGTGGAGTTATCGTCTACATCAGAGATCATTTGAAACCCCTTCAGCTAGAATTGCCTCCTCATGCGCTCCCTACAAAATTTTTCAATGCAGTTCTGTGTCAAATAGAGACTCGCAGATCTTCCTTTCCTATTCTCGCCCTTTACCGTAGCCCACAAGCAAACGAGGACGATAACCAGAGATTATGCAAGGCTATCGAAGACTTTTCGAGTCCCTCTGTTGATTGTCTGGTTGTTGGTGATTTCAACGCACCCTCTATTGAATGGAGCGACCATGTATGCAACCCCGCTTCGAACTTTGACTGCCAACTTCTCCAAACAGCTGAAGAGCAGTTTCTCGTCCAGCATGTTGCATCAAACACCCGCTTTCGTGGTCAACAGGCGTCGACGCTCGATTTGGTGTTCTCAAAATACGATATGACGGTGTCAGATGTAAAATTCCAGCCACCCTTGTCGCGCAGCGATCACGCTGTCATCGATTTCATCCTACACACGGAACCTGTTACTCAATCACCAGATCAGTTGCCGATACGCAATTATGCTGCACTGAATCATACCACTCTTCTTGATGCAGCTTCGACAATCGACTGGAATGCCATAGCCAATCTCCCCTCAGTTGAAGAAAAATGGTTAGCCACCAAACAGGCTATTCTCTGGGCGACTGATTTGGCTGTTCCATTCACTGTTCCTCGAAGGCGCCTTCAGCCCTGGATAACTAGTAGAATCAAAAGAGAATGGCGACTGAGAGGCATTGCATGGGCCGAATACTTGAGGCTTGGGACTCATGCATCATATGAAGTGTACCGTGAACAGCGAAACAGGGCAGAGTACATGCTGAGAATTTCAAGATTTCGATATGAGCAACGTCTGGCATCCAAAGTGAACTCAAACCGTAAAAGATTCTACGCCCACGTTAAGCGGAACAAGAGACTTGTGAACCGTATAGCAACGTTGAGAACTCCAGATGGAAGAACGATTAGAGACCCTGGTAAACAGTGCGAGCTATTTGCCGACAGGTTCTCCTCAATATACCGGGTGGACAACGAGCAACAACCTCCTCCACTGCCGACTTATGATGTTCAGCCAATGCAAGCTATTGAAGTCACTCCTCAAGAAGTTTTTGTGACCCTTTCCAGCATTCAAACCAACAAAAGCCCAGGACCTGACCATATCCATCCAGCAGTCCTTCGTGTTTTGGCGCAAGTTCTGGCAACTCCACTAGCGGACCTGTTTAATCACTCACTTTCAGACGGTGTCGTACCAGAGGACTGGAGAGTGGCTACAGTATGCCCCATTTTCAAGAAAGGCGCTAAAACCGACCCTCTTAACTACCGCCCCGTGAGCCTGACTTCAATCATCTGCAAAGTTATGGAGAAAATCCTGAAAAATGCATTGATGAACCACCTTGAACGAACCAAATCTTTGACTCAGACCCAGCATGGTTTCGTCCCAATGCGATCCTGCCTCTCCAACCTCCTTCTTACGGAAGAATGGATAACCAAGATTTTGGATGATGGCGATGCTGCGGATATCCTGTTTCTGGACTTCTCCAAGGCGTTTGACTCCGTAAACCACCGCCTGCTCCTTCACAAGCTTGATCGGTACAGGATTCACCGGTCCATCATCAGCTGGATTAGGTCGTTTCTACAAGCACGAACTTTTCGAGTTTCTGTGAGTGGATGCACTTCAGCAGAAGCAAATGCTTGCAGCGGAGTACCACAAGGTTCAGTGCTTGGCCCGATTTTGTTCCTCCTGTTCGTCAACGACCTTCCAGACTTACTTCAGGGCAAAGTTTTGCTTTTCGCTGATGATGTCAAACTCATAGCGCAAAGACGCAATCATGCCATCCTGCAAACCGATCTGGATTGTACTGCAAACTGGGCCTCAGACTGGGACCTTCCACTCAACGCAGCCAAATGCAGTCATCTTCCAGTTGGCGCGCGACCATCCCAGCTCTTCACTATCGGTCCGAACAACCATGAAATGGCCTCAGTATCTCAGGCAACTGATCTTGGTGTAAGAGTGGATAGCTCTTTCAAACCGTCTCGTCACTGCGTTGAAATGTCCAGCAAAGCCCGGGGCGTCTTGTTTCAAATTCGACGTTCCTTCATCAACCTGACAGCCGAAGTGTTCCGTCCACTCTATTTGACGCTTGTTCGACCTTTGCTGGAGTACGGTGTTGAGGCGTGCAGTCCCTATCTCCGAAAGGATATACTTCATGTTGAACGCATCCAGAGGCGTGCAACCAAAATGATTTCTGGCTTTGCCGATCTCTCGTATGAAGAAAGACTCCACCGTCTTCAACTTCCGACGCTCGAAATTCGAAGGATGCGAGGGGACCTCATCCTGGTTTACAAAATCCTGAATGGGCTCATCAATCTCCCCGCTGACGAATTCTTTACTCGTGCGCCAGACAGAGGCCTTCGAGGTCATGACCAGAAGCTCTACTGTCGTAAATTTCGGCTTCAGAGGCGTCAAGCATCCTTCTCAATTCGTTCTGTCAACCCCTGGAACAGGCTTCCCGCTGAGGTCATCCAAGCGCTTACTATCAGTGCTTTCAAGAGAAAACTTGATTTATTTTTGTACACTGATTAAATTTTTGCCTATCTTACATGGCTTGTGCGTATGCTTTCTTAGCCAAAAAAAAAAAAAAAAAAAAAAAAAAAATAAGTGTACACCGGAAAAAGAAAAGAAAAATGGTCAGTAAAAAGTTGTGAAAAACGGGCAGTGGTTAAAGACGAACATGTGCCTTTCTTTTTCCCGATTAAATAATATTTAAAAAATGTTAAGAGTCAAATGTACTGTACGGGGAAGGAATGTTTTTATATCCATAAAAGGCTTTAAAGTTACTTCTATATATACTATCTATATACTTACGTTGCTGGTTGACGTAGTAGAGTTACTGGCCCTTACACCATTGGAACTCTTCTAAAATAAATGTCGCTCGTGTATTCGATCTCTACAAGAGCCAAAAAAATTCCAAGACATTTTAATTCATTTTATTTACTTTTATTCCAGTATATTAACTTTATGTAATTACTTAAAAAAAAGTCATTGACATAGATTTTTACCGAGATTATTACCATTCCGGACATCCATACTTACAAAAGCTAAACGTATAAATCAGGGCTGGGTTACTTTTCCGAATAACCGTTATCTCCCTTCATTAGAACTCTTCATCACCTCACTTGAAATAGTATAATCGTTTCTCTTTGATGACGTGACGAACGTCTCCCACCTTTAGGTACGTGCAAAAAAAATGGCCGCTTGCACTGACCCTCGTTCTTAAAAGTGTCTTTTCTTAATTTTTTAAAGCAGTTTTCGTTTAACTTTTGATTGTGTTTGAAAGATAAAAGCCTAATGTTATTATATAAAAGGAAACAAATGTATATTTACGTTTGAAAAAAAAAATAGAATTAAAAATGTTGTCAAAAACCTCTATAAACATCAAAAATTGATCAAAACTGCAATTCGATAAAAATACGTTTTAAATTCGTTGGAAAGATAAATATCAATTTTTTGGAACTATTTCAAAGAAAATTATTAAATTTAGTCTTAAGAGAGTGAATTAAAAAAAAAATGACCTTCATTTTTCTACTAAAACTTGCCGAATTATCCAAAATAAAAAATAAAAGATACATCACGAGCGCATTTTGTTGTTTATGTAAGTGTAAACAAAAGTTGGCGACCAAATCTGAAAGTATGGAAGCCCTGAACTGCAGTAATATTTATTTTTATTTAAAAAAATTTATATGGAAGTTATGCTTTATAGAAATTGAAAAATGATTATAACTTAATTTCTTTATGTTTTAAGGTTACGAAAAATATGTCTACATTAAATTGACAAGTATGGAAGACACGAATTTATTATTTTTTTTGAACAGAAGGTTTTTTAATAATTTTCCCTTATTTTTATGTACTGGTGCAGATTAGGACCCAAGCTAACTGACCGTAAACCTTATGCCAAACCTACTCTAACCATGTCTATACCAACCAATTTATGTATCCATTATATATTATAATCATAAAAGATCGCTTTTATTTTGCATATGTAGTTGAAAAAATTTCATTAAAATTTGGTGGCCCTGAAAAGGGCCGTTTTGGGGTTATTTCCTCATCTTCTTAGCTCATCTTCCTTATAGCAGTCAACGTACACATCACCGATCCAGAAACCAGAGGTCTTTGAGAAGCAAATCGGCACCAAATTCATATATGGATAATTGAAGTTCATCTTCAGGAATAGGAAAATAACAAATTTCATAAACGTTGTTTTCAAAACTTGTTATTTCCCCTGTGAATCTCTGAATTCGACCATCAATTTCCCATAAATGAGTTATGCTTTTGCTTATAGGGCTCCCTTGCAAAATTTTCTTTTTAGGAAGGAAAGTTCTTTTTTTACTTTTGCTAGTTTTGTTAACAAAAGTTTATTAGTTGGAGAAGTAGAGGCAGATGCAATGGATGCAGTTGTTGATTTAGTATAAATCCGAGAGGTGTTAGTTGTAGTCGAGAGGATACATGCATGGGCTTCAGTTTTGCACACGTTTTTGAAGGCGGTTAAATGTAAATTATGCCTTTTCTTGAAAAATACTTTCAATTTACAAATCATAGAACTGGTTATTGGTGGGTAACCATTTCGTCTGTTTTCCACAGTAGCCCATTCTTGTATTCTATTCTGTGAAAAATCCTTATCGATAAATTTCTTTAATATGTGCCCAACTAAAACTGGATGAGAATTCTGAACTATAGGATACTGCTCCTGGATATATGATAGCATAGACATCTAAAAATTAAAAGAAAATGTAATAAGAAAGTTAATTAAATTTTTCTGTAATGAAAAAAAAAAGAAAATCTTATTTAATTATAATATTTTCGAATGTACAGAATTAAGATTTTAATTATGTTATCTACAAAGATTTATATTTAATGTTATAACTTTAAAAAAATTAACTTTTTTTTAAAAACTGAAGAGTGGTGTCAAAATGATTTTTTTAACAGTTTGGGGATTCCCTCCCCCCATTACAAATGTTTTGCAAAATAATTTATGGAAATGTTTAAAAAATAATAATGGTGCTTCTTTAAGCATATCTGTAAAAAAAAGCTAAAGAAATTGTTTACCAATGATTTCCTTAGAATTTGAAATAACTTTCTTTCAAATGTTAAAATTATTTTTACGTTAACGTTACGAAATCCTTCAATTGGATCAATTATTTTTACATGATGATTGATTAAAAACTTGAACAATTACATTACTCGATTTATTTTTATAGAATTAATTTAATTTTAAAATACATTAATTCTTTAAAAATAAAACTTAATGGGTATTTTTTTATTTTAAGCTAAAATAGTATTTAATTTTCAGTGTGAAAAAGTAAATAAATATTCATTGAAAAAAATTAAAACATTAACAAATTATTGTTAACGTTTTAATTTTTTGTTAATAACAATTATTTATAATTAAATAAATAAAATTCAATTTTAAAGAAAATGTCATATTTGAACTATTTATTTATTAATAAATTTTAAACTTTTTAAAGAATATTTATTAATGAAAAAAAAACAAAGAACAACTTACGTTTTATCTGTCCAATTGTGAAATTAACGAAATTGAGAAAAATTAAGTAGGAGTGGTGGGAGTGAATGGTGGGAGGTCTAATTGCGCTTGATTATTACATAGCGTGCCTTCCATAGCCTTGCGGATCGATCGTTAGTAGAAATTATTCAATTTTTTAAATTCTTTTTTTCGTTAACTTACTGAGTTACAAATGTGTAAATATTTGGTTTATTTTCAAGATTATAACAATAAATTCTTGCGCTGATGATGACTCGTTTCTCTATGAAAGGGAAATATAATTACGTCGCATTTTTTATTTTTCCAAAAACTTTAATCATTAAAATCGCATGAAATATTTTTTGCAATTATATTATTTTTTTGGTGAAAATATTGATTAAACAATGCTTTATTCAATAATAATATCGCTAATTCAAAGAATTAATTTTTCTTCGAGTTATAGTGATTTTATTAACACGGTATTTACTGGCCTTTTTCGTAATATATATGAAAAATTTTGGAAAAAAAATTTATTTGTTAACATCTACGATCCTTTATTTACATAAGTAAAATTTAAAAAATCATGCATTTTTTTTTATTAATATATAAAAATATAACTTTAGTAAAGGTGTATTTTCTTTTAAAAAAATAATACTTTTTCACTAAGATTTAAAAAAAAATAATGGTTTCATTATATTCCGTGATTGTTGATTAATAAATATTGAAAATTTCAGTAAAATTGCTTGATTTCCTGAATTTTGGTGTATTTTTAAGTGAAGGGGGGGTCAAAATGTTTTTTCATTTTTGGGAATCAGCCATTGATTTGCACGTACCCACAAACACCACGTTGCGTTTAATTCCCGATTTCCGCATTGTGTCAATACATTACACCCATCTTTTGATGGAAAAGCGTCACAGAGTTTTGGAAATCACGTTTTACCGTTTTTTTTTGTTGTTTTTTTTTAATCAATTCCTCAAGAACAGGTAAGTCTACAGAGCACACTTTAGAATTGGTGACGTCATCAGTTCGTTCGTACATTACTGATTTTGAATAATTGTTTTCATGTAATTGTGTTTTTAAATCTCCCAAAAATGAAGTTATATTGATGGGAAGTTGTTTAAAAAAAACAAAACAACATAAAACCATTTTCATTGCCTATACATATTTTTTTATTATTACTGTTGTGTTGTCGCCGGTCGAGGATGGCTTGGATTAAGAACAAACAGACGGAGAGTAAATGAACACAAACTTTATTTACATAGGACGCCATTACAAGTGGCGACGGGCCAAGGGGAGATAATTACCGGAAGTTTAAAAGGTAAACAAATCAGCTATGACATACTGATACAATTACAAAACTTCAAACTAGACCATTATCAAAAATACATATGATATCTTTATTTAGACTCTTATACTTTATATAATACTAGCGGGGCTACCCGGCGTTGCTCGGGGTCATAAAAACATATAATTGAAGAAAAATCGCGTGTGTAACATCTTTATATTAAAACTTCTATTTCTCTCCCTCTCTCTATAGCCGTCTCTTTATCTTTCTACTTTTCTCTTCCCTGGTCGCCCCATTTCACTGTTACTTTTTAATTTTGCCTTTTGCGAAAGCTGTTTCTTCCCCACCATTTCATCCTACGTTTCCCAGGGCAATGGTATGACTTATTTCTATAAAAAGTACCACCTCTGTCTGCGCCTTCTATATAGGTACTTATCTCCGCCCCGGTGTTCATACTATATACGTATCAATCGCCACCCTGGTGCGCATACTATATACGTACCTATCGCCGCCCCAGTGCACATACTATATATGTACCTATCGCCGCCCCAGTGCAGATACTATATAATTACCTATTTCCGCTCCGGTGCGCATGCTAAATACGTACCTATCGCCGCCCCGGTGTGAATGCTAAATACGTACCTATTGCCGCCTCGGTGTGCATACTACATAAGTACCTATCGCTGCACCAGTGCGAAGACTTAATATGTACATATTGCCCCCTTGGTGCGAATGCTAAATACGTACCTATCGCCGGCCCAGTGCGAATGCTTAATACATACATATCGCCGGCCCGGTGCAAATGCTAAATACGTACCTATTGCTGCCCCGGTGCGAATGTTAAATACGTACCTTTCGCCGCCGCGGTGCGCGTGTTATATATGTACCTATCGCTGCCCCGGTGCGCGTGCTACATATGTACCGATCGCTGCCCCGGACTGCATGCTAAATACATACCTATCACCACCCCGGTGCGCATGCTATATACGTACTTATTACCGCCCATGTGCACATGCTAAATACGTACCTATTGCCGCCCATGTGCACATGCTAAATACGTACCTATTGCCGCCTTGGTGCAAATGCTAAATAAGTACATATTGCCGCCCCGGTGTGAATGCTAAATACATACCTTTCGCCGCCCCTGTGCGCGTGCTATATACATACCTATCGCCGCCCCGGTGCGTGTGCTATATATGTATTGATCGCCGCCCCTGAACACATGCTAAATACATACCTATCACCGCCCTGGTGCACATGCTATATACGTACTTATTGCCGCTCATGTGCACATGCTATATATGTACCTATCGTCACCCCTGAATGCTAAATACGTACCTATCGCCGCCCCGGTGTGAATACTAAATACGTACCTATTGCCGCCCCGGTGTGCATACTACATATGTACCTATCGCTGCCCCAGCGCGAATACTAAATATGTACATATCGCCACCCTGGTGTGAATGCTAAATATGTACCTATCGCCACCCCGGTGTGAATGCTAAATATGTACCTATCGCCACCCCTATGCACTACTATATACGTACCTATTGCCACCTAGGTGCACATACTATATATATACTTATCGTCGGTGTGGTGCGCATACTATATTCGTACCTATCGCCGCCCTGGTGCGCATACTATATACTTACCTATCTCTGCAAGGGTGCACATACTATATATGTACCTATCTCCAGCCCATTTCGCATACCTAAGAACTCATATTAATGTGCCCCTGTCGTGTCAGAAAAACAAAATGGTGTTCATTCATGTATTGTCACTATCATGAATATTAATATTTTTAGTTAAAAACAGAAAAAAAAAAAATTTTTGTCCCCCCAAGAAATTTTTTTTTTCATCTTCCCCCATACTTAGAAATATTCTTCATCATTTTCAATCCCCTCATGATATTCTTCATCATTTTCAATCCCCTCATGATATTCTTCATTATTTTCAATCCCCTTATGATATTCTTCATCATTTTCAATCCCCTCATGATATTCTTCATCATTTTCAATGGTTCCTATTCTGCAGAAGCCTCCAAGTCCTATATTGTAGAAGCACCTCCGGTGCTGGGTCCTATACAAATCTATCACTACAGCAGCTCTATCTAGGACATTGAGCACTTTTCTCCCGGACAACGCCAAGTACTTTGAAAATCAAGGAGGCCTTCTGAGCACTACTGAAATCACTCTTACCGGTGGCCAGGTGTGGATGTGATTGAGCAACCCTTGTTTCACTACACACTCTTAACGTAGCCTTACTATGATGTTATTGATGCATCTGGACAGAAGTTATGGGATGACCTGATACAACCGGACAGAAATTAGGGCAAGACCGGGTACATCCGGCAAGGGATTATTGGACATGTTGAGTGAGTCAGCACTTTTATCAAATTATTACATAAATACATTGGATAATTTACAAATTAATACTAAATAACATTGAAAAACCATGAAAAAAAACTGGCCCCGTTGACACCCAGTAACATTTTTTTTGTTGTGATTTTGAGATATTATGATCCCAGGTGTTGTCCGGTCCTGGAGATATCAACTTTTTGATATGGCGCCGCATAGTTTTTGAGGAGAAGCTTCACATACAGACATACATACATACAGACAAGTGCCCTTTATATAAGAGATTAAAATTTCGATCGATTATAATATATTTTGCTCAGATTTCATAAAATGAACGTACAAAAAATACTTCTCCTCATATATTTTACTAAAAGTTATTTTTAAATTACTCCAAAAGTGAATAAGTATCGAAAGTTTCATAAAAATCTGACCATTAGTTGATTTTTGCTAGATTTATTAAACACGGGTATTTCTGCGCGTTAAAAATGGCCACTACACAGGAACGTTGTTTGAAGGCGTCGATGATGTAAGCACGATTTTAGTTTCTCATTTTCATTATTTTCGTACACTGAATTTTAAAAAAAATCATTAACAGTTTATTTTATGTTTCTTCTTTTGAATGGTACAAAAGTTATGATGATAATATAAACCTATATTAAAGTTACATCGTGTTACATATAGGAGGGGTGGTTATATAATACGATGCGCTTTGGAGGTCCCGACTCTACAAATCCCCCCTCCCTTAAATTCATTTTTTCGACAACGTATATAATTATGTGGGTTCTAGCATAGTGACGGTGTAGAGATATAGGATACTGGCAGGTGAGAGAAATCTTCTAGTCCGGTAGAGGGAGTTAACCTTCTTTGCAGCAGACTTGGCAGTATCTTCTATGCATTTTTTCAAATTCATGTTACCTATGAATGTTAGGCTGAGGAGTTTGAATGTTGAACTCTCAGCTACGGTGCAATGGCAATCGATGGTTGGAAAGGTTTCTTATAATTGTTAAAGTTAAGAAGTTTTGACTTAGTAGCATTAAACGCAACTTGTAAAAGCCTAAAGTGAACACCACGTGTCTTTTAATTCCCGATTTCTGCGTTGTCTCAATATATTACATCCATCTTTTGATAGAAAGGTGTCACGCAGCTTTTGAACTCACATTTCACAGGTTTTGATTTTTATCAATTCCTTAAGAACAGGTAAGTCTACTCTGTACAAATAGTTAACAGAAAAAAGGGGTTGAAAAAACAATAGTCAACAAATAACTGCTACCAAAGGCAATAAAAGTTAATTTTCTACTTACCTGGATAAGTCTTTTTGTGTTTTAAAGTATTTTAAAGCGCTTATATTTATATTTTTATCATTGCCTTCGGGGTCTTGTAAACCCAACTAGTTCAAGATGGCACCTGATTTTACTCGATGTGAAGCCTCGATGTCGTATGATTAACAACTCAAAATTCGAAATTTAAAAAAAAATACAGCAAATAACAGTCACCTATCGGTCGAAAATTTAATTTTCAACCAATTTATATATTTTTATTAGCTGTATTTTTTTTATTTTCGATTTTGGGGCGATTATCGAGGCTTTACATCAAATAAAATCTAGCGCCATGTTGAATTCGTCGGGTTTACAATGCTCCAAAGACCACAATTTAAAAATATAAATGAAAGCGCTTTAAAATACTTTGAAACACAAAAAACTTACTCAGGTAAGTAGAAAAGTAACTTTTATTGCCTTTGGTAACAGTTATTGTTGCCTATTTTGTTACACTTTTGGTGTTAACGATTCTTGAAAATCGCCACTAAGTCAACTCTGTACAAATCTTTGGAGCTTTTTCGTTATTTACCCACTGTAGCAGTTACCTCCTCCTTTCAAAACATAACTACACCGGTTTGCCGTTAGGTGTCGCCTTTTCACCGACAGATGGCACTGTAAAGCGACACCAGAGTTATCTGCCCTTCTGACTATAAAAACCCGGTGCAAAACGGAAATTCTCTCTCTTTCACTCGACCGGCCTCGGAGAACAACGCTGGCATCTCTCTCTCTCTCTCTCTCTGGTCGACAGAACGACGCTAATACACTAGCGTTTCGTCTCACGCTTTTCTCTTCAATCGGCCTAACAACTACCAACACACGTGGGCAAACAACGGTAAGAGTTCTCAACTTGTTTTCTTTGTGTTACGGATTTCAAAGACTTTTCCTCTCGCCGGATTCATTCATTTCTTCTTATACCTTTTTCAAGAACTGTTTTTCCATCGACACACATGCATACATCACACACTTCATCATTCCACGTACACACACGTTCAATAAACGTTATTTGAACTACTTCATTTTTGTTTGTTAATTATTACTCTGTCTTTGCATGCAACAATTGCTTGATTTACTAAACACGTCTATAATCGGGGGAACACGACCCTCGATCCGAACAATTGGTGACCCAACGTGCAAGCTTTGTTGTGTGTGGCGGAGTAATTAATTTCGTACAAAAACAAAAAAAATACATATATCATTTCTCGTTTTTTCTTTCGTGGTGAAACGAATTACGCATCCATCTTTTTCCTTTTTTTTTTCTACCCACGTGGTAGAAATATACAAACAAACAAAAAAAAAAGAAGCCATTTTTCCTGGCCACGCGGAAATACCCAAACAAGAAAAACAAAAACATTTCTCGGCTTCTCCGAGTATAAAACAAGTTACAATTTCATTTTTTCTTCTTCTCTTTCTCCACATACGTGTCGGAAAAATATATACAAAGAAAAAGACAAACTTTTGCCAATTCTTTTTTTCTTCTTTTTCGACGAACAGAAGGACTTTACAAGACGCCACTTCCTTTGTTTTGAACACGTGGAGATAAAAAGAAAACAAAAGAAAACAAACG
The DNA here is from genome assembly GCA_963556195.1 of Sepiola atlantica. NCBI lineage: Eukaryota > Metazoa > Mollusca > Cephalopoda > Sepiida > Sepiolidae > Sepiola > Sepiola atlantica. Next base: position 148,512,073 of record OY744525.1, read on the forward strand.
CTCACGCTGCCCATCTTTTTCGTGACCGCGTGTTGAAAAAAAAAAAAAAAAAAAAAAAAGAAATTCAAAAGATGCCGCCACCCCTTGCCATGACCACGTGTTGATAAAAAAAACAAAAAAAAAAACGTCATTTTTATCTCTCGGACCACGTGGAAATTAAAATTCAAACAACAAAAGAAAAAGAAAATACGAACCTTTTTTTTCTTTCTTTTCGACAACAAAGGAAGCCGCCATTTTTTTTTTCCACGACCACGTGTTGATAAAAAACAAAAAAACAAAAACAAAACAAAAGCAACTTCTTCCACCTTCAATCGTCACTATGGCTACCGCGGATACTAACGACGTTCTGGAAGTTTCTGCGAATTACCGTCTGCCCCCTTTTAACTCCAGTAACGTAAAGAACTGGTTCACCCAACTACAGGCATTATTCTCTGTGAGAAGAATAACCTCACAGAGAAGCAAATTTGCCAGCGTGGTGGAAGCCTTGCCCCCAGAGGTGGTAGACGAAGTAACCGACCTGTTGGACGACGTCCCATCAGTCAACCCATATGATGCCCTAAAAGACGCCATAATCAAAAGAATGGGTCGCTCCGAAGAAGCCATGCTACGGGACCTATTCAACAACATCAGACTCGACGACAGGACACCGTCACAACTACTGCGACACACGAAGTCACAGCTCGGAAGAAATACCATGTCCGAGAATATACTGCGACGATTGTGGCTGGACAAACTTCCCTCGAGTGCGACACAAATTCTGGCACCGATGATAGACACCACTCCCATCGACATGCTAGCAGACTCGGCTGATCGAATTCTCGAGTCCAACAGTGGCCCACAAACGGTCAACGCACTCGCCACTCCTAGCAGTCAACACATCGAGCTGCAGCAGTTAAAAGCTGAGATGGTTGAACTGAAGGCTATGCTAAAGGCCTTCCAAACCCAAAGCAGACCAAGGGGTCGTTCACAGTCCCGAGGCAGGTACCGTGGGAGCCGTAGCAGAGAGAGGTCCCCTTACAACCAACCCCAGGGTGGTATGTGCTGGTACCACTACACATTTGGCAACAAGGCCAGAAAATGCAACAGCCCCTGTAACTACAAGCCACAGGGAAACGCCAATCCCAGCCAGTAATAGCGACAACTGCGGCTGGAGGGAGAAGAAGAGGTCGCTTGTTTTATGTAAAGGACCGCAACAGCGGTCATTCCTTCCTGGTGGATACCGGTGCTGAGATAAGTGTTATCCCACCACAACCCGGACAAAAACCAACTCCTTCGACATTCAAGCTACAGGCAGCAAACGGTTCACAAATCCAGACATACGGCACTAAGGAACTCACCCTACACTTAGGACTCCGCCGTAACTTCGTCTGGAAATTCGTGCAAACCAACGTCAGGATGGCCATCATAGGAGCTGATTTCCTTTCACACTACGGTCTGTCTGTCCACATGTACAACCAAACACTCTCGGACGATATGACAGACATTAGGGTGAAGGGAACATTAACACAGTTTGGTCCAACAGGAATTTGCTCAGCAACCCACCACACCAAAGAATATGTCAATGTCTTGGATCAGTACCCTGACATTACCAAACCATTCAACATCGACGATAAAATTGAACACTCTACACAACATCACATAAAGACAACCGGACCTCCAGTCTATTCGAACCCTCGACGTCTGTTGCCTGAAAAGTATAAATACGCCAAGCAGGAATTTAAACAGATGATCGAGGATGGAATTATTGAACCCTCTGAAAGCCCATATGCTTCACCTCTCCACCTTGTTCCTAAACCAGACCAGAACACCCATCGTGTATGTGTCGATTATCGGCGACTCAATGCACAAACTGTCCCAGACCGCTATCCCGTACCGCACATACACGATTTCACATTAGGACTCCAGGGTGCAACAATCTTTTCCAAACTGGATCTGACTAAAGCCTTCTACCAGATCCCAGTAGCAGACGAAGATATCCCGAAAACGGCTGTGACCACACCTTTTGGACTCTTCCAGTTCAAACGCATGCCTTTTGGACTGAGAAACGCTGCCCAAACCTTCCAACGCCTCATTGATAACGTCTTAAGAGGACTACCCTGTGTATACGCCTACATAGATGACGTCCTCATAGCAAGCCCGGATGAAGCAACACATGAGCACCATTTACACCAAGTTCTGCAGAGACTATCACAAAATGGTCTGAAGATCAATGTAGACAAGTGTATATTCGGCGCCAAGCAACTTCAGTTTTTGGGACACCAGATTGATGAGGGCGGAATCACACCCCTTCCTGAAAAGGTAGAAGCGGTACAGCAATTTCAACCTCCAAACTCACTCCGTCAGCTGCGACGATTCATAGGAATCGTTAATTATTATCGTCGGTTTATCCCAGACTGTTCTAAGATCCTGTCTCCCTTAACAAATATCTTGCAGAACAAAGGGAGAAGACAGAAACAAGCCCTTACACTCACTGCAGAAGCACTTCATGCATTCAACGCAGCCAAATCCGCATTGACCAACTGCACCAAACTCACCTACCTCACTGACAATGTTCAGGCTACATTAACTCTAACAACAGATGCAAGCTCATCAGCCGTAGGCGCGGTACTACATCAGGAGATTGATAACATCAAGGTACCCATATCTTTCTTCTCCTCCAAGCTCAGCCAAACACAGTCCAGATACGGCGCATTTTCTAGGGAACTCCTAGCAATCTACCTCGCAATTAAACATTATAAACATGTGCTAGAAGGTAGACAATTCATTATTTACACAGACCACAAGCCATTAACATATGCATTATCCTCACGTCCGGACAAATACTCACCCAGAGAATCTCGTCACCTGGACTATATATCACAGTTTTCCACTGAAATTAAATATATTAAAGGTGACCAGAACATTGTGGCTGATGCACTTTCTCGGCCAGACACAAACTCCATCACCCAGGATTTTCTTAGCCACGATTTGCTGGCACAGGAACAAGCATCAGACACCACCTTTCAACAAACTCTGCAAAACACTTCCTTGAAACTCACTCCTGTACCAACCCCTTTTAGTGACAAAGAGGTTTATTGCGACACAACAACGCCTACACCCAGACCATACGTCCCACCTTCACTGCGACGACGCATATTTGATCATTTTCATTCACTCTCTCACCCCAGCAAAAGAGCCACCCTGAAAATGATCAGTGACAGATTTGTATGGGCTGGGATGAACAAAGATGTCAGACTTTGGGCTGGCAACTGCATAAACTGCCAGTGTTGCAAGGTCTACCGACACACCAAGTCCCCAATAGGAACATTCAGCAATCCTGATGCCAGGTTCTCTCATTTGCATATAGACATTGTTGGACCCCTGCCACTTTGCCAGAACTACTGCTATCTACTAACGATTATTGATCGATTTTCCCGTTGGCCCACTGCAATCCCATTAAAGGACATCTCAGCAGATACAGTGGCCAAAGCAATCTTGAAGGAGTGGATAGCCACATACGGTGTACCCGCAGTCATTACGACTGACAGAGGCACACAGTTCCAGTCGAAACTTTTCGCCGAGTTCAACCTACTCCTGGGCACCAAGCATATACGGACGACGGCATATCATCCCTGTTCCAACGGCCTGGTCGAGCGATTCCACAGGCACCTAAAAGCATCTCTTGCAATGAGGCCAAACACAACCAACTGGGTTGATAACTTGCCTCTGGTCCTATTGTCAATTAGGAATGTCGTAAAGCAGGACTTGGGTTGCACACCGGCTGAAATAGTTTTTGGTACTACATTATCTTTGCCCGGACAATACTTTCATAACAAAGATAATGTACACCCTACAACTACATTTGTACAGGACATAAAGGCAAGGATGTCGAAACTACACTTCACCCCTACACGAGAAGTATCGAGACAAATCCACATACCCAAGACGCTATTTGACAGCGAATACGTATTCGTCCGCGACGATGCGGTGAAAAAGCCTTTATCACCACGCTACCAAGGTCCTTACAAAGTAGTTAAACGGGCAGAAAAATTTTTCACCATTACAAAAAACGGCAAGAATGACACTGTTTCCATTGACAGATTAAAACCTGCTCTAGTGGAAGAATCACAGTCAAGCCAACAGACACACAACTCTCACACAGATTCCGACACCACAGAGGAATCGAATGCTCCATGTGACTATGCCCCACCAGAACAAAAGACAAGATCTGGTCGGAAAGTAACATTCCCACACAACTTCAAAACTTACATATACTATTAGTAACATACAAACAGTTTCAAAACTTTCTCACAAATGCACTCGAACACAATCAAAATAACCTCCGAACTTCTATTCGTTCAACAACAACAGTAATGAGAACATTTTCACCGCACAGACCCACTTGTGCTCATTCATCAACATCGCACAGACTCACTTGTGCTCATTCATCAACAACTGCACAGATTCACTTGTGCTCATTCATCAACAACTGCACAGATTCACTTGTGCTCATTCATCAACAACTGCACAGATTCACTTGTGCTCATTCATCAACAACTGCACAGATTCACTTGTGCTCATTCATCAACAACTGCACAGACTCACTTGTGCTCACTCATCAATACCGCACAGATTCACTTGTGCTCACTCATCAACAACCGCGCAGACCCAAGCACCAAACATTCCCGGACAACACTGACAATTCAACGTTTGTTCATCAGCTCTGCATCACGCAGACTAATCAACATGAACAACGCCACCAACAAGTGCAAATTCGCTTGCACTCAGCATTTTTCGACCGCAGACTCACTTGTGCTCAAACTTGATGCAGACCCAAACAACACGCAGATCCACATGCGTTACAAACACTCAATTCCGCACACGCTTTTCTCTTGAACTTGTCTCAGCAAAACAGACATACCCACAAAGAATGCTTTTCATCTACAACTGTATATATTGAATAATATTTTCATATTCTTCAATCTGGGGGGGGGGAGTCCTTGTAGCAGTTACCTCCTCCTTTCAAAACATAACTACACCGGTTTGCCGTTAGGTGTCGCCTTTTCACCGACAGGTGGCACTGTAAAGCGACACAAGAGTTATCTGCCCTTCTGACTATAAAAACCCGGTGCAAAACGGAAATTCTCTCTCTTTCACTCGACCGGCCTCGGAGAACAACGCTGGCATCTCTCTCTCTCTCTCTCTCTGGTCGACAGAACGACGCTAATACACTAGCGTTTCGTCTCACGCTTTTCTCTTCAATCGGCCTAACAACTACCAACACACGTGGGCAAACAACGGTAAGAGTTCTCAACTCGTTTTCTTTGTGTTACGGATTTCAAAGACTTTTCCTCTCGCCGGATTCATTCATTTCTTCTTATACCTTTTTCAAGAACTGTTTTTCCATCGACACACATGCATACATCACACACTTCATCATTCCACGTACACACACGTTCAATAAACGTTATTTGAACTACTTCATTTTTGTTTGTTAATTATTACTCTGTCTTTGCATGCAACAATTGCTTGATTTACTGAACACGTTTATAATCGGGGGAACACGACCCTCGATCCGAACACCACTGCTTGTTTGGACATTTTTTACGGGTCGTTCTATGCAATTGCCTATTATGTCGCTAGAGAATTCTGTTTTTGTTTTACCCAATATTTTAGATTTTAGAGTGGGGATCACTTTCCTATATAAATTTCACATAAATCATTTTGATGCACTAGTTCTTTTGACATCGTCAAGGCGAATCATTTGGGAATACAAGTTGCTCTTTGCAAAATATGCACCCTATGTGTATAAATAGATACAAGTGATGCTGGGTGTATAGTCTGTAATTAGGGGCATCTGTTTCATGTAATGCTATACAACTGGTGTTAAGCAGTGATCTTATTAGCTGTGACCCGATGACCTTTCGGCTTAAGAGCTTTACTTTTTCCAAAACCTGATCTCTGATTTAGGATTAGTGTTGAGCTGAATGAAGGGCATATTTTCGTGATCATCATCAAGTGAAAATACTTTATCCTTCCTGAAAATACATTTTTAAAAAGTGCTCTCAATTTTGAGAAGAAAGTCTGTCAGTTATCTGCTTCCTTTTCATGTCGATGCAGTGTTGTGCACACTTACTGCATGTATATATATATATATATATTTGGCAACGAGAACTTCTCTTTACACCTTTTACAGAAAGAGTCGAGCTGCAATGCAACTTACTCTGCATGAAGATCATTAAAATTACTTTGAAGTCTTTCATGGGAAACAACCTACGACCTGGTCACATCAAAGTTTTGATTTCTGCTTAGACTGCAGAATGTTTGAATAGATCCGCAACAGCTGTTATTGATCCCCTCCTCCGAGCTGAGATACCCTAACGCACACAACTTTATACTTTCCATTCATTTTGACAACTTAAAGAAGGATGAATGACTCTTTCTCATCACACTTGATAACATTTTTATAATGAGTATTATAATAGTACTTTTTATAATGAGTATTATAATAGTACGTTTTATAATGAGTATTATAATAGTACTTTTTATAACGAATACTATAATAGTACTTTTTATAATGAGTACTATAATAGTATTATTTATAATGAATACTATAATAGTACGTTTTATAATGAGTACTATAATAGTACTATTTACAATAAGTACTATAATAGTACATTTTATAATGAGTACTATAATAGTACTATTTATAATGAGTACTATAATAGTACATGTTATAATGAGTACTATAATAGTACATTTTATAATGAGTATTATTATAGTACATTTTATAATGAGTATTATTATAGTACATTTTATAATGAGTACTATAATAGTACTATTTACAATAAGTACTATAATAGTACATTTTATAATGAGTACTATAATAGTACTATTTATAATGAGTATTATAATAGTACTATTTATAATGAGTATTATAATAGTACTATTTATAATGAGTACTATAATAGTACATTTTACAATGAGTACTATAATAGTACATTTTATAATGAGTACTATAATTGTACATTTTATAATGAGTATTATAATAGTACATTTTATAATGAGTACTATAATAGTACTATTTACAATAAGTACTATAATAGTACATTTTATAATGAGTACTATAATAGTACTATTTATAATGAGTATTATAATAGTACTATTTATAATGAGTATTATAATAGTACTATTTACAATAAGTACTATAATAGTACATTTTATAATGAGTACTATAATAGTACTATTTATAATGAGTATTATAATAGTACTATTTATAATGAGTATTATAATAGTACTATTTACAATAAGTACTATAATAGTACTTTTTATAATGAGTACTATAATAGTACATTTTATAATGAGTACTATAATAGTACTCTTGACGTAGTCGATGATTGCTGCCTGGACTCTTTCTTGAGTAATAGCAGAATCGGCTGTTTTAAATTTTTACCTCATACTAGACAGAATTGCACCAAACTTGCCAAATTTACACCTTTTACAGAAAGAGTCGAGCCACAATGCAGCTAAAACTGTATTAGTATCATAAAAATACATTTGAAGGAAGTGGTGGTTGCCACCGTGAAGTCTTTCATGGGAAGCAGCCTAGTGACATGTAGATTAGTTCAAGAAAACATGGCATGACTTGTGACCTCTTCCTGGGGAGGCATAGAGGGATCATAACTCATCATTCCATGTCTTTCCTGAGTAACATCCTACGACCTGCTCACATCAGATTCAATGTTCTGCACAGTTACTGCATGTACAGAAACTAATTACCTCTAACCAAGGCGATCCATAATACAGGCCTGGCAAACATGCGACTGAGGTCCACGACTGGGCCAGACATGTAAAGATCAAATTTACTACTAAATAATAATTACAGAGAATAGTTTTAGTAAGAAATTTATAAGCGATGTCCAGTAATTAGCAACTATACATATTATTAGGAAATAGCTTACAATAATTGATTTATTTCCATCAAATGTAAAAAGTACAAAAATATAAAAGAACTAAATTCACAAAAAATTACTTTATTCGCCATGATGAATTAAACACATTTTTGATATTTCAAAAATCATCAGTCAATTTGTTTATTGTCTGATTTATTGTAGTTGTGTTTACTATTATCTAGTTTTTTTGTAGTTTTTCGTAATGTTTTCTGTAATTAGTTTGTTATACTCTCGTTTATTTATTTTATACAAATTTCTTGTTTTATCCTCTTACGTAGGTTTTGCTAGAGTAGGTTATGTTTTGAGAATCTTTTACGAGACTCAGCAGAGTAAAAACGCAAAAAAAACAAATTACAACAAATAAAAGTAACTGTAAGCTGTAAAAGTTAGTTTCAAACTTGCATGTGATATTTGTTTGTATTTTTAGACCGTTACAACCGCTATTTATTAGAAATCAATAGTTTTGTCACCGTAAGCTCGGGAAAACATGGCCGCTTTTGGGGGGGGGGGTATTTGGTAAGGGAGCATGTGAATCGCCATCTTGAATTTTGTGCAAGCCTTTGGGAAAAAAACAATACATTTTTTTTTTTTACATCTAATAAAAACCCATTTATAATACGTAAAAATAAAAACAAATTACATAGGTAAATAGAAAAATATCTATTCTCGTCGCAGGTCAACTTCACTTGTTGCAAATTTATGCTTTTAAACCCTTTCTCGTTCTTTTTTTGGACCCCGTTCGCGACTGTGCTGAGCGTCGTAACATATACCCGTTTTCTGTAATTAGTTTGTTATACTCTCGTTTATTTATTTTATACAAATTTCTTGTTTTATCCTCTTACGAAGGTTTTGCTAGAGTAGGTTATGTTTTTAACGATGTTGTGTCATTTTGGGGGTAAATTATTATTTTGTTTATGGATCTCTAAATCTTCAATTAGACTTAAGAGGTTATTTTCGAAGTTAATCATGAGTTCAATTGGTTTTGCCCTTTTAGACTTTAAAATCCGTAGTATTCTTTTGTGCCTAGTATACATATAAATCGAGGATGCATATATGGTTCTTGTTCCTTAAAAGTACGAAAAAAACTTTTTTCTGTCTTTTCCTAAGAAAGAGGTAATTAAGGGGCAGTAACTCTGAATTGGAATTTTGAGTCAGATTTTGTCTGTATTATCTAACCAATCACGTTGAACGTATGTGGTGTGAAGCGAAAAAACGAAATAAACTTGAATGTGGCACCCACACGCAAATGGTGGATTCCTATCTCGCAGAATTCATGTGGCGGCAGAGATTCGGACGTCAACAGTCATTTGTCCAAATTTGTAAAGAAATTGCTCAATTTCATTCTTCAATTTTCCATGCTGAATTTTATTCAATAATTACATTCAGTATAAAAAACTATTTAAATTTTCCTTGCTGAATTTTATTCAATAATTACATTCAGTATAAAAAACTATTTAAATTTTCCATGCTGAATTTTATTCAATAATTACATTCAGTATAAAAAACTATTTAAATTTTCCTTGCTGAATTTTATTCAATAATTACATTCAGTATAAAAAACTATTTAAATTTTCCTTGCTGAATTTTATTCAATAATTACATTCAGTATAAAAAACTATTTAAATTTTCCTTGCTGAATTTGATTCAATAATTACATTCAGTATAAAAAACTATTTAAATTTTCCTTGCTGAATTTTATTCAATAATTACATTCAGTATAAAAAACTATTTAAATTGTCAATGCTGAATTTTATTCAATAATTACATTCAGTATAAAAAACTATTTAAATTTTCCTTGCTGAATTTTATTCAATAATTACATTCAGTATAAAAAACTATTTAAATTTTCCTTGCTGAATTTTATTCAATAATTACATTCAGTATAAAAAACTATTTAAATTTTCCTTGCTGAATTTTATTCAATAATTACATTCAGTATAAAAAACTATTTAAATTGTCCATGCTGAATTTTATTCAATAATTACATTCAGTATAAAAAACTATTTAAATTTTCCTTGCTGAATTTTATTCAATAATTACATTCAGTATAAAAAACTATTTAAATTTTCCATGCTGAATTTTATTCAATAATTACATTCAGTATAAAAAACTATTTAAATTTTCCTTGCTGAATTTTATTCAATAATTACATTCAGTATAGAAAACTATTTAAATTTTCCATGCTGAATTTTATTCAATAATTACATTCAGTATAAAAACTATTTAAATTTTCCATGCTGAATTTTATTCAATAATTACATTCAGTATAAAAAACTATTTAAATTTTCCTTGCTGAATTTTATTCAATAATTACATTCAGTATAAAAAACTATTTAAATTTTCCATGCTGAATTTTCAATAATTACATTCAGTATAAAAAACTATTTAAATTTTCCTTGCTGAATTTTATTCAATAATTACATTCAGTATAACAAACTATTTAAATTTTCCTTGCTGAATTTGATTCAATAATTACATTCAGTATAAAAAACTATTTAAATTTTCCTTGCTGAATTTTATTCAATAATTACATTCAGTATAAAAAACTATTTAAATTGTCCATGCTGAATTTTATTCAATAATTACATTCAGTATAAAAAACTATTTAAATTTTCCTTGCTGAATTTGATTCAATAATTACATTCAGTATAAAAAACTATTTAAATTTTCCTTGCTGAATTTTATTCAATAATTACATTCAGTATAAAAAACTATTTAAATTTTCCTTGCTGAATTTGATTCAATAATTACATTCAGTATAAAAAACTATTTAAATTTTTCATGCTGAATTTTATTCAATAATTACATTCAGTATAAAAAACTATTTAAATTTTCCTTGCTGAATTTGATTCAATAATTACATTCAGTATAAAAAACTATTTAAATTTTCCTTGCTGAATTTGATTCAATAATTACATTCAGTATAAAAAACTATTTAAATTTTTCTTTGCTGAATTTTATTCAATAATTACATTCAGTATAAAAAACTATTTAAATTTTTCATGCTGAATTTTATTCAATAATTACATTCAGTATAAAAAACTATTTAAATTTTCCATGCTGAATTTTATTCAATAATTACATTCAGTATAAAAAACTATTTAAATTTTCCTTGCTGAATTTTATTCAATAATTACATTCAGTATAAAAAACTATTTAAATTTTCCATGCTGAATTTTATTCAATAATTACATTCAGTATAAAAACTATTTAAATTTTCCATGCTGAATTTTATTCAATAATTACATTCAGTATAAAAAACTATTAAAATTTTTTTTGCTGAATTTTATTCAATAATTACATTCAGTATAAAAAACTATTTAAATTTTCCTTGCTGAATTTGATTCAATAATTACATTCAGTATAAAAAACTATTTAAATTTTCCATGCTGAATTTTATTCAATAATTACATTCAGTATAAAAACTATTTAAATTTTCCATGCTGAATTTTATTCAATAATTACATTCAGTATAAAAAACCATTTAAATTTTCCTTGCTGAATTTTATTCAATAATTACATTCAGTATAAAAAACTATTTAAATTTTCCTTGCTGAATTTGATTCAATAATTACATTCAGTATAAAAAACTATTTAAATTTTCCATGCTGAATTTTATTCAATAATTACATTCAGTATAAAAACTATTTAAATTTTCCATGCTGAATTTTATTCAATAATTACATTCAGTATAAAAACTATTTAAATTTTCCTTGCTGAATTTTATTCAATAATTACATTCAGTATAAAAAACTATTTAAATTTTCCTTGCTGAATTTTATTCAATAATTACATTCAGTATAAAAAACTATTTAAATTGTCCATGCTGAATTTTATTCAATAATTACATTCAGTATAAAAAACTATTTAAATTTTCCATGCTGAATTTTATTCAATAATTACATTCAGTATAAAAAACTATTTAAATTTTCCTTGCTGAATTTTATTCAATAATTACATTCAGTATAAAAAACTATTTAAATTTTCCTTGCTGAATTTGATTCAATAATTACATTCAGTATAGAAAACTATTTAAATTTTCCATGCTGAATTTTATTCAATAATTACATTCAGTATAAAAACTATTTAAATTTTCCATGCTGAATTTTATTCAATAATTACATTCAGTATAAAAAACTATTTAAATTTTCCTTGCTGAATTTTATTCAATAATTACATTCAGTATAAAAAACTATTTAAATTTTCCATGCTGAATTTTCAATAATTACATTCAGTATAAAAAAACTATTTAAATTTTCCTTGCTGAATTTTATTCAATAATTACATTCAGTATAAAAAACTATTTAAATTTTCCTTGCTTAATTTTATTCAATAATTACATTCAGTATAAAAAACTATTTAAATTTTCCTTGCTGAATTTGATTCAATAATTACATTCAGTATAAAAAACTATTTAAATTTTCCTTGCTGAATTTTATTCAATAATTACATTCAGTATAAAAAACTATTTAAATTTTCCATGCTGAATTTTATTCAATAATTACATTCAGTATAAAAAACTATTTAAATTTTCCTTGTTGAATTTTATTCAATAATTACATTCAGTATAAAAAACTATTTAAATTTTCCATGCTGAATTTTATTCAATAATTGCATTCAGTATAAAAAACTATTTAAATTTTCCATGCTGAATTTTATTCAATAATTACATTCAGTATAAAAACTATTTAAATTTTCCATGCTGAATTTTATTCAATAATTACATTCAGTATAAAAAACTATTTAAATTTTCCTTGCTGAATTTTATTCAATAATTACATTCAGTATAAAAAACTATTTAAATTTTCCATGCTGAATTTGATTCAATAATTACATTCAGTATAAAAAACTATTTAAATTTTCCATGCTGAATTTTATTCAATAATTACATTCAGTATAAAAACTATTTAAATTTTCCATGCTGAATTTTATTCAATAATTACATTCAGTATGAAAAACTATTTAAATTTTCCTTGCTGAATTTTATTCAATAATTACATTCAGTATAAAAAACTATTTAAATTTTCCTTGCTGAATTTTATTCAATAATTACATTCAGTATAAAAAACTATTTAAATTTTCCATGCTGAATTTTATTCAATAATTACATTCAGTATAAAAACTATTTAAATTTTCCTTGCTGAATTTTATTCAATAATTACATTCAGTATAAAAACTATTTAAATTTTCCTTGCTGAATTTTATTCAATAATTACATTCAGTATAAAAACTATTCAAATTTTCCTTGCTGAATTTGATTCAATAATTACATTCAGTATAAAAAACTATTTAAATTTTCCTTGCTGAATTTGATTCAATAATTACATTCAGTATAAAAAACTATTTAAATTTTCCTTGCTGAATTTTATTCAATAATTACATTCAGTATAAAAAACTATTTAAATTTTTCATGCTGAATTTTATTCAATAATTACATTCAGTATAAAAAACTATTTAAATTTTCCATGCTGAATTTTATTCAATAATTACATTCAGTATAAAAAACTATTTAAATTTTCCTTGCTGAATTTTATTCAATAATTACATTCAGTATAAAAAACTATTTAAATTTTCCATGCTGAATTTTATTCAATAATTACATTCAGTATAAAAACTATTTAAATTTTCCATGCTGAATTTTATTCAATAATTACATTCAGTATAAAAAACTATTTAAATTTTCCTTGCTGAATTTTATTCAATAATTACATTCAGTATAAAAAACTATTTAAATTTTCCTTGCTGAATTTGATTCAATAATTACATTCAGTATAAAAAACTATTTAAATTTTCCATGCTGAATTTTATTCAATAATTACATTCAGTATAAAAACTATTTAAATTTTCCATGCTGAATTTTATTCAATAATTACATTCAGTATAAAAAACTATTTAAATTTTCCTTGCTGAATTTTATTCAATAATTACATTCAGTATAAAAAACTATTTAAATTTTCCTTGGTGAATTTGATTCAATAATTACATTCCGTATAAAAAACTATTTAAATTTTCCATGCTGAATTTTATTCAATAATTACATTCAGTATAAAAACTATTTAAATTTTCCATGCTGAATTTTATTCAATAATTACATTCAGTATAAAAACTATTTAAATTTTCCTTGCTGAATTTTATTCAATAATTACATTCAGTATAAAAAACTATTTAAATTTTCCTTGCTGAATTTTATTCAATAATTACATTCAGTATAAAAAACTATTTAAATTTTCCTTGCTGAATTTTATTCAATAATTACATTCAGTATAAAAAACTATTTAAATTGTCCATGCTGAATTTTATTCAATAATTACATTCAGTATAAAAAACTATTTAAATTTTCCATGCTGAATTTTATTCAATAATTACATTCAGTATAAAAAACTATTTAAATTTTCCTTGCTGAATTTGATTCAATAATTACATTCAGTATAAAAAACTATTTAAATTTTCCATGCTGAATTTTATTCAATAATTACATTCAGTATAAAAAACTATTTAAATTTTCCTTGCTGAATTTTATTCAATAATTACATTCAGTATAAAAAACTATTTAAATTTTCCTTGCTGAATTTTATTCAATAATTACATTCAGTATAAAAAACTATTTAAATTTTTCTTGCTGAATTTTATTCAATAATTACATTCAGTATAAAAAACTATTTAAATTTTCCTTGCTGAATTTTATTCAATAATTACATTCAGTATAAAAAACTATTTAAATTTTCCATGCTGAATTTTATTCAATAATTACATTCAGTATAAAAAACTATTTAAATTTTCCTTGCTGAATTTTATTCAATAATTACATTCAGTATAAAAAACTATTTAAATTTTCCATGCTGAATTTTATTCAATAATTACATTCAGTATAAAAAAACTATTTAAATTTTCCATTCTGAATTTTATTCAATAATTACATTCAGTATAAAAAACTATTTAAATTTTCCATGCTGAATTTTATTCAATAATTACATTCAGTATAAAAAACTATTTAAATTTTCCATGCTGAATTTTATTCAATAATTACATTCAGTATAAAAAACTATTTAAATTGTCAATGCTGAATTTTATTCAATAATTACATTCAGTATAAAAAACTATTTAAATTTTCCTTGCTGAATTTTATTCAATAATTACATTCAGTATAAAAAACTATTTAAATTTTCCTTGCTGAATTTTATTCAATAATTACATTAAGTATAAAAAACTATTTAAATTTTCCATGCTGAATTTTATTCAATAATTACATTCAGTACAAAAAACTATTTAAATTTTCCTTGCTGAATTTTATTCAATAATTACATTCAGTATAAAAAAACTATTTAAATTTTCCATGCTGAATTTTATTCAATAATTACATTCAGTATAAAAAACTATTTAAATTTTCCTTGCTGAATTTCGTTCAGTGATTTCATTCACTACTAAAATCAAATTTAATCAAAATAAATTCTAAAATTTACCATTACTGTATTCTTTTACGTTCATTTATTAATAATTAATCTCCAGTTAATTACTTTCGATGTAATATCAGCAGTTGAATAGAGTTACTGCCCCTTAATTACCTCTCTATTATGAGAAGACAGAAAAAAGTTTTTTTCGTACTTTTAAGGAACAAGAACCCATTATATATATTTATGAAAATATTGATACTTTTTAGATTATCTACAATATGATGATATTAATTGAGTTCTGATTTCTGCGATTTACTTGTTTTCTTTCACAGAAGACTAATATGAGAAATATAATATAATGTAGCGACTAATTTTTTTTATAGTGTTTATTTTGCAAATGTTAATTTATCTTTTAATTATTCAGGGTTTTTTTAAATAATTTTTTATTTTGTAAATAATAATTTTTTTTACTGATTTTTGCAGAGAATTTCTTCGGCAATTCGTTCTTGGCCTTTTGGCTAAGATCAAAGTGTAGTATCTGTTCCGATGGATACTGCACCCCATAGACTGGTATCGTCTTGGCCTTCGGGTCTTGATTTACGCCGGTCTATGGGTCTGTCCTGTGCAGTTCTAGGAGGTCCACCCTCCCAGGCTTTGCCTCCCCTCTTTGGGAGGAGTAAGTTTATTGCTTACTGCCTGAGGCGCCCCTACTGGGGAATGCCGACGGGGCTGCCCAGGCAATTTTTAAACCCCACTTTCCCGACCCGACCTTGGGTCACATCTTACTTGTGGGAGTAAGATAAAAACTGGCTTGTGCCTAACTCCTGGAGAGGAGTAAATCAATACTCCATTATTGTGATGTTTAATCTGTAATATGTTTCAATTTAATTTTAAATGAACACTGTTTAATTTTATGATGTGTTTCTTACAAAACAAAATACACCCTCCTTTAAAAAAACAGACGAAACTAGTCGATACAATTTGGCAGCCATTTTGGGAGCTAACCGCGTCAATATACCCCAAAATATATATAGAGAGAAAACACAGAATATTTTGTGTGTTCATAAAATTTTTAATGTTTTTTTTTTTGGGGGGGGGGGGGATTTTTTTCGATATAGCTGTTTTTGAACATCTCAGTTGACAACACTGATGAAAAGTTAAAAATCTAGCGGTTTTCTGGATATTTTTCCCCGTTTTAAAAATCTCAGTTGGCAACACTGGTTGTGAGTAAGAAATGAATGTTGTAAGGCACTGTTGCATGTAAGAAGTGCCTGTATGTATATGCTGTATGTGTATGAATGCACTGTAGCACATCGAGTATTGATTTACTCCTCTCCAGGAGTTAGGCACAAGGCCAGTTTTTATCTTACTCCCACAAGTAAGATGTAACCCAAGGTCGGGTCGGGAAAGTGGGGTTTAAAAATTGCCTGGGCAGCCCCGTCGGCATTCCCCAGTAGGGGTGCCTCAGGCAGTAAGCAATAAAGTTACTCCGCCCCAAAGAGGGGAGGCGAAGCCTGGGAGGGTGGACCTCCTAGAACTGCACAGGACAGACCCATTGACCGGCGTAAATCAAGCCCGGAAGGCCAAGACAATACCAGTCTATGGGGGTGCAGTATCCATCGGAACAGATACTACACTTTGATCTTAGCCAAAAGGCCATGCAACTCTATCATCTCTACCTCCGGTGTTGCTTAATGATTTTCTACTGCATAAGAAGAATTTGTACTTAACTTAGCAGTGAAGGAAAGGTTAATGTTACAGTATGAGAAATCGCTATTGTTAGAAATGTTCCCAGTAACATTAACAATGGGAAGGAATAAATATAAAAAATACAGGAACATAAACATGTAAGTTTGCTTGGCGGACACATATTATAGTAGGAAAGTAATTGACTCCAAGTTGGTTTTTAGTCTACGCTCAGAATGTTTAAATTAACTGGTGTATTTGTTTGTGAGCTTGGATATGCCTGTTTTTGCCAACAGAATCACAACTGATATAAATATGTAAATATTTATTTATTTTTCAGCTACAAATTTGCTCTGCACTGGAAGACTGATGAATGCACCAGGGATAAACACAAAAGTGGAATTTGATTCCATCACAGAAAACATTACAGAAAATATCACCTTACAGCATCCAAGAAAACAGTATTTGTGTAAGGTTTGTGGCTTAGAATTTTCAAAACCTATATATTTGAAAGTACATATAAAAAAATACAGAGGTGATAAACAGTTTTCTTGCGACATTTGCGAATATACATGTTCAGATAAAATCAGCTTAAAAATACATAAGAAAACACACATCAACGAGAAAATATTTTCATGTGAAGTTTGTGGATATGCTTGTTCGAGAAGATCAAGTTTAAAAATGCATATGAGAACACACACAGGAGAAAAACCATACACATGTGAGGTTTGTGATGCTTCTTTCTCGACCAGTAGTCATTTAAAGACACATATGCACACACATAGCGGCAAGAAACCATTTTCTTGCGATTATTGTGAATATACATGTGCACATAATTCAAGTTTACAAAGACATACGCGGACACATACAAGGGAAAAACCATACTCTTGCATTGTTTGCGGATTTTCATGTTCAGTTGCAGCCAGCTTGAAAACACACATGAGCACGCACACGGGAGAGAAACCTTATTGTTGTGAAGTTTGTGGCTCCTCATTTTCACAAAAAAATGATTTGATGAGGCATAAACGAACCCACACTGGGGAAAAACCTTATTGTTGTGAAGTGTGTGACTCATCATTTAGAGACAAATGTGATTTAATAAGGCATGCACGAACACACACTGGAGAGAAACCGTATTCTTGTGAAATCTGCGGCACATCATTTACAAGGAATTGGAACTTAAACAAACACATGCGAACACACTGGATGACGTGATTAAACCGAATCTGTTAAAAGCAACTAGTTTAATCAAACAAAATATAAAAAATATGTAGATACAATCGTCGGTAAACAGAGGTGTTGGGAAGTCCAGATCGATATTCTAAAAGCAATAACATAATGTATTAAAAGAGTCCTCAGAATGTTTATGAAGAAATATATCTGTAAGAAGAAACTGAATAAAAATTTAAAATGTTAGAAACAATATCTTTGTTACGTTTGTGGGTGTGAATCTTCAGAAAGATAAAAGTTAACAATTCATAAAGAAATACATGGGGAGTTTGAATTATCTACTAGACATCATCCTCAAGTGTCTTCAATCTCTCTATACAGGGGTTTATCAGGACAACCTGACATAGGGATGCTTCTCCCTACAAGTAAACTCTGACCAAATATTCAAAATAACATAGTATTCGCAGCACAAATAAGATCCCCTCGACACGGCTATACACTTGCTCATACGAGGAATAGTGCACTTTTTCCCAGTGATGTTATCTCAAGTAACAACACTTAGCTGGATACTCCACCAGACTAGATGAATTCTTGTCCTGGAATTCGGTAAGACCAAGAGACTATAAGAAAGATATACTAAAATATAGTTAACTGGTCAATTGGAGAAGGGAAAACTAATGTTCTTAACTTCTTTACTAACTCAACGTTTGAGAAATAAAGGAGAACTTGAATAGAATATTCGAATATCTATGTATCTCATATGAAGATCGAGTGTTAGCCAAAGGAAGGGGACCCTTGATTTTTGAGAACTTCGACTGAAGTAAAATGCAACAAACCGGAGAAGCCATTTATTCGCATCATATGTGAATCTGCATTTCCGAGTTATACTCTTTAGAAACTTCATTCTAGAGAACATGGTAAGAAATTAATGGTTAACATTAAACTTAGGTTTTATTCAGAAGACAAGTGAAGGTGGTATATAATATGTTAAACTTCATTCTAAAGAACATGGTGAGTAAGAAATTAATGGTTAACATTCGAAAGAAGGGCTATATCAATGTTATGACTTAAAAACTAAACTGTAGTGATCTAAATAGGAACAAGTGAGAAACCCTATCTTATATATTAGAGAGAGTTCAAGAATAAGGTTAACATTCAAAATTAAGGCTGTATCAATTTCTGGACTCCATCCCTTCCTTCTTCCCTCCCTCCATCCCTGCCTTCCTCTCTCCCTCCATCTCTTCTTTCTTCCATCCCTTCCTTCTTCCCGTTTTCGGTCAGAGCACGGATATTACCCTCATATGGGGCTGCAGCACTAAATACCGTTTGAGAAATGTAGGATTCAAAGCTTTTCTGATCTTGTTCAAGATCTCTTGCTTGTTCAAAGGCAGTGGTGACGTCTAGTGTTGTGTTTTCCAGTAGGCGTTGTCGAATAATAGTGGCCATAAAAGATGCTTTCATAAGTGCACAAAGCATCTTTATGTTCCTCAGCATTGACTGCCTTGTAGTTGCAATCCTCGCTTATACGCCTTAGATTCAGGAGATATTCATCCAGTGCCTCATTCGATTTCTACTAGTATATTACTGGCATAAATTTCATTCTTTGGCTTGTCGTACAGAAGCTGGAGTTTACTGATGGCTTTCTTGTAGTCGAGGCAGTCACACATTAGCTCATATACAGAAGGACCAATAAAGTTTAGGAGCACCGTTCGTCAATCAGGATCGTATTGTTTCAAACTTTGCAGGAGGTTAGGGTTAGAGTTTTTGAATGTCGCAAGCAAGTGCCTTCAATCCTTTGCAGCATTATTCGTAGTCAAAGAATTATGTCAATTTCTAGAGAGAGCAGAATGACTTGTTTGCTGATTGTTGAAAAAAAATAAAAGACAAAGCATGGAAACATTACTTAGGTTTTATTCAGTGAAGTTAAATAATAAAAACGGATTATTTATAATCTGGAGCAGTCCATTATTACACTGAAACAGAGGGAACAGGGTGGGGGGATATGGTTATTCACCACAGTGAAGTTTGAGAAAGTTCAAGATTAAAAGGGTATAAGGTTAGCATTCGGAAGTAAGACTGTATCAATTTCTGGACATGTTAAACCCAAAAATAGTGACACAAAAACATTTTAGAAGGAAAATTCTGCAATGTTTCGTCTGATTATTAAAAAAGTTTTGTAACGCATCCTACATTAAAAATAAATATTTAATAAATATTTCTTAAAATAAATATTTATTTTAAGCAAGAGTGAGGAAAACCGACAAACACAGCTTTATTATCAAGGTCAACCGGTGTAAACCGAATTTCGTCTCTTTTTCGTCTTGCAATTTCCGGGGTCCTTATTCTTTGTATGATCCAAAATAACTAACACATGACAGACTACCGCACGGGTAAGAAAGTGTTACAGAAATAACTACCGCATGGGTAAGTAAGTGTTACAGTAATAACTACTGCACGGGTAAGTAAGTGTTACAGAAATAACTACCACATGGGTAAGTAAGAGTAACAGCAATAACTACTGCATGGGTAAGTAAGTGTTACAGAAATAACTACCACATGTGAGACTACCACATGGGTAAGTAAGAGTAACAGCAATAACTACTACACGAGAGACAACCGCACAGGTCAGTAAGTGTTATAGAAATAATTACTGCACGAGTAAGTAAGTGTAACAACAATAACTAGCGCATGGGTAAGTAAGTGCTACAGCAATAACTACCACATTGGTACGTAAGTGTTACAGCAATAACTAGCGCACGGGAGACAACCGCATGGGTAAGTAAGTGTAACAGAAATAACTAGCGCTCGGGTAAGTGTATAAGCAATGACTACTGCACGATTAAGTAAGTGTTAAAGCAGTAACTATCGCACAAGAGACTGCCGCATGGGTAGGTAAGAGTAACAGCAATAACTACTACACCAGAGACTACCGCACGGGTCAGTAAGTGTAACAACAATAAATACCGAATGGGTCAGTAAGTGTTACAGCAATAACTACGACACGAGTAAGTAAGTGTAACAAAATTAACTACCGCAGGGGTAAGTAAGTGTTACAGCAATAACTACCACATGACTAAGTAAGTGTAACAAAAATAACTACCGCAGGGGTAAGTAAGTGTAACAAAATTAACTACCGCAGGCGTAAGTAAGTGTTACAGCAATAACTACCACATGACTAAGTAAGTGTAACAAAATGAACTACCGCAGGGGTAAGTAAGTGTAACAAAATAAACTACCGCAGGGGTAAGTAAGTGTTACAGCAATAACTACCACATGACTAAGTAAGTGTAACAAAATTAACTACCGCAGGGGTAAGTAAGTGTAACAAAATTAACTACCGCAGGGGTAAGTAAGTGTTACAGCAATAACTACCACATGACTAAGTAAGTGTAACAAAATTAACTACCGCAGGGGTAAGTAAGTGTAACAAAATTAACTACCGCAGGGGTAAGTAAGTGTTACAGCAATAACTACCACATGACTAAGTAAGTGTAACAAAATTAACTACCGCAGGGGTAAGTAAGTGTTACAGCAATAACTACCACATGACTAAGTAAGTGTAACAAAAATAACTACCGCAGGGGTAAGTAAGTGTAACAAAATTAACTACCGCAGGGGTAAGTAAGTGTAACAAAATTAACTACCGCAGGGGTAAGTAAGTGTTACAGCAATAACTACCACATGACTAAGTAAGTGTAACAAAATTAACTACCGCAGGGGTAAGTAAGTGTAACAAAATTAACTACCGCAGGGGTAAGTAAGTGTTACAGCAATAACTACCACATGACTAAGTAAGTGTAACAAAAATAACTACCGCAGGGGTAAGTAAGTGTTACAGCAATAACTACCACATGACTAAGTAAGTGTAACAAAATTAACTACCGCAGGGGTAAGTAAGTGTAACAAAATTAACTACCGCAGGGGTAAGTAAGTGTTACAGCAATAACTACCACATGACTAAGTAAGTGTAACAAAAATAACTACCGCAGGGGTAAGTAAGTGTAACAAAATTAACTACCACAGGGGTAAGTAAGTGTAACAAAAATAACTACCGCAGGGGTAAGTAAGTGTTACAGCAATAACTACCACATGACTAAGTAAGTGTAACAAAATTAACTACCACATGACTAAGTAAGTGTAACAAAATTAACTACCGCAGGGGTAAGTAAGTGTTACAGCAATAACTACCACATGACTAAGTAAGTGTAACAAAATTAACTACCACAGGGGTAAGTAAGTGTAACAAAATTAACTACCGCAGGGGTAAGTAAGTGTTACAGCAATAACTACCACATGACTAAGTAAGTGTAACAAAATTAACTACCGCAGGGGTAAGTAAGTGTAACAAAATTAACTACCGCAGGGGTAGGTAAGTGTAACAAAAATAACTACCGCAGGGGTAAGTAAGTGTTACAGCAGTAACTACAACACAGGTAAGTAAGTGTTTCAGAAATGACTACTGCACAGGAGTCTACCGCATTGATAAGTTTTTAAGAAATAACTAACGCAAGGGAAAGTTGATGAATATAACCAACAGACATCATTTTTGCTTTCTGGCGATGTAATATATTATTGCTGATTAGTCCCGCTTATACGAATAACGATATCTCAATCCTTCGTTACTTTGTCAATTCGACAAACGTGACATCATTTCCTTACGTCGCCTCATATCTCTTTGCTCTCTAAACTCTCATACTTTATATTTTGACCTTACAGGTTTTCTATCTATGATTCTTTATGGGAACCAGTTTGTTTAGCAGATTATGTGTCACCACAGTCTGCACTGTTCACGCGACTCAAAGATTCATGTTAGTTGATATAATCGCTATACGATATAGGGCCATCTATAATATAACATATGCATCCGGAGACAGTACAAGTGTCGAGCCACAATGTTACTCAAACTGTACGAGTATAATAATAATACTTTTGAAGGGAGCGATGGTTGCCTGAACTTTAGCAACAACAGCCGCAGCTGTGTAAACATGAAAGTCTTAATTTCTTGAATATTTGAAAGTCAATCATGTACCCTTCTTTGAGTTGAGATACTCTGACATTAGGCATGCTGTGACGCATGGGATAAGGAAAGGATCCCGGTATTGACGGTTGGCAGTGGCTCGATTGCCTCTTGTGGCGTTAGCATCATTCATGCAGGTGTCGGCGATGGGCCACTGTAACCGTACGAGCCTTGGTTGTAAACGGTGACCTGCTCGGTTACGACCTGCTCCTGGGAATGGACGTCATCAAGGAATTGGATGGTGTACGCATTGATGGTGAGGGTAGGGCACATTTCGCAAAAGCGGGCCTTGCTCTGAGTGCAGCTATGAAGCTGGAACAGCCTGATTTTTGTGCGGAATTCGACCAGCACACAAAGTCCTTGACAGCCTCCTGGAAGTGGTCGGAAGAGCAGCCACCTGAGAAATTATGCAATAAGGTGCCAGAATACAAATTCCCCCCGGAGCTCGTGCAGAATACGACAAGAAACTACAAACTTGGATTAATAATGGATGGCTAGTTCCTTATTCAGAGAAGGAATTGGGTCCCCCTAAGTGCCTGATCCCGTTAATGGCGGTTATCCAACAGAATAAGCAGAAGGTGAGGCCGGTGCTTTACTATCGAGAATTGAATGAGCACATGGACCCTTTTACAGCTCGCGTGGACGTATGCACTGAAAATTTGAGGGAATGCCGGCAAGCGGGATCTAATGTATCTACTGGATCTTCACAAAGCATACCTTCAAGTGCGTGTACACAGATCACTATGGCCCTATCAAACGGTGCTCATCAAGGGGAAAAGGTATTGCCTAACCCGCATGGGATTTGGACTTAATGTGGCGCCATCAATTATGCAAATGATTGTTGACGCCATTCTGACTAAGGATGAGCGCATTCAGTGGGCAACATCTGCATATATTGATGACGTGTACGTGGACGAGGAAATTGTATCTGCGGCGCGCGTGAGGGAGCATCTCTACAACTTTGGCCTTCTCAGCAAGGAACCGGAAAGGCTACGGGATGGCGCACGGGTACTTGGTTTGCAGGTCTGGGAGGAAGATGACGTTCTGTATTGGAAACGAGGAAATGAAACCCCGGACATGCCTTGTGTTGTTACACGACGAAACGTATTTTCCTTGTGCGGAAAGTTAGTTGGACACCTTCCTGTGGACGGCTGGCTTCGTGTTGCGGTGGCATTTATTAAGCGAAGAGCCTCCAACGTCACCACTGGATGGGATGACGAAACTCATGACGTCCCTCTCAATACAATGCTCAAAGAGGTCCTCACCAGAGTGCACAAGGAAGACCCAGCGCGGGGCAGATGGTGCGTCGACAGCCAGAACCTTAGTGTGTGGGTTGATGCAAGCTCTCTCGCCATTGGCGTATCGGTGGTCCATGATGGAACGGTGGTGGAAGACGCTTGCTGGTTACACCCAGAAAAGGACTTCCAGCACATGAACCTGGCAGAACTTTATGCAGTTATCAAGGGGATAAACTTGGCAATCCTTTGGAAGACGACCACCCTGCGACTATTCACGAATTCTACTTGCGTCCATAAGTGGATTTCAGATACTCTCACCGGGAGGGCCAGAGTACGAACCAAAGCCACGAGCGAGATGCTCATCCGACGGCGGCTCGACATGATCATGAAGCTGGTGAACGAATATGCGCTGTCAATAGAGGTGTCCCTGGTCAAATCCAGCCTGAACAAAGCAGATTGTTTGACGAGAGTACCTCAAAGATGGCTTGATGCCATAAGGAAGACTATTGAACCCATGCAGCCGCCTGCGCTGCTTCCGTGAGCCCCGTTCGATCTAATCACATCAAAGAAGTCCACCAACACACCGGGCACCCTGGGGTCAAGCGGACCCTATATTTCCCTAAGTTGGTTGAACCAGGAGTACAGAAGGCAGACATCAAGAAAGTTGTCAAAGATTGTGTAGCATGCCAATCCATTGATCCAGCACCTGTTCGCTGGGAGAAAGGAAAGCTGGGAGTGGAAAGCCATTGGAGCTGGCTGGCGATGGATATAACGCACCACAACGGCGAGGATTTCCTGACTCTCATTGATTGCGGTCCATCCAGGTTTGCGATATGGCGCATGCTGCGCCGGCAAGATGCAGCCATCATCGTCCGTCAGTTAAACAGTATTTTTCTTGAACGTGGCCCCCCAACAGAGATATTAACCGACAATGGCGCTGCATTCACCAGTGAGCAGTTCAGAAAGTTTGCTGATGGCTGGGGAGTACACCTGAGGTTTCGATGCGCCCACGTACCGAGTGGAAATGGGGTCATTGAGCGGAATCACAGAACCGTCAAAACCATCGTGGCCAGGACGGGCTGCACGGTATTTGAGGCAGTCTACCTGTATAACGTAACCCCAGAGGATAATGTTTCACCCTCTACAGCGCTGGCTGACACCTTGCACAGGTATCACGTCAGGGTGAAAGGCATAGAGACCAACCCGCTGCCCGAACTGGAAGTAACCAAAGAAAAACTGAAAAAAGGGGATGTCGTCTGGATTAAGAACCCGCGCGGCAAGTGTACGACAAAATACGGAGTTGGACGCGTCACTGAGGTAATCAGCCCACAGGCAGTGCGAGTCGATGGTATGCCCCGTCACGTTAGAGACCTACGGTTGGCAACGCAACCATCACTGGACGACAAGAGCGAGTCGGAGTCAGAGAGCAGTGAGGCATCGCTCTGGCTTGCAGCAGCCCCATCGGACAGTGACTCGGATATCAGCAGACGCGATGTTTCTCGACCGCGGACGAGAGAACAAGCGAGGATGAGGCTTGCGTTGTCCCCCTCCGAAGAAGCAACCGGCGAAGGCGATTGATGCCTCCCTGCCATCTCTGTGATCATGAGATCAGGGGGGGAGTGTAGGGAACATGAAGTGGGCTTACCTGCGAAACGTCCTCGTGTTTGTCTGTCCTGTGCGCTGCGGATGAAAGAAAGAAATTCAATATGGCGTCCATGAACCTTTATCACATACGGTTCACGCAGAGTCTCGCAAAGTCGCGTTGCACGCATGCAAATTAGGTGTGCCTCAGTATAATAAAAGCGGGTCTCTTACCGTCTCGATGGACTCGGTGCGAAGTAAGTGCACGTGTTACGAACGGTGAGATCTGCTTTGGAAGTTGACAGAGTGATTTGCAACCTTCGTTATTACTACATAGTATACTTCCGGTTTGAAGTCTAGAGCTCCGTCGCGATGTAGTCAATTCAGTCTAAGATGGTTGGTAATGGGAGAAAGAGTTACTGGCGTCGTGGGCTTTGTCAACGAGGTGTTCAACCGTGATTCTACTGGGTTGAAAGGAGAGGTCGAAAAGAGGCCTGAACACAGTGTGAAAGCGTTTTTATTGGCTAACTCACGTGATACTTAAGGGTGTAGGTGTTGGGAGAAGGCAGCAGCATTCAGTGAGGGAGGTCGGCAGTGGTGAGGAAAGGTGGCCTGTGATTGGTTGATTTTCATCCAATCACAAGGCACATAAAAAAATTCCAATACCATTTTGTAAAATGTGGAGTCAGCTCCAATTTTAGACGTGTGAGTGGGAAATGGAGCAGCTCCAAATGTAGTGGAGCACATAAAACCCTGGAAACTACACCTAAATATTTGAAGATATTAAAACGTGGAGTATGAGGGGTTCTCTTACGAAAAATGTTGATATGCCATAAAACAAAACAAATTGCATCTCTTGTCTGGTAATCAGTCAAGTGATTATCAATGTCACGTGGTAATCATTCTAAAAAATAACGAGCTGTCCCCCTTGGATCTTAGTGCTTTCATAACACCATAGTTATCTGACTTGCTTTTGTTTCCTATCGATATAAAACCAAAATAAAATACATGTTTTTATGCAACTACATAAAATAATACATTTAGTAAAATATCAAATGAAACTTTAAAGTTCAAATTGAAAGACATTCCCCTATTTCATTGGCCATAGTAGCTTATTTAAAAGCTCTCAGTTGTAGTACCTGTCATTATCCCATCTAAATGTTAAATAGAATTTATCAATTACAGACGATTTATTTACTCCTACAAAAAAGAATTTATGAAATATTTTTTAAAAATTCAAGACTTTTTTATGGCAATCGCTCCAGACAAGGCATGAAGCCACTTGATGTAAGGAGCTAACAAGAAAAAAAGATGATTATCACAAAGACAAGAGATGCCTATTGGCCTTAGTCTTGAAAAGACCAAGGCTATTGGTAGGAGTAAAACAGTCAGCAGGAAGAGAATTCCACAAGCCGCAGTTCTTGGAAAGAATCTATTAGATTAGGAAGCTGTGTTACAATGAGGTATCAAAAAAGCGATTTGATGAAGACCACTAGACCAACGCGTCAAACGAGCAGGAACAAAGGAAGCAGGGAATAGATCACATAATTCTGAGGAACACATGTCATAATAGTATTTATAGAAAAATCTTAGACTAGCAACATCACGTCTGTGTGAGAGAGAGAAGGCGCAGAGAATAAGAAATGGGGAAGCCAATCAAATTACAGATACGTTTCTGAACCTTATCAAGAACTTTCAAATAGGTCAGAGATTCACCAGTCCAAATATGACAACAGTTCTCCATACATGGTCTTTTTCACACCTGATGCTATTATCTATATTTAAAAATCAGTCGATTTGTAGAGATAGAGAATAGCATCAGGTGCGAGGAAGTGTTTGGAGCGATAGAGAAAACTGACTTTACAAGAAGCATAAAGAGCTAAGGATTGCTATTTTACACAGGGGGTCTGTCTGGGTTCATACCTTTCTTAACTATTTATGTAATCTGAATTCATTTTAGTATTTCTGTTGTGCTAAATAGAATGAGGACACACTAATATATGAAAATATAGTGATACACTTTTATTGTTGGTTAGGGTTGGTGGCGTGAAGGAGTGTGGGTTAGGGTTGGTGGCGTGAAGGAGTGTGGGTTAGAGTTGGTGGTGTGAAGGAGTGTAGGTTTAGGGTTAGGGTTGGTAGCGTTAAGAAGTGTGGGTAAGGGTTAGGGTTGGTGGCATGAAGGAGTGTGGGTTAGGGTTAGGGTTAGGGTTGGTGGCGTGAAGGATTGTGGGTTAGGGTTAGGGTTGGTGGCATGAAGGAGTGTGGGTTAGGGTTAGGGTTGGTGGCGTGAAGGATTGTGGGTTAGGGTTAGGGTTGGTGGCATGAAGGAGTGTGGGTTAGTGAAGAAGAAATATGCACACACATGAGTTCGGTGGGTGTTTTTTCTCTGACTCTTATCACCAACCATCTGACTATATTAATTTCGGATTGTTATTATATAAAAAATTCTGTCTCCCATCAAATGCGATTATGGGATTGACATGTATCCGAATCTTGTAATGTTGACTGATTGACGGTGTGAGCAAAGACACAAGCCACGCCCCCAAATTCCATCTGAAAAAACAAAATTAGATTTTGAGATATACGCGACGCTGCTGGCCGTACTTCCACTTTCTATCCACTCCGAAACGAATTTCTGCAACGTTTTTCTTCACTTTCTACGGATCCGACTTTTCTCCTATGATCAAACTTCTCTGTTCGCAATCTAACTTCCCACTGCCTCCTCCCCCAATCACTCCTCTTTTATCTCTTTCATTTCCAATCAGGAGCATCTCATTTGCATACCTCGTAGTCACCCTGTAGGCATTTAAAGAAACAAGTCGGCCATTCTTGTTTCCTTCTTCTTCACACGAGGTAAGCCACGCAAAAACGCGGTCGGTCGTTCTTGTTTTCTCTTCTTTTTCCTCATTTACACCACACGCCCCCCTTGATCTTCGAGATCAATAGGATACTTCGTAATCCTCCATCCAAGCAGGCCGCCTCCTCTCACGTCGAGGCCTCTGGGGAACAACTTCTTGGGGGTTAACATTTTCAGGTTCACTACAACGTGGGTCTAAGTCAGGTAGAGTCGCATCATTTGCTTCTCGGTGGCCCTCGATTTCCTCTTCTTTACTGCCCTCACTGCGTACCGGCAGTCTCATGCGACGCAGGTCTAGGATATGCCGGGGAACGCCGTTCACCATCACATTGTTCTTCGACCGCAATCCCGTTACGACCCCTTTTTTCCAACGAGTGGTACACTGTGCATTAGGGGGTTTCACCCACACCTCTTCACCTACTTTGATAGTGGCTTCCTCACTCTCGATTCCTGCTGTTTTGTTGCACGGGTGCCGCCACTTATATGTGAAAACGGCCCTATGAGGGACAGTTGTCTCGTCTTGTTTGGTTTTTGGCGAGATGTTGTACCAAAACACCGCCTCTATGGGTGATACGTTGCTTTTTTTCGCAGCGGCTTTAATGGTGCGATGATTCCTCTCCACTATTCCGTTGCCACTCGGCCGATACGCTGCTCTAAAAAATTGCCTTACTCCCCACTTATCGCATACCCCTTTAAAGGCTTCAGATCGGAAAGCGGGCCCATTGTCCATCAAGAGTTCCTCAACCGGCCCTCTCTCCAAAAATATCTCCTCGATGACCCCTCCGATCGCCCATGCCGCTTCTGCCCTGATTTCTCTCCAGATGGCAAACCTTCCCGGTCCACAGTCGACCATCGAGAGATACAATTTGTGGCGATAGTGCGTCACATCAATAGCCAATCGCTTCCAGTCCTCCGCAACGTGCAACT
Source organism: Sepiola atlantica (assembly GCA_963556195.1). Taxonomy (NCBI): domain Eukaryota; kingdom Metazoa; phylum Mollusca; class Cephalopoda; order Sepiida; family Sepiolidae; genus Sepiola; species Sepiola atlantica. Next base: position 148,541,871 of record OY744525.1, read on the forward strand.
GTCCTGTTTCGTGTCTGGACGGTCTAGGGTCAATTGATTGGCACTCTCGACAGTTCTCCACCACTTCCCTAACCTCCTCCTCGGTGGTCTCCGGGTAAACCTCTCTGGCTAGGAATAACGTTCGTTCCCGACCAAAGTGGTGCATTTCGTGTGACTCCTTGACTTCTTCCCCTGCATAGCATACCGAGGAGACCTCCTTTCCCTCCTGCAGCCAGGCCTTCTTCACGCGTGTCATCGAATCCGCCTTGTTTTTTTCTGATGGGACCAACACGACAGATACTCTTAACTGGAACTCCGCTATTAGATCGGCGAGCGCTCCGAGTCTGCGCTTGATCAGCATTTCCGCAGCACCTTTGGTCTTAACTCTCTTATCGCCAGTTACTGCCGACCGAATCCACGATGCTGCCGTTGCCGAATCGGTTTTAATTTCAATTATTTTCAATCCCCACTTCAGGGCCAGATTGAGTCCTTTCATAACGGCATCTAGTTCTGCTACGTTGATATGGGAGAAGTCGTTGGTTTTTCTTAGCCATGCCGCATCCTCCACAGTTACGCCTCCCATCTCTAGTACGACGCCCAACGCCAGGTTACTGGCATCGCACCAAATCACACCCGCATCTCCGCTGCTGACATACCAGTCCCCTTTCACTGGGTCCTCATTCCTCACCCTCGCAATGATATCTTGCAGCATGTTCATAACCTCCTTCGTTACACGGCCCTCCCAGCCAGCAGTGCCTGCTAGTCGTTTAATAAAACTACATGCTATCCTGAGCCAGCCAGCGATAGGATAGTGCCCGACCAGCCTCCCGCAGACTGAGAAGAGTTCTCGCTTCGTCAGCTCAGATCCGACCTCGGGTATTACACTCCCTCGTTCGAAGACAAGGCTTTCTTTTCCATCTCGCCTTAGTTTCAACCCCAGCACCCGTCCTCCATCCAGGGCCTCCGCCGGTTTTGCAGTTAACCCATACTTCTCGACATGGCTTCTTACTTTCTCCGCTGTCACCTCTGCCTCCTCCACCAGAATGTCGTCAATGTACGAACTAGTGGCCTCCTCCACTGAACGGTCTTTGCTCAATGCAGCAAACCTCCGGTTTTGGTATTCTGATGGTTCTATCACCTTCCACTCCTGCCATCCCCACTGCGCCGAGACGTCCGAACGTCACTTGGCTCCCTCGTAACGTGGCGCCCCCCAGTCGGTTAATTGCACTCATACCTATAATCACGTCAACACCACCGACCAGATGATTCAACACTAAGGCTCGCAGTCCAATGGACACCCCTTGCACCATTACTTCCGCTGTCGTCTCACCTAGGCACTTCACATCCCTGCCATCCACGGTCCTAATAGTTCTGGTTCCGCTCCATGACCTAGCGACATTCCTCGCTAATAACGTTGTAGTACAGCCTGTGTCGACAAGGGCTATGGCTTTCTTCCCATTGACTACTACTGGTAACCGAGGCAACGTTCCATCATGCGCCATCTCCGCACAGAAGGGGTAACCACTGGCGCAATAGCTCCCCTTCACTCGTTTCCCTGGTGCCGTGCAGCAACACAATAGCGGCTAAGGTGCCCCACTTGTCCACATCGGTAGCACGTGATCCCCGGTCTCGGCTCTTTGCAGTCCTTGATCAGATGAGGGCCCTGGCACCGGAAACACTTGATTGCAGGTCTCCCCTCCTATCGCCTCGCCGGCTGCCTCTCATTCAAGTGAGGCTTCATGCACATATTTCCACCCACAGCTGCAGCCACGATTGGGCTTTTAACATTTTTCACTAGGACTCTGGCGTGAACCAAGAGATCGTCCACTTCCATAGTATGGATCCCAGTGATTCTCTGCATGTTCGTAGAGATTTCCTCTGGGAAGCCGTTAACTAGGTACAGCTTTACCGTCATCTCCAGGCTCCTCCCCACGTAACCAGCCAACCCTGCCAGTCTCCTGATCTCTGCCGCAAAGACGTCAACCGACTCGCCGGTCCACCTCAAACTGGAAAGCTTACCAAGTGCTTCGAATGGGCCCTCAGCGAAGGCCAATTTCAGCCTTTGCTCCACTGAGGCAAGGTCTTCCTTGTCTTCATCTCGCATCTGCTGGTAAATCGTGAGGGCTTCCCCCTCTAAGTATAGCGGCAGCAGGGTGACCACATCTTCTATCTTTTGCTCGATGCGCCGAAATAGCTTGAGATATACGCGACGCTGCTGGCCGTACTTCCACTTTCTATCCACTCCGAAACGAATTTCTGCAACGTTTTTCTTCACTTTCTACGGATCCGACTTTTCTCCTATGATCAAACTTCTCTGTTCGCAATCTAACTTCCCACTGCCTCCTCCCCCAATCACTCCTCTTTTATCTCTTTCATTTCCAATCAGGAGCATCTCATTTGCATACCTCGTAGTCACCCTGTAGGCATTTAAAGAAACAAGTCGGCCATTCTTGTTTCCTTCTTCTTCACACGAGGTAAGCCACGCAAAAACGCGGTCGGTCCTTCTTGTTTTCTCTTCTTTTTCCTCATTTACACCACAGATTTGAGTTCAAAAACCGGCTCCCACAGGCATATTCAAAGAAAAAACAAAAATGGTTGTCACATGATATATGTCTTACTACGTCCGACGAACCATGTGATTAAAATCCCATTTTCGCACCCAAAATCATAGTGCTGCCTGGAACCGATTAAAAACTGTTAAATAAAAAGAAAAAAGTTCAAACAAGATAGTTAGAAAAAATCAGCACACGGAACCAGAGAACAAGTTTCCACCTTCCTCGTTGCTTTGGGGCTCGGGCGACCACTATTCACCTTTCAAGCTGCCACTCTCCATCTCATCCACACCTGCTTACAAACTCTGCTGACAAAAAGCGGCACACACACAAATGCCTACACGCCCTATCAATTCTCAACTCACATGTATACACGTACACAGTCGTTCATTTACACACCCTGACAAAAGGCAACACACACATTCATACACGTATGCACTCTAATGCAAAGCATCACACAAATGTCTACACTGTTGCATGCATACACACACGTATAAACTTCTAACCGAACATTTCAAATGAACAAAAAATATTGTTCTTTAAACAACGTTTAATGTTTTCTACTTCCTTGTTTTCAGCTGCTTTTCTTTGTTTTCTAAGACCTTTATAACAATTTGTATGTAAGCGTTGATATTAGCATCTTCTCTAACAGTCCACACTGCCACAATTTGGTGACCCTGCATTTTACATCAATTTAAGTGACCACTGCCTTACAGGACTTCAATGCCAATGTAGCCACGTCCCCAGGGTGTTTTATTCGGTGACGGTGTTTCCTTCTGTCACTAACATTTTGCGGGTGGTTCCAATCAGCAATTATTTTATTTTTGAAAATCCACCATATTTGTTTTTTTCCCAGCCAGATAGCCTGACTTCAACCAACGAGTATTTTATTTTTGATATTCAATCATGTTATGTAGTTTTCTTCCGGCCAGGTGTGCACCTATTTCTGTCATATGTGTAGCAAAATATGTTTGTATATAAAATAATACTGAATAACTACACAGCTCTGTTTGTTAGTGAGCACTATTATATAAACACAAGGGATTGTTTATCCAACTTTTGTGAACAAAACTACAGCTTGAATACAATATACATATGTATATACATACATTTAAGTAAAAATGGCACAAGATGATAAATAGGATAAAATGGCACATGGGAAAAATATAGATGAAAATCTACCAATGAATTTATAAAAATTACGGATACAATAAATAAAGAGAAAACATTAAATAGAATTCATCTGAAAAACATATCGACATTTAAAAGTAAAAGTTTAAACCCTAACCCTAACCTGAATATTTTTCTAAATTTGCCCGTTGTTTTATTTATTATGCTTACCACTTACTTATACAGCCAAAAACTACTTATATATAAGAACACATATAAAACTAAACTGGCTGGATCGCCGCCATGTCATGAGGTGCACGATTGGGGGTCGTCTGGGAAAAAGGTTGAAAACCACTGCTTTATGTTCTTGCTTTGTGCCATTATTGTAATATGTATTCACGTGTGTCCTTTTAACCTGTGGCATTATTGCTGTGACGTATATATATTATTTGATATGCAAATTACCATATGACATTGTATTCTTAAAGGTAATGTTTTATTATTATTATTATTATTATTATTATTATTATTATTACTATTATTATTATTTATTTACTTATATATGTATATATATATAAATTAATGAAATAACTGAATTGTTTCTACATTTGGTTTTTGGGGAAGTGGTCATTTGATTAGTACCACTGGAGAGCCATGATTTTTATAACTGTTCTGTTTTTACATTTCTGAAACAGTTACATCATCAATCTCGTTTAATATTTCCCAATTTAAGTTAAAGTTTTGTATTTTTATTTTAAATAATATCTTTTAGAATAATAAGTAATCAAATAGTTTTTTGGGTTTTTTTTCCAACCGTTGAAATATGAATTTTTCTACCAATCATAGTGCTGTCGGGTCGCAGATATTAATAAAAAAAAATCGGCACTATACCCGATGTATATGAGCCGAAATTCGTTTTAGAAGAGTTCCAATGGTGTAAGGGGCAGATAAGTCTCTTTTTTTAGTATGCAATTTCTCCGAAAATGGAAAATATCCATTTTTTAAATAAGAAGTCATGCAAATTCAATATTTGAGAAAATCAACAGTATATTGATAGAACATTTATTGAAGAAAATAGAATTTTGGGAAATCAACAGCATATTTTTTCATTTCAAAACGAACAGCCAACGGTTTTGGTTTAAAACATTTTTGATTTTTTTTTTATAGTTTAAAAAATAAATTTTTCTGTCTTTTCTTTTTTTTTTTTTAAACGGGATAGAATTCAGAAATTTGTTCAAAAAGACTCTGTAGGGGATTGCGGACAATTTCTGCCGCCACATAAATTCTGATACATAGGACAAGCCACCACTTTTTGTTGAGTACTTCTTATTCAATGCAGAAGCTAGAAATTATTTATTATAAAAAAGAGAGTTGGGCACTTCTGTAGTATATATGAAGCAGCTGCCGATTAAGAAATCGAAATTGAAGAGTTCCGTTTTTTTTTTCTCCAAGTACCATTCATTCAGAATTCACCGGAAGTTGAATTTAGTATTTAGAAAATGGAGTTAAATGAGATTAATCTTCGAGACATTGGTAATTTAATGAACCAGCCGCAAAAAACAATAGATTTTTTACAGGCACACCGCCTGATTTCTTAATGTTAGGTTTAGGGTTAGGGTTAGTGTTAGTGTTTAGGGTTAGGGTTTAGGGTTAGGGTTAGGGTTTTTTATTAAAATTTTTTTTACTTCATATAATAAAAAAAAGAAATTGTTAATTGTTACCCAAAAATAAATCAGTCTTGCATTTTTTTTATGTTGAATTACCTCCCTTTATTTTCAGTAGAAGGACAGAAAATCTGCTGCTTCATATATACTACAGAAGTGCCGAGAGTTGTTTGCCCCTTACACCATTGGAACTCTTCTAAACTAAATTTCGGCTCGTGTACCCGATCTATACAATTGCCATTTTTACTTTATATTAATTTTCATTTAAAAAAAAATTACCAGCAAGTTTTAATTATAAAGTTTTACGTGAAAAAGATTTTTACTTTTTAAAAAATGATGACCGGAGAGACAGTCTATTGATTGCGGTTTTAGAAAATTTATTTAGAAACATTTTGTTTCGTCATTAAAAGTTATCTCCCTTTATTAGAACTCCGGCTAGATTAAAGAAGATTATTCCAGTTTGATGACGTGTATGTCTTTCACTTAACACGTGTAAAGTACAAGGCGTAAAAAGCCTACGTGTCTTTTAATTCCCGATTTCCACATTGTCTCAATATATTACACCCATCTTTTGATAGAAAGACGTCACGGAGCTTTGGAAATCACGTTTCACAGGTTTTAATCAATTCCTTAAGAACAGGTAAGTCTAATTAGTACAAATACACTCCCTCTTAAATTCATTTGTTTACCAACGTATACGACGTAGCCATTCACTTTACAATTGTTATTTTATTAAAACAAAAATCAGGTTATTATTGATTAGGTACCACATTTTGAAATAATATAATTATTTTGGTTCTTTCGTAGCATAGTGGCGCTTCTGAAAAAAATGCTCTTTTTCTTTGTAAAAAAAACGAAACATAATTACTTTTATTTTATTCAGAAATTACTTTTGAACAGCCAGTATAAAGACTTCAAAATCACTTTCGAATTTCTCTCAGCCACGGATATATGATAATGAAAAAATAATATGCAACATGATGTTTAGACCTGAAAGTGATTTTGAAGCCTTTAAGTTGGCCAGAGTCGAGTATTATGGTTGAATTGTGTTCCTAAACGAAATACTTGATTTTTAAATAGCAACTCTATGTAGAAAACAAAAAAGCATTTAAAAATGCTTTTAATTAATTTATTCTTTTCTATAACGGAAGACTTCGGTCAGATCACCGCAAATCTCAGCCATTCCAATTTGGTTTTGGCCCAAATTTGACGTAAACTTGATCGTTGGTCTGAAATTCTATTTCTTAAAATAAAATTGGTAATCATTACTATTACCGACATGAATTATTTTTTAAAAAGATACCGTTGGGGAGTTAATCAATAAAAATTTATTTTGCTTTACCTACTCATTTGTGACCTATTTGCGTTCAAAAATATTGTACTTATGCAGTTTACGGACCGTTTTTATATAGGATTTTCAAGTTAAATTCAATTTTTACCGTATCTTTTGTTTATACAATTGTTAGGCGAAAGTACAGAATGGTTAATCACTCCTCATCTTAAGAATGAGTTAATATTATTGGTTCAGTCGGATCCGTAAACTGTATAAGTACCAAAAATATTTAATAGAAGTTCCGTACATATCGGATATAAGAAAAGTAATCATTTTGTTAAGTCAGTTAGGAACGTGAACAAAGATGACTACTTTCCTCAGATCCGATATTTACGGAACTAAAAATGCTTAGGTATTACTTATAGGTACGTTTTTACAGTAGGACCCGCGCTAAAATGGCGCTCTTGTATAAGCAGTAACCGATCTGAGGGAGATAACTCTATTTTTCTTAGCCGCCGCTATTCCGAATTCGCTTATACTATGGCAAGGGAGATAACTTCGTTTATCGCAGCATGAAAGAAAATAACTTTTATGCCACAAAGTTTATAAACTGCATAACAATTAATAAGAAACATGTTACGGTTTTGAAAAAAGAAAAGTTATTTTCTTTCATGCTGCGATAAACAAAGTTATCTCCCTTGCTAAAGTATACGCGAATTCGGAATAGCAGCGGCTAAGAAAAATAGTTATCTCCTTCAGATCGGTTACTGCTTATACAAGAGTGCCGCTAAAAGTCCCTCGGAGTCGGTGCTGTCCGGCAGTTTACGTTAAACGCCGGAAAGCCCTGTAGTGAGACGAGTAAGCAGACGACAGCTAAACTTTCAAACTGAATGAAACGCTGAACTTGCAAACTGATAGAAACGTGATTTCAACAGGATTTTTTTACATGGTATCACTGGCTTCTTCTTCTCTGACGTCTGCAAACGAGCCTGCCCTAAACCTTAATTCTTAACCCTGCCCTAACCCTAATTCCTGACTATAACCCTAACCTTAATTCCTACCCCTACCCTAACCCTAATTCCTGCCCTAACCCTAATTCCTACAATTGTTCTAACCTTAAACCCTAACGAAATCAACAAAGATAAGCATTAAAAAAAGTTTTAAAGAAAATAAATTTCATAAGAAAATGTAAAACAACACTTACTTGATTAACTTTTCACTGATATTATCACTGTTATTTATTTGTTATGCTATGTTTAATAAAAAAAAACGTAAAAAAATAACTATTTAATTTACACACGTATTTGAACCTCTGTTAAAAAAAATAAATATTTATTTCATATAAAATGTTTTACTTGTTTTGTCTTGCTTGTAAATCTAGCTTCGTTTGTGTTTTTTTGGACGCAGGTAAATCAACGGATTTTTCATTCGGCACTGTCCGGTGTTCTACATAAACATCTGGAAAGCATCGATACTGGGGCACTTTTAGCATGGGTCTTACTGTAAAAAAGTACGAAATATTTTTATTTTTAACGCAAATAGGTCATAAATGAGGAGATAAAGCAGAGTAAATTATTTTTAATTAATTTCCTTTAAAATAATTGGTGATTATGCATTATGCCAACAAAATGGCGACCAGCAAAAAGGGGAGATAATTCGAATTATTTAAAGTGTCTTAATTCGTTTCTTAATTTTCCGAAAATGGATGTCAATGCGTTAAATCTTTAAGACATCTAATATTTAACTAGAGATAAGGCAAAGTTAGTCGATTTTTTTTGCAAGCGTACAGACTAATTTCTTGTGCGGAGATATGCGTCTGTGGAGGTGATATGCGACTGTGGAGGTGATATGCGTCTTATACCATACCCATTAAAAATGTACTTTCTATTTTTATATTTTATATGATGTCAAAGTTTCTCAAATAAATCTATTCTATTTCCTTTTTAATACCGTTTCTTAATCTATTTTATTACAAAAATACTTTTTTTAAATGTTTCTTCTGACAAATTCTCATGCTTCTCTATCTATGTTACGGTTTCCCGTGATGAAAAAAATCGAATATGATCGTTTCGTTAAAAGTCCCCCTAAAAATAGTTCGAATTATCTCCCTTTTCAATTCATTCCTCTAGAAATAAGGAAGGGAATTTTGTTCGTCGCCATTTTGTTGTCATTATGCAAAAACACCAAATAATTGATGTCTGTAATGATAAGCATAAAATATTAATTTCTTTAAAGTCTTTAAAATCTAACTTGAATTCAATGTTACAATTTCTATGCGTAGCTGATCCCCCATTCTAAATTAATTATTTTCCTTTCCTCCAAGTTATTCAAGGTGTTCACACGTAATCACCTAAAAAAAGTATAATCGCATTTTTTGGAGACGATGATTTGGCTAAGTGTGTTAATGTACAATGATATCAAGTTTCCTTTACCTAGCCAATTCTTTCTTTTTTTATACATTTATACATTTTTATACATTTATACATTTTTATACATTTATTCACGCTGAGACGTTAGCGGCTACTGTGAATTAGGAACCATATCTACAGGGATATCCTAAGTGGGGAGTTGTGCAGCAAGATGTTTGTTCACATTACATTTAAATTTCTGCATGTTGATACAGTCAGGGGAGTATAGAAGAAATTCAAAAGGCTAGCAGTTTGCGGGGACCCAGTGAGTCAGCAATTATTACCATCAAACACCACAAACTACAATGGTTCGGCCATGTATTACGAAATCTAACTCTAGCGAACACGATACTACAAGGTTGGGTACATGGTTCTTGCATACCAAGATGCCTGAGAAAGCTGTGGATGGACAATGTGCTAGAATGGACAGGGTTATAAGTATAAGTGGTGTGAATTACCAATGATTGTATGAGGTGGAAGGAAGTTGTACGAATATATGCCAGACTCCCCAACGACGAGAAATAAAGCTACTAGAGTAGAAAGTCTTTCAGCACCTGGGGACCTCTAGAGTAAAGGGGTGGGATTTTGCTGCTTATCAAGGGGGCACAAGTGTTAAAATTAGGCTGCAACATTGTGGTGATGGGACAGGGGTTGTAACTTGGTTGACAGTGTCGGACCTATTAGATTATAGACTCTTTTTTGGACCATGTCTAAGAGGAAAAGACTCGTGGTTGATGCACCAGCTCAGATGTGATAACAATACTCCATGCATGAGCGATTGGTGGCTTTGTAGAGATATGGGATACTGGTAGGTGAGAGAAGTTTTCTAGCACAGTAGAAGGATTCCACCTTCTTCGCAGCAACCATGGTAATATCTTTTAAGTTTTTGTTCCAATTTTCTGCTGGGGGTTTTAATTCATTCTGAGGTAAAACGAAGTTTATATTCATTGTTGGAGTAATTTATTTCATGTGAAAACAAAAACTTATGGAATAACAAGTGCAAGTTTATAAACAAAATAAATAAAATGTCACAATGTAAATAAATCTGTAAGTGTTTTTCCATTTTCCGTTTCTTGAAAATTGTTTTCATTTTCTATTGTCATAACTCATTACAGGATTTTTCCGAACCAATATTGTCTGCCATGGGGGCTGATCTGTAAAAGCACCAAAATAATCTCATTTTTGATTCATCGGTACATGTTCACTTCACTACGTAACAAAATGGACACTGACTTTATAACCGGTGTAATTGAAATCTGTAATTCCAGAAAATATTCAGAATGTTGTCTCTGCTGCCTTTTACGTACAAATTAAGGATATCAGTTACACCGGCTATAAAGTAAGTGCCCGTTTTACAATGAAGATAAAATAGTGAAGTGAATGCACCTTGGAGCATAGAAATAAATATTGTATTCTTAAATTAGTTGAACACATAAGACAGATGCGAGAGTTCGACTTTAGTGTGATTCACAAAGCTACTATTACGATCCCATTACGTTGCCCCTCCCATTCGTTCCCTGTACCTAAATACAACTTGATGACGTCTGGTGATGAAGTCGTTAATGATATACGATATAACTTTACCTGGACACAAATGTTGTATAGGAGCTGGGTCGTCAATTAATTTGGCCGTATGACTCAACTGGACTCGTTTCTCGTCTGATGACGGTGTTGGTGATGATGGGCTTCTAGTCCGCCATCTTTTATTCAAAAGACATTGGTAATGCTAGAAGAAACTGTTCTCGAAATAAAACATGAGATCACACAAATAGTTCACTAGTTTCGTGGAGTTCTCCGAAAAAAAATAACAACAGTGAACAGTGGTTGTTTTAAGTACCCCAGAAAGGTGAAGGGGCGCCCTCTTCATTTCTTTTTTCTTTTATATTTGTTAAATTCTGTAATCGTGCCATATGTAGTGAAAAAGACCAACTAAGTCTGTTTTTCTAGCACCAGCAGTGTAATGAGGCAGAGTCGTTTTGTATGCAAATCTCTGTAAACCGGACTATAGAATCAAACTCACACTTACCGACATAACAGGCTTCAATAATCTATATGCAAATATTGCTTGAACGAAGCAATATTTGCATAATGAATTATCCACTCGTAGATTGGCAGCCAATCAGAGCTCAGATAATGGACTTGCCCATCTTTGCATAATGAAACATTCCAGCTTTTATATAAACTGGCTTTTTGGTGTTCCTTAAGTTTTTACTTATTTTTTTACTCAACTACTCACACAGTTGAGTCCTAAGTACCAAATTCTATATGGTGCTACAAACAGGATATATGGATCCTGAAAATTGGGAACATTACTTAGTCAGGGATCTCTGCTAACTCAACTAAAACCTATACAGTCACATTTACATGTGAGAAGCTAACAAAGCAGAACCTACAAATGATGAATCGGGCAATGTTAGAAAAGCTAGGGGTCACATCAATGGGAGAAGCTGTCTAAATCCTTAAACAAGCTAAGGAACTCTCTGCTCAGGCAACTTATGCTAAAGCACCAGCAGCAAAACTGCCCCAGCTCCATCTTGAAATGACCCCCTACAATTCAGAAAATTCAGAATTGATTGGGAAGTATTCACCAAAATGACATCTCAGGCCAACATACAGCTATACAATTCTACTGATGAGTCAGTCCACAATGACATAGTCAACACTCACCCTAAATTTTTTACCATTGATCCAAACTACTAGGAATGATAGAGGCATTGGTCACTCAGAGATCAAATCTCATCGTTCATCGCCTTACTTTTGCAATAAAATGTCTAGTGTGGGATCAAACATGCAGCACTTGTGGGAAACCTAACCACCTTTCAAGAGTGTGCCAAGCAAAGAAACTTTGTATTGGGATTGACGAGGCTCCTATGGAGTCTCTTATAACTCACTTCACATTTAATAAAGAAGGGATTACATACAACCACAAGCGAAAATCGTGTAATAGAAATAGATGCGTATGTTATCTATTCTCACCAAATCCAGCTCCCAGAAAGGCAAAGCACATTGGTACAGCACTGGTAATCACTGCAAAAAAGATTGAAAACCAAGAAGAACGGTGGACTATCAGCATTTAAACTTGCAGTGCACTACACTAGCTTGCCATTCCAATTGGCATTACAGGTATCACTCAACAAAAGATGTTTTGGATGAAATGGATGGTGATGCTGATATGCATAGATATGATGAGATCATTAAAAACATTTCACACAAAGTAAAAGTCGTTGATGATACGCTACTTTTTACGGAATGGTCCTTAAGAAAAATAAATTCCAATTTTGCTAATATGTGAGTCAGTTTGGAGGCCTTCAAATAACATCATCAGCCCCTTCCGAGAATTTACTCAATGCAATTGCCAACTTTCCTATCCCATGCAAGGTCTTGCTTTGGATTAGTTAACCAAGTAGCACATTCATTATGTGTTACAACCTTTGATATTAACAGAGCCACCTGCCTTGCTCCAGACTAAAGTAAAGAAGGGTTTCCTGCTATTACACAAGCACTGTATATGTCCCATTGAGAAAGCACCAGTATGTTGCACCATCATATTTGCAGGTAGCAGAGTTTGCACAGATGCAGAGCGCCGATACATGCCCATTGAAGGTGAAGCAGCAGCAATTACCTGGGCATTAGATAAATGGCGTATATTCATTATGGGCTGCCCTAACATGGTAGTAGTAACAGACCATAATAGGAGTATTTGACGACAGGGACCTTAGAAAAATAGATAACCCGTGCCTCTTTAAGCTTAAAGAGAAATTACTCAAGTATTTTTTACGATCCAGCACTGCCCAGGAATGTTGCATCAGGGTTCTGATGCCATCTCCCACAATCCAGTCCCCACAATGAATGCCTTTAGATTCTTATCCTCCACACACTCTTCCTCTGAAGACATTTATCTCAGACTAAATAGATGCCATGGTGAAATTACTAACCCATCAAGCCATGAATGATTATAGGGATGACAAAACGATCCTGTCAGCTGAAATGATCTGTGTTACGCAACTCTGAGCAACAGAATACAACTAGGTTTTTCATCCAAATGTTCACATACTGAATCGGAAATCCGTAACTTCTGGGAGGTATGCAATCAATTCAGTACAGCATTGATGGATGGGAGAATCGTTGTACCCAAATCTCTCAGAGGAAAATACATAAAATACATATAAATGCACCCATATGCAACTTTAGAATCAATTGCCTTGTATGTACAAGAATGGCCCCAAGTCAGCTACGTGAACCACTCATATTAACACCAGCTCCAGATTGGTCCTTCCAGCAGATAAAGATGGACCTTTTTTTATGTCGGACACATTTCATACCTTGTCTGTGTAGACAGACTTATTGGCTGGATTATTTTGTACCATCTAAAACCAAATTATGCCATCACCTCAAAATTTGTTGGAAACTATTCCACACATATGGTACCCAGAAGAACTATCTTTTAATCTCCACATGTTTCAGCAGTTACTCAAGGTATGGTGTGTGAAGTACAGTCCTCAATCTAATGGTCTAGCAGAGCTTACTGTAAACACAGCAAAGAGGATCATTCATGGTATATATTGAATAATGACAGTGTCGCCCGAGCCATCCTACAACATTGCAGTCGATTCCATAATACCACTTTCACTTAGGGATGTTGTCCCTTCTGCAAGAATGCCAACAACAGAATCAACAAAGTTCTACCATTCTGATTCATACAAATTTTGTACTTGTTTCAACAGTACATATACTAAAATTGGAACATCTCAGTGATTGTTTGGGGTGAATATAACTTTTAAAAATATTTTTTATTAATGTAGTAATAGCAAACTCAGATAAGTCTATATATATATATATATATATATATATATATATATATATATTATCAAATGTTTTTGGGTTGGTGTTTGTTTCTGCTAAAAATATATGTTAAAAAGACTTTATAATTAAAATAATTACATAATTTTTTTCTGCAAATTTGACTTTTAATGGTTACATAGCCTGTAGAGTGCACCATTTCCATTTTTTAAGTCTCAGTGGGTGATCTTTAAAAAAACATTTGATTATATGTCCTTAATAAAAGCCACCTGGTCAATAATTGGGTGATTGCATGGTTACCCTGTGATGGGTAATGATTTCAAGTTAAATTTATTGGCATACTAATTTCCACTCTAAATTCTAAAATATTTTTGCATTGATATTTTTACTGTTTAATTTTAGACTTTATGAAAAAAAGTATCAAAGATTCGTTCACCCTTAATACAAATACACAAAATGTACCTCCCTTTAAACCAAGAAATATTTGTTATATGTCCTTAATAAACGCTATATCTGGTCCATAATTGGATGATAATTACTGCCTGGTGATCTTGTGATAGGTGATAGGTGATGTTTTTAAGTTAAATTTATTTGTAATACTAATCTCCACTCAAACTTCTAAAATATTTTTTATATTATTTCTATTGCCAAGTTTTTGACAATTGTTGTTGAAAAAAGCAATGAAATGTTTCACCCCTTTGAAATGCACACACGAAATGTATTCCACTTTTAAAATAAAAATTGTGATAATGATCTACAATTGTTCTTAAAAAATACTGAAAATTATTCCCCCCCCCCAAAAAAAAACACAGACATACAAACTATATCTCTCTTTAATAAAAAAAAGAAGTATTTGGTTATGTCTTTAATAAATGCTGTCTGGTCCATAATTAGGTAATTATAACCAGCTGGTGAACCTGAAGTTGGTGATCAATTTAAGTTAAATTTAATTGTGATACTGATCCTCACTGTAAATTCTAAACTAATTTTTTTACTGTCAATATTCAGACTGTTTACAATTGTTCTAAAAAAATATTTGTTCGTCCCTACCCCAAATACATACACACAAAATGTATCTATCTTAAAAAAATGGATTATATTTCCTCAATGAACGTTGTTTCATTGATAATTTAGTGATCATTATTGCCTGGTCGTCTTTAGTTTAAGTTGAATTTCTAAAATGTTTTTAATTATGTTTATTGCCAAATTTCAAAGAGTTTGCAATTATTAAAAAAATACTGAAGATTTGTTTAATCCCTCCCCAAAACACAAAAGTTTTCTACACTAATAGCTTCTTTCTTCAGACCACTTGCCTTTGGAATTCCCTTCCTGTTTTCAAACCATACCAACATGGAGAAATGATGTGAACAAACATCTTGCTGCCTAACTCCCAACTTAAGTTGTCCCCTATAAATCTGGTCCTTATCCTAGTAGCATGATACATCTCAGTGGTAATATGTCTTGTTTGGGGTGAACAAAAGTTTAAAAAAAAAACTATGGCTGACAGAACGAGAGCAAGCTACCCCCCATAGATTAAATAATATTAAAAAAATGAAAACTTACTACATAAAATTAAATTAAATTCTCAGGTTCACAATTAGAAAAAGTAATAAATACTCTATTTGTTAAAATAAAAGTTTATCAATCGGAAAAGAAGTAAAGTTGTAAGAATAGAGGATTTGCTATCCCCTATCTTAATTTAACACACGAAATGAATTAACGAAACCTTTTACAACAACAGACGGATTTAAGGTTACCTATACCATTTGGAATAGTGGAAGAAACTTTGGACAGTATCCAAAAGAAGAAGAAGAAAAAATAAGATCTTAGTTCAAATATCTTCAGGCAGGAGAGAGGCTGAGGCTGAGGCGATCCTTCGTGACTGATCATCGTCTGGAATATCCTAAGGGAGCTCAAGTAGTCCCTTAGGGAACTAATGATATCAATGCGCCCTGCAAGCTGATTGGCCAAACCAGCTCACAGGGACACTGATGCGCATTACAAAGTAAATCTAATTTATGACTGCTACAAAGTGATCGACCATACTCAAAGATCGCTTCATCTATGGTCGATCACTTTACTTTTATAAATATTTTCTTTATTTATTTGTAAATATCACTTTACTTTATAAATATATAATATTATAAATATTTTAGACAAAGATGTAGTGGAGAGCATTGTTAATGTCATATGGGTTACTGCCCTTGCTTTTAGGAATAACCACCAGGGCTAGGATCTAGGGCATCACTTCTTTCAACTTATAATTCTAAGTGTTTAGCATCTTCCAATTCCTTTTGTCTTTGATGACTTCACCGTGGATTGAACCCTGTTCTCCCGACCCATTAGTGAATACTTTTACGATTATACTAAATGGTCAGGCTAGGGTTAGGATTAAGTATTTATAATATAATATAAATATCACATAGTTGTACAAAATGGAAAAATTTATTTTTAATGTTGGTGTAGTAATCCTTTGTCTGTTTAAAATTTTTGTCAATAAAAACAAAATTTGAATGAGAAAAAAGGATAAATTTCATAATACAAAAATACTGAATTTCTTTCAATAAAAGTTTACTTCATAGTTTAGAAAAGGCTTATTCATAGAAGATACTTCTAAAATTTTGAGGTAAACGTTGAGATTAGAGTGAGGTACAAATTGTTCGAAAATGCGATTAAAAATTGTTTTTTATAAATTAGGACATGCTGAGCGTTCTGGATTTAATGTTACGTAATAATAGGAAAACAAACGTGTAGATTGCATTCTGCTTTTTAGCTAATAACTTTGTTAGGACGCCATTTTGGGAAAACGGCGATGATACTAGCATATTCTTCAAATTTGAACTCATAAACGTTCAGCAGTCATAATTAAGTCAGCAAAAGAATATAATAATAAAAAGCTATGACAAGTTTGATGGTGAGGTAGTTAAGATAGTATCTCGATATAAAGGAAGTACAGAAAAGAAATTGTAAAAGTAAGAAGAGACGATTTACGAGAAAGGAAAAGAGAGATTTGGGTTGGAAAAGAAAAACGAATTGAAAGATATTGGAATCCAAAAACAATCTGGAAGGAAGGAGAAAAAAATCTGCAGACAAAATGGTTATGTAGAAGAGAAAGATGGATTAAAAGAGAAAATATGAAGATGATGAAGATGGAAAGTTGCCGGAATAATTTTTTGAAAAACCCATATAAGTTTGCAAAAGGACTCTTTACAGAGAATAAGAAGCTGGAATGTCTAAGAGACGAATTAGAAATGCATTTAAAGAATACATACAACTATCAAAGTAAAGATACAGAACCACCGTATATAAAACAGTTGAAAAGACCAACACAGCCAGGAGTACTATTTGATATCAATGATATAAAGAAGAAAGAATTAGATGATTTTGTGAAGAAGGCTAGAGCAAAAAGTTCCCATGGAAATGATGGGGTTAGCTACAAAGTATTATCCACGACTCTGCTTCCAGCTCTTTTTGTAGATAAGAGAATGTGGCGAAGTAAAGATGTAGCAGATCTTTGGTGTGTTGCAGAATGGCATCTGTCTGCCAAAAGAGGAAAGATCAGAAAAACAATATCATTGCTGAATATTGATGGAAAGATAATGTTTGGTATCATAGCAAATCGGATAGTTACCTATGTTCAGTAAAACGGATTTATCAATGAATCGGTACAGAAGGCTGAAATTCTAGAATCATTGAACATGTTTATGCAATATGGGAAAATATACAGAATGCAAAAAAAGAGAATGGAGATGTGTTTATGGTATGGTTAGATCTTGCATACAGCTCAGTACCACACATGATAATACAGAAAGCTATGGATTTCTTTTGGATTCTTAAAGCTGTGATATTAAGGATGATAATGAAATATTATGACCAATTTAAAATGAGATTTACAACCGGAAGTTTTACAACAAATTGGCAAAGTTTAGAAGTGGGAATTGCTGCAGGTTTCACAATTTGTCATCTTATTTGTTATGGAAATGATATTAGGAGATTGCAGAAATACACTAGGGGATATAGAATATTTATGGATGATGTGACAGTTAAATCTGAAAGTATTTAAGGATTGGAGGAAATTCTTCTTTGATTGAATGAATTGATTCTGTGGTCAAGAATGAAATTCAAAGCAAAGAAATCCAAAAGTGTTACATATGTGAAAGGCAAACAGAAAGAAGTTTGGTATAAGATAGAAGGTGATATGTACCAACTGTTAAAGAAGAGCCAGTGAAGAGTTTAGGAAAATTGTGCACGAGTGCATTGAATGACAGAAGTAAGGGAGCAGAAATACAGCAGCAAGCGGGAGAGGGACTACAATCTAGACTTATCTACCTGGGAAATTCAATTCAAAGTTGGTGCTTACAGTATGCGCTGTGCCCCAGGTTAATGTGACCTTTACAGATGTATAAGATATCATTGACCTGAGTTGAAAGAATAGAACAGTGATGCAGCATGTATATAAGAAAATGGCTGGGATTGCCAAAGATGCTCATATACTGCAATATTTGGCAAAAATAATCAACTACGGTCGCGTCTATTGTAGAAGAATATAAGGCTGCTAAAGTGTGTACAGTGATGATGCTTCGCTTTTCCAGTGACGGAAACATCTGAAGTATGAACTAGGGCGAAATGGAGAGCAGATGTTGAAAGAATAGAACAGCGATGCAGTATGTATATAAGAAAGTGTCCGGGATTGCCAAGGATGCTCATATATTGCTATATTTGGCAGAAATAATCAACTACAACTGACAGAAGAATATAAAGTGCATACAGTAATGATGCTTCACTTTTCCAGTGACGGAAACATCTGAAGTATGAACTAGGACGCAGTCGATCATGCAATAGCAAAGTTGGAACATGCAGATATTGTTGTAGCAGTGCAAGAGGCTAACAATGTATTTGGAAAATTTAACCATTTTTGGGGAGTCATGCGAGGGAAAAGAGGAATGTTGTAGTGAAGAAATTAGTTTAATGTGATCATCAATGAGTGTGTTGTTGGGCGAAAAATTAGATGGAAAGGAATATGTGCTTGGGAATGGGCAAGGACATCGTTCTTGATTAGATCCACATATGATGCAATGCCATCACCTGCCAATCTTGTTCATTGGAGGATGTGTGATAATATGATGATCATCATAATCCAGACAATACATAAACAGCCAACACCACACTTGCTGTTTGTAAGATTTTAAAGAAAAATAAATAGTAAGTCCTCCCACTTCAATTTTTTCGTTTTGTTCCTTCCAGCTATCCGACACTCTTCATTGCCTTAACATATTACTAATATATATATATTACTAATATATATATATATATATATTACTAATATATATATGTGTGTGTGTGTGTGTGTGTGAAAGAAATTGTTCGAACCATAAATATAATATATATATGCTGCTTAATGTCTTTTAAATATTTTATTTTTGTGTGTAAATATATAAATATTTCTTTTTCACCTACAGATTGGCTGTGCACTGGAAGACTGATGAATGCACCCGGGATAAAGATTGAAATGGAATCTGATTCCACTGCAGACAAAATTCCAGAAAATGTTGCCCCCCAGCTTCCAAGAAAACAGTATTCTTGCGAAGATTGTGGCTTAGAATTTTCAAAACCTGTATATTTGAAAATACATATGGAAAAACACAAAAGTGATAAACAGTTTTTTTGCGACATTTGCGAATATACCTGTTCAGATGAAATCAGCTTAAAAGTACATAAGAAAATACACATCAACAAGAAAGTATTTTCCTGCGAAGTTTGTGGATATGCATGTTCGAGAAGATCAAATTTAAAAATGCACATCAGAACACACACAGGAGAGAAACCATACACTTGTGATGTTTGCAACGCTACATTTGCAGTCAGTACATCTTTAAAGTCTCACATGCACGTACACAGTGGCAAGAAACCGTTTTCTTGTGAATTTTGTGAATATATGTGTGCACTTAGGTCAAGTTTAAGAAAACATATGCGGACCCATACTGGGGAGAAACCATACTCTTGTATCATCTGCGAATTTTCATGTTCATTTTCAGCCAGCATGAAAAAACACATGAGGATGCACACTGGAGAGAAACCTTATTGTTGTGAAGTTTGCGGCTCCTCATTTACACAAAAGTCTGATTTGATGAGGCATATACGAACCCACACTGGGGAGAAACCTTATTCTTGTGAAGTGTGTGACTCATCATTTACAGACAAATGTGATTTAATGAGGCACGTACGAACCCACACCGGGGAGAAACCTTATTGTTGTGAAGTGTGTGACTCATCATTTACAACATCATCTCATTTAAAGAGACATCTACTATCCCACACCGGAGAGAAACCTTATTCTTGTGACTTGTGTGGCAAAGCATTTTCAAGGAATTCGAATTTAAACAAACACATGAAAACACACACTTGAATTACCTACTAGACACCATCCTCGAGTGTCTTCGGTCTCTCTGTACAAGGGTGTGTCACGAAAAGCTGACATGAGTATACTTCGCCCTGACCAAATATTCAAAATAGTATTCGAAGCTCAAATAAGATCCCCTTTACATTGCCCCATACAAGGAATGGTGCACCTTCTCCAAGTAATGTTACTTCAAGTAACAGCAAATAGCTGGATACTCCACCAAACTAGATGAATTCTTTTCCTGGACCAAGAGAACACAAGATATACTATAACATAGTTAACTGGTCAATTGGGGAGAGGAAAATTAATGTTCTTAACTTCTTTACTAACTCAACGTTTGACAAGTAAAGGAGAACTTTAATCGAATATTCAAATATCTATGTATCTCATATAGAGATTAAGTGTGGGCCCCAGGAAGGAGCCCCTTGATTTCTGAGAACTTCAACTGAAGTAAAAGAAATAACAAAGGATGACCCAAAGTCTTATGTACATGAAAAAAAACTGGAATCTTAGGAAGATCTCAATCATTCCAGTAATTATAGGAGCAACCATACTCATAAAATAAAATTCCAAAAACTACCTGGCAAATATACCCGGTGAACCAAGTGCAAGAGAGATACAAACAATTGCGCTTAAAGAGACGATTAGAATCTTAAAAAGATCTCTTGGTTGGAGTGTGAAATAACAGGCGAATGTCTGGCATCTCCAGCAAAAAAAAAGATAAGGAAATTAAAAAAAAAGATGATTTAACTTGATATGGTGAAATAAGGCAAGGAGAAAGTAGCAACCCTCGTTGAAGTCAGTTTCTGCATTGTGTTTTCCAATCTATTTTCACAAATATATGGTTTAAAATTTTTCAGGATTTCTTAATTTATTTACCTAAATTTTGTGAGTATTTTTGTCTATTTGTTAATTTATTTTTTTTCACATTTATTTATATATAAATATAGTCATTTATGAAAATATATTTATGGCAATTAAGCTACGCAGAGGCGTTAACATTTCATCCTTGCAGGAATCGTCAGGCTAAAGTGCACTTTATTAACCAAGCAGAACTTGAATTTAGATCCAGGCTAGCTATTTTACACCACATTCCTGATAAGATATCATAACATGATATATAAAAAAACAATCATTCCATTTCATAAACGCATTACACAATTTGA
Source organism: Sepiola atlantica (assembly GCA_963556195.1). Taxonomy (NCBI): domain Eukaryota; kingdom Metazoa; phylum Mollusca; class Cephalopoda; order Sepiida; family Sepiolidae; genus Sepiola; species Sepiola atlantica. Next base: position 148,563,223 of record OY744525.1, read on the forward strand.
ATTCTAACGGCTATGGTTCGTTCAGAAAATAAAGAACAAAAAAATCATTTGAATTTGAATTCTTCACTTATGCACCAAATATTTTCAAATCAATCATTTAGAGAAAGTCTTAAAGACAAAACGTTTATAAAATCATCTTTTTCCATAATTATCATATATATATATATATATATATTTTTATTTATATATATACACATATTATCTTATATATTCCATATAATGGTTTATTTTGAAGACAGATTGGCCCTTCACCTGGTGTTTCATTGTCAAATAAAGGAAGATCTTCATCTAAGACCCATTAAACATGACATGATTTATTTAGTAAAAATTTCAACAAGTGAACAAATAAAATAAAAATTAAGGACAGGGTATGTTTATTTAAAACAAAATTCTCTCTCTCTCTCCTCTTATTATCTCTATTTATCTCTCTCTTAACGGATAAATCCATGATGCAACTATCGAGAACGTTCTACACGTGTCTTATTACAGTGGTTGGATGCTTGTTCAACCGCACCAATTCACTAAAAGTTGACAAAAATCTAAAAATAAACAGAAAATCTTTGTTGAATGCAATAAACTGTCAGTCACGATATCACTGTTGACTCTCTCTCTCTCTCTCTCTCTCTGTTTATAATCCTGTGTGAATGTGGAGATTTATATCTAATATTATCTAGAATGAAATAAAAGGAGTTGATATATTGTATCGGAAATAGTTGTTTGAGGAAATACATAATCAAAAGGAGTCAAGATGGATTGGAAAAAAAACGAGTGTCTTCCGTGTTTTTATTTCATAGCTTCTTATAGGAAATACCTACTGTGAAAGTTGCTATATTATTATAACATCCCCTTTATTATGAAAAAGAAATGGGGTACTTATGTGTATTGTGCAGGTGGAACAATTGGTCTACCAGAATGGGTAGTGTATGGTTGCTTGCAGTTTGAGTCTGGAGGTTGATTACTAGCTGGTAGTTTGTCTGAAGACATGATGTTCTCATAATCGTATTCTGGTTGAATGTGTATGTTTTCTTTTGTTTTCTTTTGTTTTCTTTTGTTGTGGTGACGAGTACGTTTAACCGTGCTACCGTTCTCAATCTCTACTAAGTATGAATGTGGGTACTTGAGTTTCTCAAGCATACTTCCTTTCATTTTCCATTTGTTGGCTGAAAGGACGCATATTGAGTCCTCAGGATTGAGCTCTATTCATTCACGAGCTGTGCTGGTTAGTGGGTCCATACTGCCTCGTATATGAGGCAGTATGGTGTGGTGTGGAGTCTACAAGCTATCAATTAGGTGACTGGAGGTGGTGCATCAGTAAGTGGGGTTATTTATAGAACTAGGTATGGGTATGACGAACTACTCATTGCCTTTTTCAATGTGCGCTTGACTGTTTCTATAGTACGTTCGACAGGACCTTAAATTAGGGGTATAGCATACTTGACTAGTCATGTGGGAAGTACTAGTCTTGGTCAAATTTTTGAAAGCGTTGGATTTTAATTCTGGACTATCATCACCCATTACTATCTACGGAATACCAAATTTTGTAAAAATACTTTTTAAATGATAACGCTGGTCAATTGTTTATCTGGAAGGGAGTGTATGTCGAGGAACTTGGTGGTGTAGTCGACAATAATTATGTAAGACTTTCAAGTCAAATATATCTGCCCCAATTTTTGTCCATGGAGTTTCAGAGATTTCATGTGGTATGATGGGTTCCAGGGATTGCCTGTTGCGTTCATCCAGGCATGTGCTGCAGTTGTTGCTCATGTCTTTGATTTCTGCTGTGACACCAGGCCAGTAAACATGTTCTTTGACTTGGGCTAGACATTTGTCTATCCCCTGATGTCCAGAGTTGATGAGATTCCTGATCTCTCTGCGTAGTTCATTACGAACAATGATGCGTTTTTCTTTTAATAGCAATTATTTTAGCAGTGTTATGTCTTCTCTGGCATTATAGTATGGTTTTAAAGGAATTTGAACTTTGCTCTTTTCAGGCCAACAATTTAGGGTGTATTTTGTTAGAAGTTACAATGTTTTGTCAGTAGATGTGGCAATTCTTCTTTGATTAAGTATGCTTCCATGTCCTCGGTGAAGATCTCAGCTCACATTCATTAAGATAGGCTGTTGACAGTGTATCAAGAACCACCGCTGCTTTATCCAGGACGTACTGAAGGTCAAAGTCGTAGCACTGCAATGCTAGCATGAAACGTTGTACCCATGATGGTGCCTTTGCAATTGACCTTTGGAAGATCGATTGTAGAGGTTTGTGGTCATTTTCAACCACCGAAGCACACTGAGGGCTTCTCATTCTTGAGTACAGTAGTTTTGTTCGGCTGGACTAGTGGCACATGATGCATATGCTACAGGTTGCCAACCACTATCTCCCTTTTGCTGAAGGATGGCTTCCAAACCGAGTTTGCTGGAGTATGTTGAAATCTTGGTTGGGATTGAAGAGTTGAAACATTGTAGAATGGGTTGCTTAATTATGAGGTTCTTTAGGTCGTCAATAGCTGTTGAGGCTGATCAAAAGACCATTCCACCTCGTTTTGAAGCAATACACACAGTGGAGCATAGGTATTTTGTCATTAAGGCGATTGCTTTCAGCTATGAGGGGTCTGGTTGGAGTCAATTATATCATTAAAAGAAAAAGTGATATGCTGGGGGCAGAAGGGCATAGAGTTCCTTATTCAATACCGGACAATGCTGATGCTTTTTGCTAGCATATAAATAATTATATTTATGAATATTATGTATACAAATGCCCATTGAGTGCTACATTTGAAAATAAGCTACTTAATATATATATATATTTATGTTCTCAATATTATTTGATATTAAACAAGGATTTCAATTATGATTGAACCTGAAACCAAAGTTAAACTTGATTTTATATATATATATATATATATATATAGATTTAGATTTTTCACTTATAAAATAGATCATTCAGTGAAGACCGGGGTTGTTCCAATAAAAAACAAGCTCGATGATACTCGATTACAGAGTACAGAGCATTTATATGTGATTTTATGAAGGCTTACCAAATCATTCCTTTCAAGACACCATAATAAATAGTATTTGTAAGAAAAAATATCTTTAATGGTGATCATTGGTGTCTTGAAAGGAATGATTTGGTAAGCCTTCATAAAATCACATATATATATATATATATATATATATATATATATATATATATATATATTTCACTTTTTTTGAAACAAAAAATGTCCCATAGGTGTCGATGAAGAATCTAAAACGTTTGTGACACCTATGGGACATTTATTAACTTTTTTAATTTTAACACAAAAAAGACCATCAGAAAAATTGAAAAAAAAAAAAAGATATAATGTGCTTTTATTAAGTTTTAGACTTGTCATATGCGATCGAAAATAAACTTAAGTCAGACTGTCCTGTTATTACTAATTCCGCCCTCTGCTTAACGAGCGACTCCTCATACAAAGACACTTCTTCTTTTCAGAGACTGTATATTCGACCATTTCTCCGAGTCCATGTCAATAAAATTTAAGTTATTTTGTATGGATCGACTTTGTCATTCTTTTTTAGATTGCATTTTCTTTCTACAAATCACCTTGCCAACAATGTGATGAGTAATACAAATATAATCATCATCATCATAATCGATCTAACATCCATTTTACATGTTGACATGTATTGGACGGCTTTTAGAAATTGACTTCCAAACTAACCTATATTTGGCCAAGGCTTTAATTATTTCTCTTCCTCTCAAGTCCATTCTTATCGCTTCTTCCGGTGTTTTCCTTTGAACCTACTACTTAAACTGTTCTACATCTACTAACCAAAGAACTCCCATCCATTCTTTCAATGTGGCCATACCACTGAAGTCTCCTCTTCTGTACATATCTCCCTATGTTGTCCGGATTTAATCTTCCTCTGACGTCATCAGATCTAAGTCTGTATTTAAGGCGTTGGCAGAAAATTAGATCTGATGATCTCAGAGGAAGATTAACTCTGTACAATATTGGAAGATTAACAGATTATTAAAGTAATAACTAAAGATTATAAATGTGTTTTTGTAAGCTTACTGCTGAAAAGAAACAAAATATTCTTCATACAACAAAGAATATTTAATAGTAATAATTGATAAAGTTTCGTTCATGTTTATATATACCATGCTCAAAATTATCAATCAGAAAGAGCAATGCATTACAAGCCGGTGGCATTTGGCGATTTCACCATAATACTGTTGATTCTAAGTATATGTTCATCAAAAAAACATATATATATATATATATATATATATATATATATATATATATATATATATGAGAGAGAAATGTTATAATAATATAGAAACTTGCAGTCTGAATTTGTTGGCGATAGTAAGGCAAAAGAGATTCATGCAGTGGAAGATCTCGGGCTGACTAGAAAATATTTCTTTGATATTAATTGGATGGCTCCCAGTGCAGAGTATCAATATTCCAACATCTATTTTTTAAGGTGTGGAAGTGTATACTTTCTAGGCTTTCGATTGGCTGAAATATATATTCCGATCTTAATTTTTACATATTTACTGTTGCCGATTGTTGTTAAGCTTGCTGGACTTCTGCATAGCGCTCATGAAGATCGTGCCTCAGGACTGTGTGGTCTGCATGGAGTCCTGATTAGTCACAGCTGTTCATTAACATGCAGGATGAAGTAAAGTGTAGTATAGGAAGGTGCTTCATTTCGGTTATTGTCTCTTACCGATGGGAAAGCAATTGTGCATCCGTGTACTCTTATCTTTGTGGTAACAAAATCAAGGAACACCTTTAGCAGCCATACTACAAACGGCAATGGCGGCTGCAACATGCCGGCATTAACAATACAATTATCTGTGCTTGACTTCTAAGCTCGGCTCTGATTGGTGCAAGCATTTAACTTTGTTACTGGTGTGCCCAATCAGGGTCCGTCTCTTATGCGAGCTGAGTATCTCACCTGGAGTTTATAAAAGCCAGTGCCGATTACAATTCTTTTTCTTTTAGCCACGAGACGGCACTGAACAACCATAAAATCTTTTCTTTTGGCCTTCAAACTACAGGGGAAAGCCAAGGAAAACATGAGAGGAAGTGATTAAAATTGAACTTAAGAAAAGGATAAATAAGGACCTAGCAAGAGATTGGTTTATGTGGAAGTCAATTTCTCAAAGCTATCCAATGCATAGCAGGTGCATCTACTAGTCTCTCCCCCTTTGACAAGGTTCAAAAAAGAGTCGCCAACCTAATAGGTCCCTCACTATCAACCAAGCTCCAGTCCCTGTCCCATCGCCACAATGTAGCATCCTTGTGCTTGTTTTACAAATACTTCAATGGATTGTGCTCCGATGAATTGGCTGCTCTGGTGCCCCCTCGTCGTAAGTTCACTAGACCAACTCGACAATCGACTAAATTCCATCCATTCACTGTTGAGGTCCCCAGATGCCGGAGAGCTTTCTACACAAATAGCTTCTTTCCTCGTGCTGCTGGCCTCTGGAACTCCGTCCCTGCCCCCTGTTTCCCCAACGGCACTGACATGCAGAAATTTAAAACTAATGTAAACAGACATCTTGCTGCACAGATCCCAATTTAGGTTGACCCCCCCCACCTTCTTCCTTTTCTTTCATCTCAGTAGCCCCTTACGTCTACAGTGGCGGTCTGCCTTGTCTGGGGTGAACTATGTTAAAAAAATAAGCATGTAAAACGAAAGTTAAACTGATGATGATAGTTTTTTTGAAGTTTTTACTTACATGATACTTTTCGTCTTTTATTGTTAAGCCATGGATTTTCTTCAAATTTTTCTAAAATTTTAGTGTTTTTTTTCGCATTTCTTGGGCCGGTGTGTAGATTATAGCCATCCCAGTTCGCTATTAAAGAAAGGTAATTCTTGCTGCGTACGATAAAAAAGAAAGTACAAAGGGAAAAAGTATATCTTACAAATTTTTATTTTTTTGTTTCTTATCCAAGGTGCCCATTTTAGGGGGGAGGGAGCTGGATTTTTCACACATTAAAATTAACCTTGTGTCTAACTTGCTTTGTGGTGGAGAAGGAAGTGTCAATCAAATAAGGATTTTAACATCGACAAGACTCAAGGGTCCAACATGGCGACCAGACGAATGCACGTGGACTGATAACATTATAACACACGCATACTTAAAAACACACTTTAATTGAACAAATGCTCGTACGAACATCCTTTTACCTACCACGGGACATTTATTCAACCTTTATGACTTATTGCTACTACCCCTTCCCCTCTCCTGCCTTTATCCACTGCATTCGCTTGAAGATAAATTGCTCATTGGCTTTCAGCAGGCAACAAACTTTCCTAACTCCTTTATATGTTAACATTTATGCTTTTAACGTCATGTTTATATTTTAACCTTGTTATAATTAGAAATATACTTCATCCTATATTTCTATACACCACCCTCCCCACATTTTTTTTCTTCAAAACATTCTTTCTCCTCAATAAATAATTTTAAATAAATTCCACTAAATTATTTTTTGCAAATAAATTAATTTTCAAAATATTCATTATAGTCTTCTAACCCTAACCTAATCCTAACTGAGAACTAGTTGGACTTAGGGTTATGCTTACTGCCCTAAAACGCTATGATGGCCATGTAATAGTGGATCATTCGATAGTAAATTTATATACGAACCTTATCCTTTACTCTAAATTCTAAAATAATTGTTTTATTTTTTTTGGAAAGGGCGTTTCAGGGTGTTCACACGTAATTGCCTAAACAAAAAATAAAATCTTATTTTAAGAAAAAATTTATTTCTGCAATTACCGTGTAGCGTCAAACTGGATTTATCTCCCCTTTGTTATGATGCCAGAGGGCGTCCTGGTATGTCTTATAAAAAGGGATGCAGATTTGCTCTCGCACGACCTGCTAAACACCAGTCAGACCGCTTCTTCCGATTCAGACTAACGATATTCTCCATCAGAACAAAATACAAGAACACAGACAAAATCTGGTAGGAAAATCGCATTCCCACACAACTTTAAAACCTACATTTATAATTAAATACATGAAAACAGATTTCTAAAATATAATTTTCTCAATCTGAGAGGAGTACTTCCATCATTAACCAGGTGCCGTCAAACTTGATTTCTCCCCTTTTCGTGACGCCAAGTATCCTGATTTGTCTTAAAAAAGGGATGCAAGGCTGCTATCGCCATGTGCTCACACATAAACAAGGACACTATCTTGGTATTGTAAGACTTGTAATATTTTACCTATTTAGCCCAGTCACTGTATACACAATGCTAGCATGAAATATAGATTTTTATGAATAATTTTTTTTTAGAATGTGTTCCATCATTACAAAAAGTTTAATAAAAACATGTTAAAATATATAAAAACAAAATATGCATTGGGATGAACGAATAATGAAAATAGTTATGTATTAGTATATTAAGAAATGGAAATATGTGTATTTCAAGATGGGGGCCGGGAAGTGTTTATAATTGTAGGGAACCGATTCTCGTGGTGCACCGGTTCTGAGCACCACTGATTGTGACTGAAATTGATCATAAAATATTAAGATTTTACTGCTGTTAGATCTCTACCATGGGCTCCCCCTAAATGAAGAATCTAGGTACTCCCGGTAAGTAGAGTAAGAACTAAATGTCTTTTTATCGTTTTGTATAATGTACGTTGCTTGTCTTTCATAATTGTCAACTGTAAATAAATGTGTTAACCGTACTTGGCTTACCCTTTCATCCTAAATATGCATGTTTGAAATGTGAAATAAAACGTATATTCTACATAAACAAATGTGAGGGCCCCTTTATATCATTAAAAATATACATAATTCACCCCTTGTAGCATGTAATAGAAACGTGTAAATTGGAGGGAAAACCATGTTATCTAGTAATAGAGTAAGAAAAAGAATAATGTTTATTTAATACACATCTAGTTGGCTATCAGAGTACGAAGACGAAATGGCAAAACAGATTTTTACTGTCCAAGGCAGTAATGAAAAATCTATCCACTTTAACACTACCCGACCAAAATTAGGGAAAACATGAAGTGGAAGGGGGAAACTAATAAAAAGAACTAGAATAGCCGAAATCAAATAGTAATGTATCTGTATTTAGGTCTGATTTACAAAAGACTGTCTGACTTCTTTACATGTGTGTGTATATATATATATTTATAAGTTCTTATAAAAATATATATTTAGGCATAAATTCCTTATAATTTCCAAAATATTTTGAATTGCAAGATCAATGAAGTTGTATTACAATATTCAGAGCATTTATTGTGGTCGCTGGCATGCAACTATAAATATATATATATATATATATATATATATATATATATATATTGGTCACACGACAACAAATGTCTTAAATACCACCTGAACGATACAACTGCTTTTCAACAATGAACACTAAAAGCATTCATAAAAATAATTGCACACACAGACTAAAAATCCTTAAAGTCCTATAAATGAAAAAACTGCAACCCAACATTAACAAAATATCATTTAATACTGGCACTAACACCGTCTTCCATAATCAAAATAGAATCAAAAATTAAAAAAAAGACACTATAAAAGATAACAGCACGAAGAGGAAAAATAAGACACAACTTCTGATGACGACCAAAGAAATAACACTCGGAGCCATAGTTTTCAAACTACCACCCTAAACTAGAAAACTTGCTCATCGTGCTGAGAAGATAACAAAGATAATAAAATTAGAAAAATCTGTAGTATTCAACGAAGCCTGCATATATATATATATATATATATATATATATATATATATAAATGACAAAATATACTTATGGCAAGTGAGCTACAAAGCAACATTTGTTTCATTCATAAGGGCTTTGAAAAGGCCATTGCCAGTTTGATGGGGTATCTTTTAACGAGGATCTATTTGTTTTATTTATTTCCACCCTTTGAAGCTTTCAGTGCTTCACAATTACTTTTTTTATTATGACTGAGAGTGTTATCTCCCTCGATTCCCTATCTGACATTAGTAATCAAAGCAGGTGATCGGATTAAATGTAAAGATTGATAAATCCGAATGAAAATATTTAAAAAAATTATGTACCAACATACGAAGCAGATTTTTTCATGCAGCTTTCGTTATTAAAGCTATTCCGGTCAAATATAGGAATAGAGGAATATATAAATCACCATTTCTTCTCCTTTACTTGTCTTATGTTGGTATTTTTCCTATTAGAATGAAGGACGAAGACTGTAGTCCGCTGGAAGAAGAATTGGTGGCATATAAACGTGACTAGATAAGAAGAGATAACACACAACTTGGGTAGATAACGAAAGGATATTTATATGGATAAAAAAGAGAAGAAAGAAAAATAATGTTGCTTGCAAAAGAAGTGCCTTTGCGGACTCACTGAAGTTGCCAGTTGTCTTGTAACAGGATTCCTTCTGGGGACAAGGCTGTGAAGAATAGTTCAGAATATCAAGATGGCTTCATGCGTATTATATACGCTAAAAAAGCATGTGCCTGCTCGCACCTGCTGCAGAAGAGAAGAAGCACTGTTGACGGCAGCGAAGGCTGGAGAGAAGAGGCCGATATTTTCAAAATAGGCGCTCTCCTGGGTTTCTGCAGAGATTGAAGCAGTGGTCTGTGATTGGCTGATTTTCATCCAATCACAGGGCACTTAGAATTCACTGCGCTTAATAATAATTCCAATACTTAATAATAATTGACTTAGCGACAATTGTACAGCAACCATAATTAATTTTGTTTTTGTAGCTTTTGTTCAACTCAAGTAAGGCACACTGCCACAGAAGTGTAAGAGGCTACTGTGATAGGGACAAGAATTATAAGGGGCGACATGGGTAGGGAGTTGGACAGCAAGATGCTTGTTCACATTTCATTTAAATTTCTGCATGTTGGTATAGTCAGGGGAAACGGATGAAATTACAAAGGCAAGCAATCCGAGGAAAATCTATTAGAGTAAAAAATCTCCCATGAATTTCCAACTTGTCAGGTGGCTTAGGAGTGTTTACGTTGAGGTGTTACAAGTGCAGTAATTTCATCGGAGCAGTGGAAGTACTTGTAAAACAAACAGACAGTGCAGGGCCTATTAGGTTAGAAATTTTTTTGGCACATTTCTAAGACTGAGAAGCTGGTTGTTGATTCATCAGCCCAGATGTAGCCAGAATACTCCATGCATGAGCAAATGGTGGCCTTATAGAGATATAGGATACTGGCTAGTGTGAGGAAGTCTACTTTTTTTGCGGCAGATTTGGCAGCATCTTCTAAAATGCTTCATCTTCAACAGCTGATTTACCTTTTACTGGGTTCGGCACACTTGCAATATTCTACAATTTTTTAAATTAATTTTTACTAAAAGGTGGAATTTAGTAAAATTTACGAATTCAAAAATTCCTTTAGAATATTGACTCGTAATAAAGTAAAATTGCATATGTTCAAAGCAGCAATCACAGTAAATGTTTTTACATATCAGGTCTCGATTATACAAAATCCCCAATCAGTCAACCAAAGAAGTGGGAATATTCACTCCGATTTCCAGCATGTACTATAGAAACCCAAACAGCTTTATTTCTCTTTCCTATCTTTCTTCCACACACAACGCACGTGGGTACATCCTTAAAAAATTTCCTTGGTCCTTGGTCTAAAGCTCTCAGCAGAGGTCATGAGAGATTTTTACAAAATACTAAACATAGCATCAGTATATACACATTGCTAACCAAACTCTCTTGCACACAATTTCGTACATGACACTAAACCTAAGATAATTAACTTATCTACATATAGATAAACAAAAGATGAAACAGAAATGCCAAAATTTGGCTTCAAATTCTGACCCACCCTAAAAAGTTACATAACAGAACTGAAAAATGACCTTAGAGAATTTGAATGAAAATTAAGAAGAAAAACACAATAAATTACTGATTAGTTAAAAATAAATCAACATACTTCCCAAACAGAAACAATAAAAATTAATTAAACCTATTCTTTGAAAAACTAACCCTAACCAATTCTTTGAAAAACTAACCCTAACCAATTCTTTGAAAAACTAATCCTAACCAATTCTTTGAAAAACTAACCCTAACCAATTCTTTGAAAAACTAACCCTAACCAATTCTTTGAAAAACTAACCCTAACGAATTCTTTGAAAAACTAACCCTAACCAATTCTTTGAAAAACTAATCCTAACCAATTTTTTGAAAAACTAACCCTAACCAATTCTTTGAAAAACTAACCCTAACCAATTTTTTGAAAAACTAACCCTAACCAATTCTTTGAAAAACTAACCCTAACCAATTCTTTGAAAACTTCTGGTACTACAACCTTGTAATCTAACTGTAAGAAAAAAAAGGTTACGAAGGCAATCTAACTTTTAAACACATTTCCAGCACCACCTCTCTCACTTTCTCTTTGAGATGTGTCCATTCAATCAGCGCATCTCGCAATTAAACTTCTATTTTATATTAATCACTCACCAAGGCCAAAACCCACTCAAGGATAATAAGATAATGAGATTGTCAGTTGGATGACAGGAAAGTACGATGAGAGGATTCGGAAATGATGGGTGAAAACGACCAAATTTGATGACTTAAGAGAATGGCTCAACAAGCATTTGTTGACAATGAACTTGAAGACGACCATGTTGTAGTCCGCAGAGAAGCAGTCCCGGTGTATTATGTTCTACAAACGGGAATTGTAAAAAATCTGAAATGTGTCATGCATCTCTGATGCACATTAATCTAAAATGATGCAGTAAATTCCCTATTTGTACAATCCCGCCATTTTCCTCACTGCTTACCATTCGTCCTTTTATTTGAGTCAGTTATTATTATTATTCCTATCTGCAGATAAGTCACAACTATAAAAGTCCACTATTAAACAAATCAAATTCTGTTAATTCGGAAATGTATCCTTATTCTTTACCATTATTTAATCTATCTAATTGAATCTTAAAATATTCTCTGCATATGGTGTTCTTACTCTGATCTGGTAACACGCTTACAAAATATGTTACTCTTGAAAAAAAGGAACATTATCAGAAGAAAGAATGACAAAATCTATTCATTCAATTGCGTCTTAAAATATTCTCAGCTTAAGGTGTTCTTAATCAGATTCAGTTGCAAAAGTTTATCATATTTGCAAAAAGAAAATAGAATTAAATACATCCAATTCTTGGAATATTTGTTATATTGTATTAAAATAACATCATGTGTTGTATTGAGGTGGTAGGATGTGGTAGTTTTGTTTTACGGCATATCAACCCTTTTTGGGTTATTTAATGCCGAATCTGGTCATTATAGTAAAAGTTTTTATGCTTCAAGTTCTTTATATCTTCAAATGTTTAATCATCGTTTTTGGTTTGGTAGTTTTGTTTTACGGCATATCAACCCTTTTTGGGTTATTTAATGCCGAATCTGGTCATTATAGTAAAAGTTTTTATGCTTCAAGTTCTTTATATCTTCAAATGTTTAATCATCGTTTTTGGTTTGGTAGTTTTGTTTTACGGCATATCAACCCTTTTTGGGTTATTTAATGCCGAATCTGGTCATTATAGTAAAAGTTTTTATGCTTCAAGTTCTTTATATCTTCAAATGTTTAATCATCGTTTTTGGTTTGGTAGTTTTGTTTTACGGCATATCAACCCTTTTTGGGTTATTTAATGCCGAATCTGGTCATTATAGTAAAAGTTTTTATGCTTCAAGTTCTTTATATCTTCAAATGTTTAATCATCGTTTTTGGTTTGGTAGTTTTGTTTTACGGCATATCAACCCTTTTTGGGTTATTTAATGCCGAATCTGGTCATTATAGTAAAAGTTTTTATGCTTCAAGTTCTTTATATCTTCAAATGTTTAATCATCGTTTTTGGTTTGGTAGTTTTGTTTTACGGCATATCAACCCTTTTTGGGTTATTTAATGCCGAATCTGGTCATTATAGTAAAAGTTTTTATGCTTCAAGTTCTTTATATCTTCAAATGTTTAATCATCGTTTTTGGTTTGGTAGTTTTGTTTTACGGCATATCAACCCTTTTTGGGTTATTTAATGCCGAATCTGGTCATTATAGTAAAAGTTTTTATGCTTCAAGTTCTTTATATCTTCAAATGTTTAATCATCGTTTTTGGTTTGGTAGTTTTGTTTTACGGCATATCAACCCTTTTTGGGTTATTTAATGCCGAATCTGGTCATTATAGTAAAAGTTTTTATGCTTCAAGTTCTTTATATCTTCAAATGTTTAATCATCGTTTTTGGTTTGGTAGTTTTGTTTTACGGCATATCAACCCTTTTTGGGTTATTTAATGCCGAATCTGGTCATTATAGTAAAAGTTTTTATGCTTCAAGTTCTTTATATCTTCAAATGTTTAATCATCGTTTTTGGTTTGGTAGTTTTGTTTTACGGCATATCAACCCTTTTTGGGTTATTTAATGCCGAATCTGGTCATTATAGTAAAAGTTTTTATGCTTCAAGTTCTTTATATCTTCAAATGTTTAATCATCGTTTTTGGTTTGGTAGTTTTGTTTTACGGCATATCAACCCTTTTTGGGTTATTTAATGCCGAATCTGGTCATTATAGTAAAAGTTTTTATGCTTCAAGTTCTTTATATCTTCAAATGTTTAATCATCGTTTTTGGTTTGGTAGTTTTGTTTTACGGCATATCAACCCTTTTTGGGTTATTTAATGCCGAATCTGGTCATTATAGTAAAAGTTTTTATGCTTCAAGTTCTTTATATCTTCAAATGTTTAATCATCGTTTTTGGTTTGGTAGTTTTGTTTTACGGCATATCAACCCTTTTTGGGTTATTTAATGCCGAATCTGGTCATTATAGTAAAAGATTTATGCTTCAAGTTCTAAAAATAAAATAAAAAAGGGGAGGGAGAAAGGGAGAGGGGCTGTTGTTTTTGTTTTTGGTTTTGTAGAACATAATTAAGTTTTACAAAAAAAAAAAGAAGAAAAACAAAAAACGTCAATGTAGGTGAATTTCGTCTCAGGGAGCCACAGGGCAGCCTGATCTGGTATCACCAGGTGTTGTATTGAGAAGATAGTTAAAATGGGCAATAATAACAAACAAATAATAATTGAGGCTGTCATAAAAGTCAAAGTGGTAATGAGGATTTTCTTTGTTGGTGAATTCAACAATTAGATATATATTATCTTTTCGCAATTTTTGAGATGAGGGTTGATAATTTGTAGAATTTGATATATTCAGACTACTGTTCTCATCTTGGGTGTTTTTATCACAATGTTCGGCCGATGTAACCTCTGACCTTCTTCAGGTGTACCTTGTCGAACTCAGGAATCTTTCTGTCGAACTTGGGAATCTGGACGAAATATCGAACGGAACTCTTTATTTAATCCACGGGGATAGCATGCTCTCGTTCCATATGCCATGACTGGGAAGAAGTCTTCAGTAATTCGCAATCCTTCGTATTGCTGAATATTAAACCTTCAAATGAACTGAATTTTTACTTAGTATATGCAGGCTTCGTTGAATACTACAGAGTTTTCTATTTTAATTATCTTCTTTGTTATCTTCTCGGCACAGTGAGCAAGTTTTCTGGTTTAGGGTGGTAGTTTGAAGATTATGGCTCCGAGTGTTTCTTTGGCCATTACAAGTTCCGTTCGAATGTACCAAATTCGACATAGATATATATTATGTAATATTTTCACATGTGGCATTGAGAAGTATACTTGCTCTGTATGTAGTAATTTGCCTTTCCTTCCACTATCCTAAACATTTGTGTACAAACTTTCAAAGTTTTACTATTATAAAATTATGACCAGCATTATCTTAGCTTCACACAAAACAGAAATATAACATTGCTTTATAACATAGTAGATTAAATTGCTCCTATTCAAACACAATATATATACAATTTGAATAAATGTGTTTATTTTTCTAACTTTTGCTTTCATATTGATGAGGAAACAGTTGTCTTTTAGAAAGGCCTTGACGTGAAATGTGCAACAAGCCCTGTGCTCATCGAATGTGGTCTTATTGATTATACTAGTTTCTCTTATATTTGGTATAATGTTTGTCTCTTTCGGGGCAACATTGGTATTCTGTCATTTTTTTTTGCTCCATTTACTTCAGTGAAAGTTCTCAGAAATCAAGGGGCCCTTTCCTGGGGTTCACACTTGATCTCTAAATGAGATACATAGATATTCGAATATTCTATTAAAGTTCTCCTTTACGTTGAGTTAGTAAAGAAGTGAAGAACATTTTCATCTTCCCAATTGACCAGTTAACTATGCTATAGTATATCTTTCTTGTGGTCTCTTAGTCTTACCGGATTCCAGGATAAGAATTCATCTAATCTGGTAGAATATCCAGCTTAGTGCTGTTACTTGAAGTAACATTACTTGGAGAAGATGCACCATTCCTCGTATTGGCAATTGTATAGCCGTGTCAAGAGGATCTTATTTGGGCTGTAAATACTATGTTATTTTGAATGTTTGGTCAGGGTTTACTTGTAGGGTGAAGTATCCTCATGCCAGGTGATCCTGACAAATCATTTTACAGAGAAACCGAAGACACTAGAGGATGGTGTGTATGTCATCCAGTGTGTGTTTGCATGTGTTTGTTTAAATTTGAATTGCTGGTAAATGATGTGCCACACACTTCACAAGAATAAGGTTTCTCTCCGGTGTGGGATCGCATATGTCGTATTAAATGACATGACGCTGTAAATGATGAGGAACACACTTCACAAGAATAAGGTTTCTCCCCGGTGTGTGTTCGCATGTGTGTAATTAAAAGAGATTTTTGTGTAAATGATGAGTCACACACTTCACAAGAAAAAGGTTTCTCCCCAGTGTGGGTTCGTATATGTCTCATTAAACTAGATGTGTTTGTAAACGATGAGCCACAAACTACACATGAATGTGGTTTCTCCCCAGTGTGCGTTCTCATGTGCTTTTTTAAGGTACTTGAGTCCGAACAGGAAAATCCGCAAATTTTGCAAGAGAATGGTTTCTCCCTGGTATGTGTCCGAATATGTCTTTTCAAACTTGAATTATCTCCACATGTATATTCACAATAATCGCAAGAAAACGGTTTGTAGCCACTGTGTCTGTGCATATGATACTTTAAAGAGGTACTAACAGCGAACGAAGCGTTGCAAATATCACAAGTGTATGGTTTTTCTCCTGTGTGTGTTCTGGTGTGCAGTTTTAAAATTGATTTCTTGGAACAGGTATACCCACAAACTTCACAAGAAAATACTTTCTTATTAATATGTTTCTCCTTATGTACTTGTAAGCTGATTCCACCTAAACATGTATATTTGCAAATGTTGCAAGAAAACTGTTGACCTTCATGTTTTTGTATATGTATTTTTAAATATACAGGTTTTGAAAATTCTAAACCACAAACCTCACAAAAATACTGTTTTCTTGGAGGCTGTGAGGTGACAGTTTTTGTAATTTTGTGTTCGGTGGAATCACATTCCATGTTGCTTTTTATCTCTGGTGCATTCATCAGTCTTCCAGTGCACAGCAAATCTGTAGGTGAAAAAGAAATAATTATAGTTTATATGTAAATAACTAAGTGCACATGTATATTCGGAAGAATGACAAGAAAATGATTTGTTACCGGTGTGTTTGTACATGTGGTTCTTTAAATGGGAACTTTGCGTGAATGAAGTGTTGCAAACATCACAAATGTGTGGTTTCTCTCCTCTGTGTGTTCTGATGTGCATTTTTAAATCAAAACTTTTTGAACATGCATATCCACAAACTTCACAGGAAAATATTTTCTCATTCTTGTGTATTTTCTTATGCATTTGTAAGCTGATTCCACCTGAACAAGTATATTCGCAAATGTCACAAGAGAACTGTTTATCACCTTCGTGTTTTTGCATATGTATTTTCAAATATAAAGGTTTTGAAAATTCTAAGCCACAAACCTCACAAAAATACTGTTTTCTTGAAGGCTGTGAGGTGACATTTTCTGTATTTTTTTCTGTGGTAGAATCAGATTGCATGTTGGTGTTTATCCCCGGTACAGTCATATGTCTTCTAGTGTATAGCAAATCTGTAGCTGAAAAAAGAAATATTTACATACATACATACATACATACATATATATATATATATATAGTGATGATGATGGATTTTACTTTAATGACTCATAGACTTTAATTTAATGAGTCACAAAAACATTTATAAATTGATTGTAAAATAATTCACCATTTCCAGGCCATGTTAGCCTTTTAGGGCAGTTAATCAATTTTTTTCTATGAGAAATAAATCCTGTGCGTTTTTCTTTATGGGGATCTGCTTTTTTTCTTTTTTTTAGATAATTGTGTTGTTTTAATGGGCCTTTTGTAGGTAGGGGAGCTTGCTACTCGGAATTAGGGTTAGTAATAATGGGTCCGTGATTTGATACGAAACAGATAGCAATTTACATCATAAGTCACAGAACAGCCCTATCTTCATGGAAAGATGCATAACAAAGTGATTGAAGGCGAGAAAAAAACGAGAATTTAAAAATCTAATAAATAAAAAATAGTTCTTATTCGATTTATTATGGAGAAAATGAACGAGTCGATGCAACGTTTCACAATAATAAATGCAGCACTTTCTGCTTCTTTCGTTCACGCTCACCTCCCAACGAATCTCGCCAAATCACGTTTTTTCGTGCGTCTTATAGTAGCGACATCTCACATATGCAAATGAGCACGCCAAAGCCGCCCACTGCCGTTTCCTCTTAAAAAATTTTTTTAAAATTAAACTTTTTGTGAATGGACGTTCCCGGGTTCGCGCTCGCAGCTCTCCTCCGCACAAGCAGCAAACCAAACGTCTTTTCTTCGACCGCCACCAACAAGCGTCTTGGTTCACAGCAGTCGGCCACCTCTCTGCTACAAAAAAACAAAACAGATATAACAGCATGAATTTGAATTCACCCCTAGAAGAGATGATGTTACTAGAATTCAAGTATGTACATTCCAAAGGAGTGTTGAAAAATAGGAGAAATGCAGGAACAAAATTGAAGCCTATTTCGTGTTAACAAAGAATTTGACCTTTGGCCAACACTCTGCATTTTTGAATATTGAAATTGACGAATGCAGATTTCATATTTAACAGTTTAGCCAGACGTTTGTTAAGATTATAGATTTGTTCCTTGAGCTATCTTTTAGGGTAGAGTCGCCTATAACAGTCTCAAATTAAAGTTTCTTCTTCAATTGTAATGTTGAACGGCAAAGACCCATAAAATATAATTACCAAAAACAAATTTTAATAATCCTGAATCACTTAAATTGATAGGGCACAACTTTGATGTAAAGTGGTGGTTATTCTGAGATATGGGACGAATATAAATCAATGAAAAACATTTTTTTTAATTTTAAAAAAAAAATTGATTTATTGAAAAAAAGAAAAAGGGAGAAAGGCAGAAAAAGAAGGGAAGAGTATTTTGTGTTAACAATAGGGGTGGGACGTAATGGGTGAAAATTTCAGATTCATGCGAGTAGTATTTTTTGTGTTCATTTATACATAAATAACACTAAACAATCAAATATTTTGAAAATTTTGCAAAATTCAGAAGGTGCAGGCCAAAAATAGCCGTTAGGGTTTCATGCGACATTGCAGGTCCTAAAACATCCTCAAAAGCTATGAATAGATATAGATGGTTAAATCTGATATAGTACTTTAATTTAGGACCATTTTCAGGCTGTGAAAGGGTTTTCATTAATGTAAAATAGCCAAAAACTAGTGAAAAATAGCCCAAATTAGCCCAAATCCTTTTGGCCTGCACCTTCTGAATTCTGCAAAATTTTTAAAATATTTGATTGTTTAGTGTTATTTATGTATAAATGAACACAAAAAATACTACTTACATGAATCTGAAATTTTCGCCCATTACGTCCTACGCCTATTAACAAAGAATTTAACAGTTTAGCCAGACTTTTTATAATTAGAGATTTGTTCATTGAGCTATCTTTTAGGATAATGTTGAACTGCCCTATAAAAGATAATTTCCACTATCACCAAAAACAAATTATGAAGAAAGAATTGAATAAAACTTCTCTGATAAGATCAACAATTAACATTTATTCTCGATTTACAACAGAAGAAAGAATTACTTATTAGTTTAGACGTCTTCAAGAGAGCTATGCTACACATCCCAATCTTAAGTTTCTGCTGTATGGAATAATGCAAGGGACATAATTAACTCTCAGAATTAATTTGAGGGAAGGGAGATAACTCTTGGACAAAGAGTTACTTTTAATATGTTTTCTAGATGAAACTCTCTTTCATCTAACATCACAGTGCAAAAGAATATCTTTTGTTGAGAATTATGACAGGATTTTAAATTGATACATTTTTATTTTTAATTAAATAAATAAAAAGACAGTATTTACATTTAACTTTATTTGAGAAAGTAAATCTTTTTAGAATTAAAACAGAATAAGTTTTCTTGCAAATCAAATTAATAAATTGGATGTATTTACTCGTATAAAAACAAATTGGATTAGCTGAACTTAGATGGGACCATGACAGGTACTACCACTTCTAACAACAGCAGAGCTGCAAGCATTAGTAGTAGTAACAAAGAGGTGGCTCCACACTCCCCAAAGCTCCCCAATTGGGGCTTCACAACTGAATGCAGTTTAAGCTCATTACCAAGACATCTTTTATTTTTACAGTTTATTATATATTAACTAATCTGCAGAAGTTATGAAATTCTCTCCATATTGATTTTTTCAAATATATCTTTCAGGCAAACAGTTGGAATCCACACGAGACGCTCAGAATAGAATATTCCTTCTTACATCGTCAATGAGATGCGTCCTCAAATCAAAATTAGATGGTATGTCCGTCAGACAGGCGCTTATCAAGTGACTCCGAATATGCCACTCATGATATCCTTAATAAAAGTCACGCAGTTTTCAGTAGACTAACCATATTTGCTAAAAATTAACTTCAGTCTACATCTGACTTATCCACCATGGTTTAGTCATGAAGTACCAACTGTCCTTGTTTGATCGCGGTTCGTTAATATGCAAAAACCCCTTTGTGGGCATACTAACAATATATAACCTGCATCCTTCCGGGTTACACCCTAAAAAGCAACCCACGGACCCGTTAATAAAATACTCGATCTTTTCTGCAATCCGAACATATATCTGTGTTGAATAAACTTCAGAATACTGGATTGGGACAAAAATAAGAATTGCCTCAGTCTAGAAGGATTTTTCCTTCACCGAGCGAAAACATAAAAGATATAGTATCAGAATATTACACTTTAACGTTAATTCTATTTTGAAAAGTAAAAAAAAATAAACAGAAAATTAAAAATATTGTAAAATCGATAAATATTTAAATCGTAAAAAGTTTCTTTCATTTCATTCAGAGCATAAATTTCTTCAACTTCAAATGGTTACTCTTGATTGGTTAATTTGAGTCACATTAAACAGATTCTTGATTGTGATTGGTGGCAGGATAAAAAGTGCTGCCCTCCAACAAGGGATATAATCTCTGGTTTTATCTCAGAATGAATTCAAACATCTGGCAGAAATTATTGGCTTAATAAAAAACTTTGTATAATAAGATTAAAAAAAAATTAAAACATTTATAAAAAGCAGTATCGTCACTAGCGATTAGAACATTGAATTTAAGTTAGATTTTAAATACTTTAAAAAGTAAATTAGAAAATTTTGTAGATTAAAATTTGTCAAAAAAAAAAAAAAAATGAGTTTACTTCTATAGAATTGGAACCGAACTGATTTCTCTCCTAACCTAAGTTTTAGGTTTAGTTTGGCAAAAGTCGGTTCAAATTCTGTAGAAGCACCACAACGAGATTCTACTTTTTTAGGCGATGATGTGTGAACACACTGAAAAACTTACCGGAAAGACCCCCCCCCCCCCCAAAAAAAAATATTTTAGAATTTATAGTTGGCAGTTAATTTGGTATATAGATGCATGGTAAATTTCTGGGCCATTCTAACTTTTTAGTTAACCAATTATTTTACCACTAACTTTATCCGCTAGCAATGTCGTAAAATCCAACGTAATCACCTGAAAAAAGTACACCCTTCCTCAAATAGCAACAACAAAAAAGGTGGCTCACAGTCCTAAAACACTAGAATGGCCCAGAAATGGGGGATTATTTTACGTTAAATTTATATATGAAATTGATCCCTACTTTAACTTCTAAAATAATATTGCTTTTCTTCTTTCCACCAAGTTTTTCAAAGTGTTCACACGTAATCGCCTAAAAAAGTAGAAGCTCATTTTTTTCTGGAGGGCGGGGGGTATTTAGCGGAATGCGTTAATCTACAATAAAACAATGAATTAAAATGTTATTTTAAGAAATAGAATTAAAGACCATTAGACCAACGATCAATTTTACATAAAATGTGGGTCCAAACCAATCGAAATGGGCGAGAGTTATAGCAAGAGCTGAAAGGCAACAACACAAAATGAAAACCAGGTTCAGGAAATGGAAAACGAACAGAAATTAAATAAAAGATAACCACGTCGTTACAGATTAGAAAATACTTATTTAGGAAAGAGACTTTCTTTTAGAATTTTAATAACCATATTTTTTATTCATCTTTTGACTAGGAACAAAGTGTAGTCTCTGTTTTGATGCTGCACTTCTATTCTGTCGTTGGTCAATGAAGCAGAAGTCCTTCTAAACCGAGGCAATTTTTTTCGAATACAGAATGTCCAATTTTGGGGAGCTGGATTTTCCGCACATTAAACACCGACCTTGTGTCTAACGATGTCCTCGTGAGGAGGCAAGTAAATGGAAACAAATCATCATCTATTTTAGTTTAGGGGTTTTTGGAATCTCAACTGCGACCTCTGCAATATGGAGCAAAGTCGAATTTAGGCTCTTGACCCCTCCGACCCTTTTTCTAATATGTATTTTATTTGTTAATCGTGATTTAAACGTGATAATCTACAATAATCTACAGTTTGTTTTAGAATCGCAAAATAACTAATCAATTATTAAAACATTTTAAATGGTTCTTTTTTAGAATTGAGTCGCTACTTAGAAATAGTTAGGGTATTGGTTATGGGGCACAAATCATTCATGATACTCGACTTTGGCCAGAAAAAAAAAATCGAGTAATTTGGTTCGTTTTTTACGAGGTAAAAGAGTATTTTTTTTGGTATTGATATCGATTCTGAACCAGTTTTCGTGAGGTTCGACTCGGAAGCGTTCGGCTGTCCTACGCAAACGCCCGAGTGTTGACGAGCCGATTTGTACCAGACGACAATGTTCATACGGTGCTGCGTCCTGTGATTGTAAGTTATATTTTCAAGAAATTTTCTACAAGAAACAAAAAAAACAACAAAACAAGCCAAACATAGCGAAGTTACTGTTATCAAATATTTTTTTGTTATTTTGATACGTTGCTACGTCCTATAATTTTTAGTTATAGTTGCAAGAAATGTTTTAAACAAAACAAATAAAACAAGCAAAACAGAGCGAAATTACTGTTATCAAATAAATATTTTTAACCCTAACCCTAACAACAAAAAAAAACAAGCAACACATTATTATCATAGGACGCAGCACCGTATCAAACATGTCGTCTGGTACAAATCGGCTCGTCAACTCTCGGGCGTTTGCGTAGGACAGCCGAACGCTTCCGAGTCGAAACTCACGAAAACTGGTTCAGGATCGATATCAGTACCATTTTTTTTTAAGCGATACTATGCTAGAAAAGAACCAAAACAATTATATAAACTCACAATTTGTTCCTTAATCGATAATAAGCTGATTTTTTTTTTTAATTAAACGACGCAACCATTCATTTTACAACTGTTAAATGAATGGTCGCGCCGTATACGTTGGCAAACAAATGAATTAAGAGTAAACTTACCTGTTCTTAAGGAATTGATTAAAAAAAAAACCCTGTGAAACGTGATTTCCAAAACTCTGTGACGCCTTTCTATCAAAAGATTGATGTAATATATTGAAACAATGTGGAAATCGGGAATTAAAAGACACGTGACGTTCACGTTAGGATTTTACGAGTTGTGTTTTATAAATATGAGGTGGAAGACGACGCCGTCATCAAACTGGAATCCTTTCTTTCCGGTGTCAGTGGAGTAACGCCAGAAAACAGTTCTAATGAAGGGAGATAACCTCTGATAATTAACTATTACAATGTAGAAACATAATTCGTAAAAATGATCGCAAATAAACTGCTTATAAACTATGATTATTCATTGTACTCACAAAGAGAAAAATATCTTCGGCTCTTGTATAGATCGGGTACACGGGCGAAATTTATTTTAGAAGAGTTCCAATGGTGTAAGGGGCAGATAACTCTCTTTTTTTAGTACGCAATTTCTCCGAAAATGGAAAATATGCATTTTTTAAATAAGAAATGACTTCTTATTTAAAAAATGCATATTTTACATTTTCGGATTTATTGACGAAAATAGAATTTGGGAAAATCAACAGTATATTTTTTAATTTCAAAACCAGCAAAACGAACAATCCTCTTGTTTGGATTAACAGATTTTTTATTTTTTTCATAGTTTAAAATATTAAATTATCGCAGATATTTTTTTATTATTGGATTAATGTGGCGGCATCTCTGGACGGGACCGTCACTAAAAAACCCGATTCAGTGTCCTTTTCATAGCCACCCAAAGTTGTCGTGGAATACGGCCGGTATTATATTTACGGCGTGAAATTATGTACTTAGAAAAAGAGAGTTGTCTGAATAAATAAAATAAAAAATAAATTAAAATAAATTTCGCCTGTGTACCCGATATATACAAGAGCCATATCTTCAGATAACGGAGGTAAATATACGCTAAGCAGTCATATGGGTCATTTTTAACGACAGTTAACGGAACGAAAAAGGTGGTAAAAACAAAACAAAAGGCAAAATAAATGTTACGAAAGGCAAGATAAGTTACTCTTCTACTAACCTGGATAAGTTTATTTGTGTGTTAACTTACTTTAAAGAATCGCTGAAATAATAGAGTTTCGATAATCGCTCAAAAAACGAAAATTAAGCAAAATACTGGTAGAACATTACATTTTCCCACCATTGGTGACATTTATTGGGTGTGTTTCTAACACTATTTCGTTTATTTTTCGATTTTTCACCAATTATCAAGAATCCCCATGTTGGGCTCTGAACAGCCATTTTTTCCCGTTCTAACTGAATAGGTGTAGCCCCAGGTTTGTTTTGAACAAAAAAACTTAAAACACAAATAAACTTATCCAGGTTAGTAGAAGAGTATTTTATCTTGCCTTTGGTAACATTTACTTGTTGCCTATTTTTTTATTTTTTTTTTTACTCCTGTTTCGTTCTGTTGGCTGTCATTAAAAATGTCCGTCATATATTTATTTACCTCCTTTGCGGGATGTTAGACACAAGGTCAAGTGTGAGTTTGTACAAGCCAGTGCACTAGGTTATGGGCACTCTAGCCTACAAAAAATGCCTCAGCAGCTCCGTCGGCATTATCCGGTAGGCGATTAGCAATAAATTAACCCCACCTCAGAGAGAGGGTAAAGCCTGGGAGGGTGGACATCCTTAGACTTGTAGTAGTTACATTCTTGAGATCTATTTTCTTTTGTATCTATACACAATCTCTTGCATAATAATTACATTACGCAAGAGGTTGCATGTAAATACATGCATGTGGGTCGGTCGGCTCACAGAGGCACATCAATAGCAGCGTAGAAATACATAAAACATTTCTGCGCATCCTCACCGTTTGTTCATTTATGCCCAGCCTGTAGTAAGTAGTGTTACAGGCGGAAGCATCGACAGTAGCAGCAATACAACAACAGCAGCAGCAACAGCTGTCATTACAATTTCGAATCTATACTTAATTTCTAAGCTGGGTGCTGATTGGTGAGAGTATTTAATTAACTTCCTCTCTGTCTTGTCCAATCAGGGGCTATCTTTCATGTGAGCTGAGCCCGTGATGAGAGATTGTAAAATGGATAGCACACTGTTTATTTCCTCTTTTTTTCTCACATTCTGGGACTGACAACATCTCATCCACGTTGCTTGGACCAACCTCCAAACTTCTCTCTTGGGACGCAACAGAATCCTCTTCTCTTCCGGGGTGTCTGGCCCTGGCGTCCAACAAGAAGCTCCAAGAAATCAAAATATGAGATACAAATAGATGGTGGCAGTTGTAAGTAGTGGTAGGAGTATAAAATCAATAGAAAATCTAAGAAGTGTAACAATAAAGGTGTAAGGAGAATTAATTTAAATTATAAAGGGGAGGGAATATAAGATATGATTGTTGAATCTTTTTAATTTAGCCTTGAGAAGAGAGAGACGAGAGATCAAAGATTGTCTGGATCGTGTGATAGGAAAGTGTGGGGGTGATTATGGCGAGGACGGGGGCGGAAGTGAGAGAAAGGACGAGAAAACAAAATAAGGCGTGGAGAGGGTGTCTACATCTGACATCTATATATATATATAAATATATATATATATATGTGAGCTTACAAACATATATTCACTTTGACACAGATATATATGCACACACATATACATAATTTACCATGCTAAAAAAAGGAGAAAAGAAAATATTAATTCTGTTTTGATGTGCTTAGGTGAGAGTTTTGAAACAAAAGGTTTTGAGAATATAAAAATGTGGTCTTGTTCATTATTTTAAAATGAATCTTGATTATTTAAGTTGATGGGCTGAGTAAGGAGTTTACAAAAAAGAGACGGAAATATTAACCTATTTATTTATGTGTTGATGTATTTCTCTATTTTTTACTTATTTATTCATTATTACAGTACTCACAAGCATATAAGCATATGTACACACACATTATATATATATATATATATATATACACACATGTATACAGATACATGCATACATATACACGTGTAAACAACATAATTACTTAAAGTTACTGTTGGAAAAATAAAATGTGAAATGATAAGAGAGAACAAGGGAAAGGGTTAGGGTTAGAGTTTAGGATGTATTTAATTATATTTATCAAAATTATTTCTAGAAGTCTTACAATAAAGACGAAACGTTGATGAATACATAAATAATACGTTTTGGTTTTCCTTTTTCAATTTCTCCTTTAGGAAATTAAAGTTAAGCACTCTCGGAGATGTTAAAAATAGACTGTCAAAAAGCTCTAATGCAAAGTTCCGAATACGTTCGTTGAACACTCGCAACTAGTTTTCTATTTGTGCCCACTTCTAGATACATATAGATCTTTATTTCCCTAAATTACGTGACAGTTTCTGTTGGCCGAGTGAATATGGCGACTGCTTGCAGATGCTAGGCTGACTCTGAACCGGGTTCACACCTCCCAATCGTCTGCAATTGTTACTTTCCTGCACTGATGAGAGCAAAAGGCTTAAAACGCTAGCGTCTGTAGGTATTAATAATTTAATATTTATTTATAAATATTATATATATATAATTTTATGAATGCTCTACTTCGTATTGAGCACTCTTGAAAAAATTGGTTTTATGTTCACTTTATTAACATATATGAACTTGATAAAGTATATATATTAATATTTTTATTCATACAGACATGTACAAAAAGCCGCTACACTGGCATATCGATGTTGTCGATCTTTAGTCATTAGAAACTAAGATTTCTTCAGGCAGACAAGTATGATCTTTCACTTAGATGTTCATATTGAAAAAAAAAGGAAAGAAAAAAATAAGAATCCAAATTCAAAACCGGAAGTTCAAAACCGGAAGTTCAAATTTCAAATAATTCAAAAATTAACAAACATTTGTTGAAGGATTTAAAAAATAACCTCATTATATGACTGATCTCATATTTTACAAGATGTCAAATTGTAAGTTAGAATGCGAGGCCGGATGTACGAAGGGGGTCAGCAGAGCCTGATGAAAGAAAGGGGGGAGGGGGAAGCTTGTCTTGCTATAGACGGAACCTCCTTCCCTCTAGCTATGTCTAGCTATGAAATTTTTAAAATCATTTTTTATGCTTTGTTATATTTCTTCTTCTTATCATATCTACATAACGATCAAATGAGATAACATTATATATATTTTTTTTTGGTACAAAAAAATTAGCATAACATTAGTACCATCGGTTTCAAGCTCAGAAGGGCTTAACCCACCGGCTCTCTTTAGCTTATGTAGTTGCCTGGTTTAGAAATGTGAACCCATGTATCACTCTCGTTTGGATACGTTGTTTGCTTTAGAGTGTCATGTATATTTGTTTAAAATTTGTGTTGGGGGGGGGGACTATGAAGTTTAATAAAGTATAGAAAGACCGAGGGTGGTATCTAGTAGGTAATTAGGTAATTCTAACGTCATTTTGTTTCATTTTACTGCAGTCGAAATTCTCAGAAATCAAAGGGCCCTGTACCTGGGGCTAACACTTGCTTTCTATATGAGATATCTTTCTTGTGCATTCTTGGTCTTACCGGATTCCAGGACAAGAATTCGTTTGGTCTGGTGGAATATCCAACTAAGTGCTGTTACTTGAAATAAAATCACTAAGAGGTACCCCATTCCTTGCACAAGTCAGCAAGCAAGTGTATAACTGTCTTGAGAGATCGTATTTGTGCTTCAAATTCTATGCTATTTTGAATATTTCGTCAGGCTTTAGTTGTAGGAGGAAGTGTCCTCATGTCAGGTTGTCCTAACAAACCCTGTTACAAAGAGACTGAAGACACTTGAGGATTGTGTCTAGTAGTTGATTCAACTCATCCAATATGTGTTCGCATGTGTTTGTTTAAGTTCCAATTCCTTGTAAATGATGTGCCGCAGACTTCACAAGAATACGGTTTCTCTCCAGTGTGTGTTCGTGCATGCCTTATTAAACCAGATTTGTCTCTAAATGATGAGTCACACACTTCACAACAATAAGGTTTTTCCCCAGTGTGGGTTCGTTTATGCCTCATCAAATCACGCTTTTGTGAAAATGAGGAGCCACAAACTTCACAACAATAAGGTTTCTCTCCCGTGTGCGTGCTCATGTGTGTTTTCAAGCTGGCTGCAACTGAACATGAAAAGCCACAAACAATGCAAGAGTATGGTTTTTCCCTTGTATGTGTCCGCGTATGTCTTTTCAAACTTTGATTTTGTGCACATGTATATTCACAATAATCGCAAGAAAATGGTTTGTTGTTGCTATGTGTGTGCATATGTGTCTTTAAATGACTATTGGCCGTGAAAGAAGCATTGCAAACATCACATGTGTATGGTTTCTCACCTGTGTGTATTCTCATATGCATTTTTACCTTTGATCTTTCTGAACAAGCATATCCACAAACTTCACAGGAAAATACTTTCTCGTTAATGTGTATTTTCTTATGTATTTTTAAGCTGATTTTATCTGAACATGTATATTCGCAAATGTCGCAAGAAAACTGTTTATCACCTTCATGTTTTTGTATATGTATTTTCAAATATATACGTTTAGAAAATTCTAAGCCGCAAACCTTACATAAATACTGTTTTCTTGAAGGCTTTGAGGCAATATTTTCTGTAATTTTGTCTGTGATGGAATCAAATTCCACTTTTGTGTTTATCCCTGGTGCATTCATCATTCTTCCAATGCCGATCAAATCTATAGCTGAAAAATAAATAAATATTTACATATTTATATAAGTTGTCATTCTGTTGGCGAAAACAGGCATATCCAAGCTCACAAAGAAATACACCAGTTAATTTAAACATTCTGTACATAGACTCAAAACCAACTTGGAGTCAATGACTTTCCTACTATGTCTGCCAAATGAACTTCTTTGTTTACATTCCTGTATTCCTATGTTCCAGTTAAATAAAGATTGATTTATATTATTGTGGCTATCTTTCATCTCGACATTCCCCGAATCAACTGTCCACTCTATATATTGATGGCCGCGACATCATATGAAACATTTGGAAACTTGGATATGAATCAAAAACAAACAAAAAAGGAAACACGCCAAAATTTTGATTGGATCCTGACATTTAATAAAACAACACTGACCTACATATTTTATAAAACAACTTCCCGCACCAGAAAGAGGTCTATGCGGACACCACAAGAAACTATTTCACTGCTGATTTCGATTGAACCAGAGGAGGGCCTCTTTCTCAATCAGGATCCCTGGACCTTTGGAAACTTGGATAAGAATCAAAAACAAACAAAACAAGGAAATGCGCCAAAATTTTAATTTGATCCCGACATTTTATAAAACAATGGACACATAATGATGTGGATTTTAACAGAAACTTTTGTCCTATTCAGAAGGTATAAGAGGCACTCCTATAAAAATCATGAAAAATAATGTCACTATTCCCAAAAATTTGACAAGATTTGACCATAACAAGACAGATTTGCACCCGACGGTAGAGAAAATATACGCCAACAAATCAAATACCCGGACGTTATTAAAAAAAGGTTTAAACATTTTTTCTGGCAAAATATAGAGATTCTTATACTTTAGCATTAAAAAAGAAACGAAAATGGATAATTTAAACGCCAGAATAAACATATGAAAAATAACGCTTATATTTGACTTCAATAAGATTTGACCATAACAAGACAGATTTGAACCCAACATTTTATAAAAAAACAGGTGTATTAAGTGATAGATTTTAAAACCGTTTGGGGGTGTTAGAAAAAATCACACAGGTAAAAATGGTACAAGTGGATAAATAGGAAGAAATGGCACAAGATGAAATTCTTCGAGACAATGCATAAAGGGAAAAGATTAAGAAGTTTGTCAAACTAAGAAGAAATTATATTTATATTTGGAAGTGGATGAGGACCATCAGTAACACCCCCATCCCCCCCAAAATGAGATTCTACTTTTTTAGGCGATTATGTATGAACACCCTGAAAAAAACCCAATTAATTTAGAATTTAAAGTGGGCGATTAGTTTTGGATATAAATTTAATGTAAATGACCCCCCCCCCCCAACTTGGAGCCATTCTAACTTTTTGGAACAGTTACATTAAATTGGACAGCACTTTTCATGCCTGCCACCAATCACAATCAAATATTTTTTGTGTTCTCTGAATATTTAAAAAAATAAAAAAACTTTTTTACAATTTAAATATTTGCAAATTTTACAGTATCTCTTTTTCCAGTTTATTTTTATTTTTTACTTTTCAAAATAGAATTAACGTTAAAGTGTAGTATATGTTCTGATAATATACACTATCTTTTCTGTCCTCGGTCAGTGAAGGAGAAATCCTTCTAGACTGAGGCAATTTAAATTTTTGTCCCAATTCAGAGTACCCTTTTAGGGGGAGCAGAATCTTCTCCACATTAAAAACAGACCTTGTATCTAACTCTGCCCTCGTTGGGGAGGCAAGTAGGGTAAACTGGGGAATTATACACCACCTTTTTTACTGACTATGTTTCATCTGCATAAAAGTTTCTTTGGAATATCATGGGCAAAATATATTTGTAATTTAAACAAATACCAGTTAAAATTGTGTAAAAACTCAGGTTAGCTTTCCACAAATTTCAGTCACCATGGACAATAGGTAGCATCTTCCCGGGCATTAAGTACAGGGGCTACTTTGTGCAAAAATCACACAGCCATTCCTCATTTTGGAGATCTTCAAATTAAATGTTGATGCTGGTGCACTGTATGTGATACCAGGAATCACAGATTTGATACTAAACCCAGTTAATGTCATCCCCTCTACCACAGTGTCAGAATCCCCTGATGTTGACAGTGGGCTTCTTGATAGTGGCGGTAATGGTGTCTCCTGTACTGGTGTTCTTTTACCATTGCCTTTCCCCTTTCCTTTCCCTCTGCCACACCCTCTAGAATCTATTTGAGCAGCTTTGTGAGGAGATGGATGCAGAGCACAGATGCCTTCTCTTGCACACAGAAATAAGATGGTTATCCCGAGGAAAAGCGCTAAACAGGGTGTTTGAATTACGAGAGCCATTGAAAAGGTTTTTTTCAGAAAAGAAGTCACCACTGGCAGCACATTTCTGTGACAAAGTCTGGCTCGCAAAACTGGCATATTTGTGTGATATATTCAACCTGCTCAATGAGCTCAATCTGTCCCTTCAGGGAAAAATGATAACTATTTTCAAGTTAGTAGATAAAATAGCCGCATTTAAAGCTAAACTGGAGTTGTGGGGACAACGCGTGAACAAAGGCATTTTGGACATGTTTCAAACATTGGCAGGTATTTTTGGTGATACTGATCCTGAGCCTTCATTCTTCCGGTTGGTGCACGATCATCTGTCCTTGCTTTCAAAAGAGTTCGAGCGTTATTTTCCAACGACAAAAGACCCACGAACTGGTAAGGAATGGATTCGACACCCATTTGTCAACAAGCCAGGCGAATCTAGTTTATCCATGGAAGAAGAAGATCAACTGCTTGAGATCGCATATGATGGTGACCTGAAAAGTACGTTTGAAACAACAACTCTGCCGGTGTTCTGGAATAAAGTCTTGGCAGAATACCCTAAGATCGCCACTACAGCACTTAAAGCCTTGTTGCCATTTCCGACAACTTATCTGTGTGAAGCGGGGTTTTCTGCAGTAACAGCAACTAAAACAAAATATCGGAATAAACTAGACATAAGCAACACACTCCGGGTGTCATTGTCTCCTATTGCTCCCAGATGGGACCGTCTGATTGCAAAGAAACAAGCTCAAAGTTCTCATTGACTTGGTGTTCTAGTAATGTTAAAATGTTCATGCACTTTATATTCGTTTTTCTGGTGTACCTGTATTTTATTTTGAAAGGAATGTTTAAAGTAAATTTTTAATGTGAACTTTTTAATGATATATTTATTATTATTTCGAGGCTTTTATTTTCATGTTATGTTGTTGGTACGATGCTACATGTAAGTTGCAAGTAAACAATCTACCCCCGGGCCGTGGTAAAATTGTCTAACGCTTACCGGTCCGCGGCAACAAAAAGGTTGAGGACCACTGCTCTAGATGTTGTAGCAACCCCCTTAGCAGCAGATGTCTCCATGAGTCTGGTGATACTGTGTTGGTTCGGGCAAACTTGCGTTCAGTTAACCACTTCACTGCCACTTCATTTAACCAACCCTGAAACAAGAAGTCTTACTTTGTTACTGACATCACGTGTGGTTCAGGAAAATATTTTTGAACCAGTCCAAAACACACAGGGCCGCCATTCATCCATTTGAACTGACTGTATAGGCAGCACCTTCATGTCCATCCTGTGTCCATGCCTGGTAGAGGTTTTTCACTTTGTAGACAACATAGGGTTGAAGTAGCTTGCCACAAGCAGATGCTGCACAGTTAACTGTTATACGCTCCCTTTCCGAACCCCCAATACTCTGATTGACTCTCTTTGATCCCTTTTCTGCTAAAACGGTGCCTGTTTTGGGGTCGGTTTCAAAACCATTTACATCTGTGTTGAATAACTGGGCAGGCATATCTTTTATCCCCTCTTCTATAAGAACCTTATTCAGAAGCTCAAACCAGTGAGCGATGAATTCAGGGTCCTCCATCTTTGCATCAGCAATGCTGAGGTGCTCAGTCTTACAAGATGGATGACGGCGTAAAACACTTGTAGCCATCATACTCTAGATGACCATTCACAAAAGGGTTATTTATGCTGTAGGTCTGAATAAACTCAATTACAGTATTTTGACCTCATCAGACGTGAATATCCAGCCCTATCCTGCTGATGCACTCAGCAGGAGACAGTATTGCTTGTTTATAGGGATCTCTCCAGATGTTCTCTTGAGCAATGACTTCTTGTTCACTTTATAATACATGGTTGCTTGATTGGAAGACATCTGCTTCTTTATGACATATGCAGCAACCATCTTCTCTTACTGCCTTAGATTCCTCCTTCTATCCTCAGTCTTCTGATAGTTATGTGAACAATGAAATTTTTAACAAATTAAGCACCTGTTTACCCAAGTATCAGTAAATGTTGACTTGTTATTTCACGTTTCTAGTTTTATATAACTTCCTTAATAATAAAAAGAGGTCAAACTTAAGTAATATTATTATGTTTCTTATTACTTTAATCACTTTAAGGTATTTTCCTTCAGAAAAATACAGACATCGGGCATTAAGCACCTTTTTTCAAAGATCAATATATTTTTTTAACAAATAAATTACACACAATTACATGCTTGTATACTTAATACGAACATATTAACACACTAAAAGCTTACAAAAATATGGCAACTTCCTCAATAATAAAAACAGGTCAAACTCAACTAATATAATTATGTTTTATATTAATTAAATCACTTTAAGGGATTTTCAACTCTTTTCTTTCAAAAAATACAGACATGGGGCATAATAATGCTAGAGATGTTAGTTGCTGGTGCCTAATGCCCCAGGTTACCCTAAATATTACAATGTTTTTTTTTACACGTGGAAAACTTTCTTACTTTTTTAAATTTCACTAAAAAATAAATCCAATAAACTTTAAACATAAAATGCCCATGTTTTAGTCAAGTAACACTCCTGTAGCATTGTGAACTGTTTGTTGCGTCTTAAAAAAGGTGATCCACGCTGACGATTAAATGTAATAATACATGGACGGCGGCACCCCCCCACTTTACGGTCATCAATAATGAAGTTATATATGCATATGTTTAACCGGCCCCCCCACTTTATAGGAGAGCCCCTCCCCCACACACTTTTATAACTGTGCCACCGGTTCTGTAATAAACGGTGGAACATTAGAAAAGATAAATAAAGACATCCATGTTGGCTTTTGGGGGAGGCAAGTAAGTAGAAACTACGGATAATTTAATCATCTATCGACTTGTATACTTTCATACATGCTGAAACTGTTATGTTTTTATTTCAATTTTTAAAGCTGTCTTTACAACATGTGGGAAATAAATGGTTGCTTGTCACTGAACTGTTTCATTCCTAATAAATTGTAAAACAAAAACTATGACTACCACTAACCCTAAGTTTAAGGGTGCCACTCGGACTTAGGATTAATGGTAGGATGAATCATTTTGTTTACAACTTTTCAGAAACTAAAACCCCTCAGTTCAGCGACAAGCGGTTATTTGTTTTTTTTTTCATGTGTGTAAATACCGCTTTGAACGACATAATATTTTGAAATAAACAAACTTAAAGACAGTTTCAGTACTTTAGAAGTATATAGGTCGGTAGAGAGT
The DNA here is from genome assembly GCA_963556195.1 of Sepiola atlantica. Classification (NCBI taxonomy): domain Eukaryota; kingdom Metazoa; phylum Mollusca; class Cephalopoda; order Sepiida; family Sepiolidae; genus Sepiola; species Sepiola atlantica. The sequence continues at coordinate 148,597,252 of OY744525.1, forward strand.
TAAATTCAATTACATTTGCTTTTGCTATTCTTGTTTTTCTTTATATAATTTCTCGACTGTTAACTTTTCTACACCTTTACCTCATGTAAAAATGGGGAGGGGGAGTACTCCTTATTTAAAACAATAGAGGTGGAACCCCCAAATAATAAAAACTGAGAAAAATCGATTTTATGGCGGTTAATAGAGAAAAAGTGTACAAAAGCAAATAGTCAACAAAATGTTACAAAAGACAATAAAAGTTACTTTTAACTTTTTACCTGGATTTTATTTTAAAGTATTTTATTCACATTTTTATCTGAAATTGCAGTTGTGTGGGTATCAAACAAAATCTCCAGATATTACAGAAAAAAAAAACACTAGAAAAAAAAACGCTAGCCGCTAGATCAAAATTTTACTAGCTAGATTCCAAACGAAATCTCTAGATCTAGTGGAAAACCGCTAAATTAGCAACACTGCTCGCAACAGTGCATACACACATTCACTTCTCATGCAAAACAGTGCATATGCACATCTCACTGGCAACAGTGCATTGATACATGAAATTTTCTTTGCGTGTAAATGAGTAGAGACACCTCTACTCATTCACACTTGCAGCAGTACAGACTGATCTGTACTCCATGCTTGCAACAGTGAAACATCACATCCACTACTGACTTTAACCTCAGTCTTTATACCACTCCCCCATACCGAATTTTCATTGTTGCTAACATACCTACCCTACCCTTTCTTAGGAGTAGACACAAACTGGTAAATTCATATTCTAAGCTAGCAATACCTTGGTACATCTTTATCTTTTTGAGCGTTTGCAGTGATGTAGAGATGACATCCTGTTAAATGTATTTCAGTGTTATTTCTCTATAATAGGACAATAACCTTCATCAAATGTCTTTCAACCTACCATCAATGGATATTTTTAATCTGTTAGATCTAGAATGTGCGACCTGCAAATTACAGTACATTCCGATCCGTACAGCAGATTAACAGATCTTCTGCAATAATTATTTGAATTCCTAAAGCTCATCGCAAAACTGTCTATTCTTCCTTGCATGAACTGGATCACACTGGAATTTCCCCCACAGAAACTTATTTCAGTTAAAATTTTCTGGCTGTATATGAAACCTGAATTTATTGCCTTGACCATTCTCTTTTAACCCTGCCAGACATCTACAATGCGCAAACACATACAAGCCCCTACTCGGAACCTGTAATACTCTTGATGCACGATTTAACAAAATCCACATGGACATTGGCTAGTAGAGGCTACTAAATAAATTTTTCACTTTTTCACAGAAATAGTTGGCAATATTTAAAAGAATGAGTCAATTCTGGTAGCAATCATCGATTACTTGAAAAGTACTATCATAGTACTCATTATAAATAGTACTACAGGGTGTTTCAAAAGTCTTGGGAACATAACGATTTTTAATAACTCAAAAACTATTAGGAGTTGAAAAATGAAATTGGTACCGTTGGAAAGGTTAAAGTTTCAAATTTTGTGGGGAATCTTCAAAGTTGCTCAATATGAGCACCATTCGTCACACGGCAGACATCTAGTCGATAGTCCATTTCCTGCCAAACGCATTCCAGCATCTTGACGTCAATGGTTCCCACAACTGCCGTTACTCGAGCCTTTAGTTCTGTCAATATCTCTTGGAAGGGGCGGCACATAGACTTGTTGCTTGACAAAGCCCCAAAGGAAAAAGTCACACGGGGAAAGATCTGGAGACCTAGGAGGCCAGGGCATGAGAACGTCATCACCTCGCCCAGATCTCCCAATCCATCTACCAGGCAGCCTTGTGTTAAGAAACTGCCTAATCTAAGACTCCAGTGTGGTGGTGCACCATCTTGTTGAAAAATGAAGTCATCAGATTCTGCTTGTTCCAACTGAGCCATTAACCAGTCTTCCAGCATGTTGAGATAGGATTCACCAGTGATAGTTGCCTCTTCAAAGAAGAACGGTCCATAGACACCTTTCTTGGAAATTGCACAAAACACGTTCACTTTTGGTGAATCTCGCTCGTGCTCAAGAAGTTCATGAGGATTCTCAGTACCCCATATGCGAGTGTTATGCTTGTTAACTTTGCCATTCAGATGGAAGGTCGCCTCATCGCTAAAAACAAGCCGGTCATCAAAGCCGTTATCTTCCAACTTCTCTTGCATTGCAATGCAAAAGTCACGGCGAAGTGGCTTATCAGTGTCCTTCAACTTTTGGACCAACTTGAGCTTGTAAGGTACCATTTGCAGTCGTTTCCTTAAGACACGCCAGACAGTTGCTGGAGCAAGCTGAAGTTCCATGCTGGCTCTTCTCACTGATTTACGGGGGCTCCGCTGAAAGGCTGTCCGAACTTGCTCAACTGCATCTTCTGAAGTTGAAGGGCGACCTGTTCGCTTACTTGGGCACAAACACCCATCTTTCACAAATTTAGCATGCCATCTGACAATGGATTTCCTTTCAGGGGCTTCTTTTTAAAATTTCCTGCGAAATGCACGCTGAACACATGTCCACGATTCAGTCTTTGCAAATTGGAGGACGCAAAATGCCTTGTCTTGTTTAGAGAACGCCATTACTGCACCTGGAAAGATAACACAAAAATCATTAGTATGACCAAAAACTTGATTAAGCAAGCTTTAAAATGGCACCAGTTTCATTTTTCTACCTGGAATAGTTCATGAGATATACGCATTTGTAATGTTCCCAAGACTTTTGAAACACCCTGTATTATAGTACTCATTATAAAAAGTACTATTATAGTACTCATTATAAATAGTACTATTATAGTACTCATTATAAATAGTACTATTATAGTACCTATAAAAAGTACTATTATAATACTGATTATAAAAAGTACTATTATAGTACTCATTATAAAAAGTACTATTATAGTACTCATTATAAAAAGTACTATTATAGTACTCATAAAAAGTACAATTATAGTACTTATTATAAAAAAGTACTATTATAGTACTCATTATAAATAGTACTATTATGATACTCATTAAAAAAAGTACTATTATAGTACTCATTATAAATAGTACTATTATAGTACTCATTATAAATAGTACAATTATAGTACTCATTATAAATAGTACTATTATAGTACTCATTATAAATAGTACTATTATAGTACTCATTATAAATAGTACTATTATAGTACTCATTATAAATAGTACTATTATAGTACTCATTATGAAAAGTACTATTATAGTACTCATAAGAATACTATCATAGTACTCATTATAAATAGTACTATTATAGTACTCATTATAAATACTATTATAGTACTCATTATAAACAGTACTATTATAGTGCTCATTATAAACAGTACTATTATAGTACTCATTATAAATAGTACTATTATAATACTCATTATAAAAAGTACTATTATAGTACTCATTAAAAGTACTATTATATACTCATTAAAAACTACTATTATAGTACTCATTAAAAAGTTCTATTATAGTACTCATTAAATAAGTACGATTATAATACTCATTATAAATCATACTATTATAGTACTCATACAGTGTAAGTTTCGTACATATTTGTACTCTTTCTGTGTACACTTTACAGAAAAAAGCAATAATAACAAAAATCCCAATACAATATTTGTAAAATGACTATGAATAACTTGTAAAAGAAAAAGGCAATATGCGGCAAAGTACTTGTGATGCGAGCTGACATCAATTCTACAAAATTGGTATGAGGTAATTCGTTTTTACAACATTGAATCTGATGTGAGAAGGTCGTAGGAAAGACATGGAATGATGAGTTATGATCCCTTTATACCCGGCGTTTTCAAACTGCTTCGTGGACCACAGGCAGTCCGCAAGGACAAGACAGGGGGTCCGTGGATTAACTCATCATGTGAAATTCAAACTATAAATTTTCACTGTCTGGATATTTATTTTTACTTATTAATGTTCCTAAATGACAAAAGCTTGCATTATCGCCATTACATGTCAACGTGTGTATTTAAAAAATCCTGTGTGTGTAATTGACAATAAAACTATTACTCTTTTCATTTATAGGAAAAATTAATTTTTTAATAAAAAAATTTAATTTTTTTACATTTTGCATCAGCATGCAGTATTAATTTATTTTATTTGAACACTTACGTCTAAAGTATTAATTTATTTTTATTTGAACACTTACGTCTAAAGTATTAATTTATTTTTATTTGAACACTTACGTCTAAAGTGTTAATTTATTTTTATTTGAACACTTACGTCTAAAGTATTAATTTATTTTTATTTGAACACTTACGTCAAAAGTATTAATTTATTTTTATTTGAACACTCACGTCTAAAGTATTAATTTATTTTTATTTGAAAGTAAGCTTAAGACCAGTTTTTTGCGTTAATGCAAAATTATGTTATTTTTAGCAAAAATGTATTTATAAATTTCATAAATGTTTATGATGGAGTCCCTAGGGTGAAACCTGAAATATAAAGGGTTACGCAAGTCAAAAGGTTTGAAAACCTCTGCTCTATACCTCTCCATATTTGGAAAAGTCATAAGTCATATTGTCTTGAACTAATCTACATGTCCCTTTTCCCATGAGTCGATGACAAAAAATGTTATCAAGTGTGATAAGAAAGATGCATTCATCTTAAAGTTGTCAAAATGAATGGAAAGTGTAAAGTTGTGCATGTGTTGGGGGATCTAAGCTCGAAGGAGAGGATTAATAACAGCTGTTGTGGATCTATTCAAACATTCTGCAGTGTAGGCAGAGATCAAGACTTTGATGTGACCAGGTCGTAGGCGGCTTCCCATGAAAGACTTCATGGTGGCAACTACTACTTCGTTCAAAAGTATTTTTATGATACTCATACAGTTTTGATGGCACGGTGGCTAATCTCCTGGAGAGTAGGTAAATAATATAGCTTAAGTTGCATTGTGGCTCGACCCTTTTCTGTAAAAGGTGTAAATAGAAGTGCACTTTGCCAAATATGTATATGTGCAGTAAGTGTGCACAACACTGCATCGACATGAACAGGAAGCAGATAACTGACACAGACTTTCTTCTCAAAATGGAGAGCACTTTTTAAAATCATATTTTCAGGAAGGATGAAGAATTTTCACTTGATGATGATGACGAAAATACGTCCTTCATTCAGCTCAACACTAATCCTTAATCAGAAATCTGTTTGGAAAAAGTAAAGCTCCTAAGCCAAAAGGTCATCGGGTCAAAGCTAATAAGGTCAGTGCTTTATACCGGTTGTATAGCATTACATGAAACAGATGCCCCAATTACAGGCTATACACCCAGTATCACTTGTATCTATTTATACACATAGGTGCATATTTTGTAAAGAGCAACTTGTATTCCCAAATGATTTGCCTTGGCGACATCAAAAGAACTAGCGCATCAAAATGACGCTTTTATTTATATTTTTCTCATTTACAAGACTCCAATGACAACAAAATCAGCAACGATTAAAATGTAAATAAAAGTGCTTTAAAATACTTTAAAATATAAAAAGACATATCCACGTAGGTAGAAAAGTAACTTTTATTGCCTTTGGTAACATTTATTTGTTGACTATTGCTTTTTTTCTTCTGTTAACTATTCTCGAAATTCGCTGAGTTACATGTTATTAATAAATTGATTAAAAACAAAACCTGTGAAATGTGAGTTCAAAAGCTCCGTGACACAAGTTGCGTTTTAAGTAAAAACTCCTTAACTTTAACAATTATAAGAAACCTTTCCAACCATCGATTGCCATGGCTAATAGCACCTTAGCTGAGAGTTCAACATTCAAACTCCTCAGCCTAACATTCATAGGTAACATGAATTTGAAAAAAATACTTAGAAAATACTGCCAAGTCTGCTGCAAAGAAAGTTGGCTCCCTCTACCGGGCTAGAAGATTGCTCTCACCTGCCAGTATCCTATATCTCTACACCGTCACTATGCTAGAAAAGAACCAAAACAATTATATTAGCTGAAAATGTGGTGCCTCATCGATAATAACCTGATTTTTAAAAAATTAAATAAAATTTTAGTTTCATAACAATTGCGTTGTCGAAAAAATTGATTGAAGGGAGTGGGTATTTGTAGAGTCGGGACCTCCAAGGCGCACCGTAGAATATGGGAACAGGTCAAAACGTCACCAAGTCTCCGAAGTTCGTATTCGGTGTGTTTTGATTATTAACATGTATTAGTTAGATTCCTTTAACTAACCGAGATATTGTTTTTGTGCGATTGTATTTACTATAAAATAATTAGAACGCAGTTTAAAGTTTAAAAATTAATTGACAACTTATAAAATATTATAATAAAAATATTGTTTGCTATGCGGGTCGAATATGATAACAACGGTGATTTAAGTATTAACCGTTTGCTTCGAAAAGCATCTCGGATCTACATGCCGGCTATTTAAAAATATATTTTGTATATTTTATTATTAACAAAAGCTTCATATTTTTGAAAACCTTTTCATTATTACAAAAGTAGAACACTGGTACAAGTAACAAATTATTTGACGATAAATATCACTTAAAGAATTTGGTGACGTTTTCACTTGTAACCAAGAATATAATCACCCCTTCTATAAGTAACTTTAATATAAGTTTATATTATCGTCATAACTTTTGTACCATTCAAAAGAAACCTAAAATAAACTGTTAATGATTGTTTTAAAAATTCAGTGTACGAAATTAATGAAAATGAGAAACTAAAATCGTGTTTACATCATCAACGCCTTCAAACAACGTTCCTGTGTAGTGTAAGAAAAAAAAGAAAGTGATACATACCACAGTAGTGGCCATTTTTAACGTGCAGATCTACCCATGTTTTATAAATCTAAAATCAACTAATGGTCAAGTTTTAATGAAATTTTCGATACTTATTCACTTTTGGATTAATTTATATTTAAAATATGAGAGGAAATATTTTTTTTGTACGTGATCACTCTCATATTTTATTTTACGAAATCTAAGCAAAATATATCATAATCGATCGAAATTTTAATCTTATATAAAGCTTAAGGGTCTAAATAAATGTATCATATGTATTTTTGGTAATGGTCTAGTTTGGAGTTTTGTAATAAAAATAATTATGTTCAGGCCATGAAAATCGTTTTATGTTGTTGTTTAAAAAAAAAAAACTTCCCATGAACACAACTTTATTTTGTGGAGATTTAAAAACGATTAAATGAAAACAATTATTCAAAATCAGTAATGTACGAACGAACTGATGACGTCACCAATTCTGCGCTTTGGAGGTCCAGATAGTAGACTTACCTGTTCTTAAGGAATTGTTAAAAAAACATCTATGAAACGTGATTTCCAAAGCTTTCTATCAAAAGATCTTTGTAATATATTGATACAATGCGGAAATCGGGAATTAAAAGACACGTGGTTTTCACTTTAGGATTTTACTAGTCGTAAGAAATGGAAGACGTTCGTCATCGAACTGGATTATTCCCCTTTATCGAGTGACGCCAGTGAAGAGTTCTAATAAAGGGAGATAACTTCTATTATAATGTCAAACTAAAGTAATTTCTGTATAACGTTTAAACTTGTACGCCAAAAAAAAAAGTCGAGTAATTAAATACGAATATACGAAAAGAAAATAAAACTCAGAAAATAAAAACCAGGAATCTTTTTCATTGATTTCGAAAGAAAATGTAAAATTGGTAAAGTGTTCTTTTAAGAAAGAAAGAAAAAAGAAAGGCACTTTTAAATAATTTGTTTTTGTTCAAAATTTATGTATTTTTTCTTTGTTTACAAATAATTTATTTCTTTAAACTTTACAAACGGATATTGCTGAACAATTCTATTTCATTCAACGACGCCAAAGAAATTCCTCGATGAATCTCTGGAAAATTTCCGAACTGGTACCTCCCATTTGTCTAAATTTCACTTTTACCAGATTCAATAATTGTTTTAATTTCTTATTAAACAAATTTGTTTCATTGTTTTCGCAAATTGTTGCTTGTTTTGAATTCTTAATAAAGACATAATATTGTTGTTTTTATTGTTTTCACAAATGCTTTTTTAATTCTTAATAGAAAATCCTTTTATTGTTTTCACAAATTGTTTGTTGTTTTAAGCTACTAATAAAGCCATAATATTTAAATTAGTTTCTTTTTAAAAATAATTTCTGAATAAAAAATTGTGTGTGTGTGTGTGTGGGGGGGGGGTAGAATCGAAATAAGCTAATACAAGGAACTATATAGTGAAAACCTATCCCCTTTTCGTTTCAGCCAGAGAGGACTGTGAAGCATTGTCCCTAGATTAGACCTGACAGACAAGGGCCTGACAGACAAGAGTCGTAAGAGTCAGTTTTGCTGAGATTGTCAACTCGAGAGATGGAAGACTTAGCTCGGACATAGAGACACTAGCTACAAGACCCTAACGACACACACAACAGTCGCTTGTATACAATGTCGGTATCTGTGTGTTGTTTTTACTATGTATGCAAATTTTGAACTGTGGCTCTGTGCTCCGGCCACCAACTACATTAGAATTCCAACACGGCCATAAGATGATAGATGGTTGTTCTTGAGAAACGTTTGCTGATGGTAACAAACAGATGTGTCTTGTTGAGTCGTGGTAGGTAATAGCAAGTTGTGACCGTCATCAAAATTGTAAAATCATTTATTTCTTCTTCTAATCGATATTAATAACAACAACACACAATCTGTGTTGAGAGAGTCGTTTGTTAGTTGTGGTTATTTTTCCTGCTGATATTTTTTTTCCTGCGGAAGATTTACTATTTTCTTTCTGCCCCACTTCTTAAAAATCTCCAGTAAGCAAACAGTACAGAATACTTTTCGGTACTTCTGTATTATTGGGGCAGATGAAATTTTCATTTTAGAAGAGTCAGTTGAAATGGGAGATAATTTAAACTGTTTTTTTGTTGTTGTAACGATAACCCATTAATATCTAATCGCTTTTTCTTCTTTAAATTTTCTTTACATTTTGTTTTTTCTAGGGACAGGGAATACTGCCAGATGTCAGATATTCACCTGCTATTTCAGAGGCGTGTTGGGTATTGATTTACTCCTCTCCAGGAGTTAGGCACAAGGCCAATTTTTATCTTACTCCCACTAGTAAGATGTGACCCAAGGTCAGGTCGGGAAAGTGGGGTTTAAAAATTGCCTGGGCAGCCCCGTCGGCATTCCCCGGTAGGGGCGCCTCAGGCAGTAAGCAATAAACTTACTTCTCCCCAAAGAGGGGAGGCAAAGCCTGGGAAGGTGAACCTCCCAGAACTGCACAGGACAGACCCATTGACCGGCGTAAATCAAGACCCGAAGGCCAAGACAACACCAGTATGGGGTGCAGTATCCATCGGAAAAGATACTACACTTTGATCTTAGCCTAAAGGCCAAGAATCATCAGAGGCGTGTTGGGTAGCTCAACTCAAAGAAAAGTACATCAAATATTCAGTGAGAAATTAAGACTTTCATGTTTACACAACTGATGCTGTTGTTTCTCAAGAAAGAGCTCAGGTTGGCCTGCAAAAGTATTATTATTATACTCATACAGTTTGAGTAACATTGTGGCTCCACGCTTGTACTGTCTTCGGTATGTCACATTATATATCGGATAGCGATTATATGAACTACTATGAATCTTTGAGTCACGTGAACAGTGCAGACTGTGGTGACACATAATCTGCTAAACAAACTGGTTCCAGACTGAATCTTAGATGGAAGACCCGTAAGGTCAAAATCTAAAATATGAGGTTTAAATAGGTGAGAGAGCAAAGAGATATGAGGCGATGTAAGGAAATGATGTCACGTTTGTCGAATTGACAAAGTAACGAAGGATTGAGATATAGTCACTCATGGAACTCAAAGCGAAACAAATTGCCAATAATGCTGGAATACGTTAAAAAAGTTTAAATTTGCTGCTGCAGATGTCTGTTCGCCATATTCATCCACTTACTGATAATCTCTCATGTGTTTGTTATTTCTCTCCAAAATAAACTTAAACTCTCAGTGAACGTCTTAGTCTTCTTTTCTGTACACAATAAAATTATTTTGTCTTGCTATTTCACGCACTATAGTATTAATGTGTTTGAACAACCTTCATCAACTATTCGTTTGCCTCTAGTTTACGCAACGCCAACCCTAGAACCTCTCTTAGCAATTTATAAACAAAAGTTTTCTCAAGATCTACAGGTTCTTCTTCTTATCAAAGTATTTCTCTTGCAGTCATCTCAAGATAAATATATCATTAGTATTTCTCTTGCAGTCATCTCAAGATAAATATATCACTAGTATTTCTCTTGCAGTCATCTCAAGATAAATATATCACTAGTATTTCTCTTGCAGTCATCTCAAGATAAATATATCACTAGTATTTCTCTTGCAGTCATCTCAAGATAAATATACCACTAGTATTTCTCTTGCAGTCATCTCAAGATAAATATATCACTAGTATTTCTCTTGCAGTCATCTCAAGATAAATATACCATCAGTATTTCTCTTGCAGTCATCTCAAGATAAATATACCACTAGTATTTCTTTTGCAGTCATCTCAAGATAAATATACCACTAGTATTTCTTTTGCAGTCATCTCAAGATAAATATATCACTAGTAATTCTCTTGCAGTCATCTCAAGATAAATATATCACTAGTATTTCTCTTGCAGTCATCTCAATATAAATATACCACTAGTATTTCTCTTGCAGTCATCTCAAGATAAATATATTACTAGTATTTCTCTTGTAGTCATCTCAAGATAAATATATTACTAGTATTTCTTTTGCAGTCATCTCAAGATAAATATATAACTAGTATTTCTCTTGTAGTCATCTCAAGATAAATATACCACTAGTACTTCTTTTGCAGTCATCTCAAGATAAATATACCACTAGTATTTCTTTTGCAGTCATCTCAAGATAAATATACCACTAGTATTTCTCTTGCAGTCATCTCAAGATAAATATACCACTAGTATTTCTTTTGCAGTCATCTCAAGATAAATATACCACTAGTATTTTTTTGCAGTCATCTCAAGATAAATATACCACTAGTATTTTTTTGCAGTCATTTCAAGATAAATATACCACTAGTATTTATCTTGCAGTCATCTCAAGATAAATATATCATTAGTATTTCTCTTGCAGTCATCTCAAAATAAATATACCACTAGTATTTCTCTTGCAGTCATCTCAAGATAAATATATTACTAGTATTTCTTTTGCAGTCATCTCAAGATAAATATACCACTAGTATTTCTTTTGCAGTCATCTCAAGATAAATATACCACTAGTATTTCTCTTGCAGTCATCTCAAGATAAATATATCACTAGTATTTCTCTTGCAGTCATCTCAAGATAAATATACCACTAGTATTTCTCTTGCAGTCATCTCAAGATAAATATATCATTAGTATTTCTATTGCAGTCATCTCAAGATAAATATATCACTAGTATTTCTTTTGCAGTCATTTCAAGATAAATATATCACTAGTATTTCTTTTGCAGTCATTTCAAGATAAATATATCACTAGTATTTCTTTTGCAGTCATCTCAAGAAAAATATATCACTAGTATTTCTTTTGCAGTCATCCCAAGATAAATATATCACTAGTATTTCTTTTGCAGTCATCTCAAGATAAATATACCACTAGTATTTCTCTTGCAGTCATCTCAAGATAAATATATCACTAGTATTTCTCTTGCAGTCATCTCAAGATAAATACACCACTAGTATTTCTCTTGCAGTCATCTCAAGATAAATATATCATTAGTATTTTATTTGCAGTCATCTCAAGATAAATATATCACTAGTATTTCTTTTGCAGTCATTTCAAGATAAATATATCACTAGTATTTTTTTTGCAGTCATCTCAAGAAAAATATATCACTAGTATTTCTTTTGCAGTCATCCCAAGATAAATATATCACTAGTATTTCTTTTGCAGTCATCTCAAGATAAATATATCACTAGTATTTCTTTTGCAGTCATCTCAAGATAAATATATCACTAGTATTTCTCTTGCAGTCATCTCAAGATAAATATATCACTAGTATTTCTTTTGCAGTCATTTCAAGATAAATATATCACTAGTATTTCTTTTGCAGTCATCTCAAGATAAATATATCACTAGTATTTCTTTTGCAGTCATCTCAAGATTAATATATCACTAGTATTTCTCTTGCAGTCATCTCAAGATAAATATATCACTAGTATTTCTCTTGCAGTCATCTCAAGATAAATATATCACTAGTATTTCTTTTGCAGTCATCTCAAGATAAATATACCACTAGTATCTTTTTTGCAGTCATCTCAAGATAAATATATCACTAGTATTTCTCTTGCAGTCATCTCAAGATAAATATACCACTAGTATCTCTTTTGCAGTCATCTCAAGATAAATGTACCACTAGTATTTATCTTGCAGTCATCCTAAGATAAATATATCACTATTATTTCTGTTGCAGTCATCTCAAGATAAATATACCACTAGTATTTCTTTTGCAGTCATCTCAAGATAAATATATCACTAGTATTTCTCTTGCAGTCATCTCAAGATAAATATATCACTAGTATTTCTCTTGCAGTCATCTCAAGATAAATATACCACTAGTATCTCTTTTGCAGTCATCTCAAGATAAATATACCACTAGTATTTCTCTTGCAGTCATCTCAAGATAAATATACCACTAGTATTTCTCTTGCAGTCATCTCAAGATAAATATATCACTAGTATTTCTCTTGCAGTCATCTCAAGATAAATATATCACTAGTATTTCTCTTGCAGTCATCTCAAGATAAATATATCACTAGTATTTCTCTTGCAGTCATCTCAAGATAAATATATAACTAGTATTTCTCTTGCAGTCATCTCAAGATAAATATATCACTAGTATTTCTCTTGCAGTCATCTCAAGATAAATATACTACTAGTATTACTCTTGCAGTCATCTCAAGATAAATATATCACTAGTATTTCTATTTCAGTCATTTCAAGATAAATATACTACTAGTATTACTCTTGCAGTCATCTCAAGATAAATATATCACTAGTATTTCTCTTGCAGTCATCTCAAGATAAATATATCACTAGTATTTCTCTTGCAGTCATCTCAAGATAAATATACCACTAGTATTTCTCTTGCAGTCATCTCAAGATAAATATATCACTAGTATTTCTCTTGCAGTCATCTCAAGATAAATATACCATCAGTATTTCTCTTGCAGTCATCTCAAGATAAATATATCATTAGTATTTCTCTTGCAGTCATCTCAAGATAAATATACCACTAGTATTTCTTTTGCAGTCATCTCAAGATAAATATACCACTAGTATTTCTTTTGCAGTCATCTCAAGATAAATATATCACTAGTAATTCTCTTGCAGTCATCTCAAGATAAATATATCACTAGTATTTCTCTTGCAGTCATCTCAATATAAATATACCACTAGTATTTCTCTTGCAGTCATCTCAAGATAAATATATTACTAGTATTTCTCTTGTAGTCATCTCAAGATAAATATATTACTAGTATTTCTTTTGCAGTCATCTCAAGATAAATATATAACTAGTATTTCTCTTGTAGTCATCTCAAGATAAATATACCACTAGTATTTCTTTTGCAGTCATCTCAAGATAAATATACCACTAGTATTTCTTTTGCAGTCATCTCAAGATAAATATACCACTAGTATTTCTCTTGCAGTCATCTCAAGATAAATATACCACTAGTATTTCTTTTGCAGTCATCTCAAGATAAATATACCACTAGTATTTTTTTGCAGTCATCTCAAGATAAATATACCACTAGTATTTTTTTGCAGTCATTTCAAGATAAATATACCACTAGTATTTATCTTGCAGTCATCTCAAGATAAATATATCATTAGTATTTCTCTTGCAGTCATCTCAAAATAAATATACCACTAGTATTTCTCTTGCAGTCATCTCAAGATAAATATATTACTAGTATTTCTTTTGCAGTCATCTCAAGATAAATATACCACTAGTATTTCTTTTGCAGTCATCTCAAGATAAATATACCACTAGTATTTCTCTTGCAGTCATCTCAAGATAAATATATCACTAGTATTTCTCTTGCAGTCATCTCAAGATAAATATACCACTAGTATTTCTCTTGCAGTCATCTCAAGATAAATATATCATTAGTATTTCTATTGCAGTCATCTCAAGATAAATATATCACTAGTATTTCTTTTGCAGTCATTTCAAGATAAATATATCACTAGTATTTCTTTTGCAGTCATTTCAAGATAAATATATCACTAGTATTTCTTTTGCAGTCATCTCAAGAAAAATATATCACTAGTATTTCTTTTGCAGTCATCCCAAGATAAATATATCACTAGTATTTCTTTTGCAGTCATCTCAAGATAAATATACCACTAGTATTTCTCTTGCAGTCATCTCAAGATAAATATATCACTAGTATTTCTCTTGCAGTCATCTCAAGATAAATACACCACTAGTATTTCTCTTGCAGTCATCTCAAGATAAATATATCATTAGTATTTTATTTGCAGTCATCTCAAGATAAATATATCACTAGTATTTCTTTTGCAGTCATTTCAAGATAAATATATCACTAGTATTTTTTTTGCAGTCATCTCAAGAAAAATATATCACTAGTATTTCTTTTGCAGTCATCCCAAGATAAATATATCACTAGTATTTCTTTTGCAGTCATCTCAAGATAAATATATCACTAGTATTTCTTTTGCAGTCATCTCAAGATAAATATATCACTAGTATTTCTCTTGCAGTCATCTCAAGATAAATATATCACTAGTATTTCTTTTGCAGTCATTTCAAGATAAATATATCACTAGTATTTCTTTTGCAGTCATCTCAAGATAAATATATCACTAGTATTTCTTTTGCAGTCATCTCAAGATTAATATATCACTAGTATTTCTCTTGCAGTCATCTCAAGATAAATATATCACTAGTATTTCTCTTGCAGTCATCTCAAGATAAATATATCACTAGTATTTCTTTTGCAGTCATCTCAAGATAAATATACCACTAGTATCTTTTTTGCAGTCATCTCAAGATAAATATATCACTAGTATTTCTCTTGCAGTCATCTCAAGATAAATATACCACGAGTATTTCTTTTGCAGTCATCTCAAGATAAATGTACCACTAGTATTTATCTTGCAGTCATCCTAAGATAAATATATCACTATTATTTCTGTTGCAGTCATCTCAAGATAAATATACCACTAGTATTTCTTTTGCAGTCATCTCAAGATAAATATATCACTAGTATTTCTCTTGCAGTCATCTCAAGATAAATATATCACTAGTATTTCTCTTGCAGTCATCTCAAGATAAATATACTACTAGTATTACTCTTGCAGTCATCTCAAGATAAATATACCACTAGTATTTCTATTTCAGTCATTTCAAGATAAATATACTACTAGTATTACTCTTGCAGTCATCTCAAGATAAATATATCACTAGTATTTCTCTTGCAGTCATCTCAAGATAAATATACCACTAGTATCTCTTTTGCAGTCATCTCAAGATAAATGTACCACTAGTATTTATCTTGCAGTCATCCTAAGATAAATATATCACTATTATTTCTGTTGCAGTCATCTCAAGATAAATATACCACTAGTATTTCTTTTGCAGTCATCTCAAGATAAATATATCACTAGTATTTCTCTTGCAGTCATCTCAAGATAAATATATCACTAGTATTTCTCTTGCAGTCATCTCAAGATAAATATACCACTAGTATCTCTTTTGCAGTCATCTCAAGATAAATATACCACTAGTATTTCTCTTGCAGTCATCTCAAGATAAATATACCACTAGTATTTCTCTTGCAGTCATCTCAAGATAAATATATCACTAGTATTTCTCTTGCAGTCATCTCAAGATAAATATATCACTAGTATTTCTCTTGCAGTCATCTCAAGATAAATATATCACTAGTATTTCTCTTGCAGTCATCTCAAGATAAATATATCACTAGTATTTCTCTTGCAGTCATCTCAAGATAAATATATCACTAGTATTTCTCTTGCAGTCATCTCAAGATAAATATACTACTAGTATTACTCTTGCAGTCATCTCAAGATAAATATATCACTAGTATTTCTATTTCAGTCATTTCAAGATAAATATACTACTAGTATTACTCTTGCAGTCATCTCAAGATAAATATATCACTAGTATTTCTCTTGCAGTCATCTCAAGATAAATATACCACTAGTATCTCTTTTGCAGTCATCTCAAGATAAATATACCACTAGTATTTCTCTTGCAGTCATCTCAAGATAAATATATCACTAGTATTTCTTTTGCAGTCATCTCAAGATAAATATACCACTAGTATTTCTTTTGCAGTGGTAATGGTAATTATTAGTGGTATTTGCACAGGCATAAAACCAAACTGCATTCTATCTTGGCTAATCTGATTTCTTATTTGCTGCTCAACTATGCTTTCAATCACTTTTAGGGTCTGATCCATCAACTTTTACTTCATATATGAGAAAGATTGAAAGTTCTCACTAAAATACTGTGCCGAGCCTAAATTTAAATTTTCTAACCAATGACAAGGTCAAGATTAGATATAAACCGATGAAACAATATAAATACTATCTCAGCATTCCATGTCAAGCAGTTTTGACGTCTATAGACTTCAAACACAGAGATGCAAACATAATCAACTGTATTAAGCTTAATTTGATATTTTTGAACAAAGTAATACTTATTCATCGAATAATTACAAATAGTGTACAAATATAAACTGTTCAGATATATTTTTAAGCTGTCAACTGAACAGAGGGTACACTATGGACTTTTTAAAACCCTTCAAAAGTATCATTATTATACTCATACAGTTTAAGTAACATTGTGGCTTGACGCTTCTCCTGTCTCCGGATGTGTATGTCACATTATGGATGGCCCTATGTCGGGTCGAAATTACATGAGTCTTTGAGCGAAAATGTGCCCCCAACATCTTGATGTCTGTTCGTTATATTCATCCATTCACCCACAGTCCAGATAATTCATTAGAAGTTAAGTAGATTTTTAGTCTTTCTCATGTGTGAGTTATTTATCTCCAAAATAAACTTAAAACAAAAACTCAGCGAACGTCTTAGTCTCCTTTTCTGTACACGATAGAAGGTTAAATTTGTCTAACTCCACTGATGACGGATCACGGCCATTGAGAAGAAGAAGGCCGCTAGACAATAAGAATCAACACGGCAGCGACGGTGATTGAGAAGGAAGTGACAAAGAAAAACTAAAAGGAAGAGGAAGAAGAAAAACAGAGATACACAAGTGTCTCAGGCACTATAGTTATAATGAATATTTTAAGTTGTCGTGCACAATATAAAAAAAGAAGTAGAGTACAAAGGAATTAATCAACATGTAAAAACATGTAAAAGAGAGTGAGAAGCGTATATAAAGATTTTTAGTAACTGAAACGTTACACGTATATGTTTCGTGAAAACATCTGCAAATCCTGTGCAGTCAAAACTCTGAGGCATGTTTGTTTTATACACAGGTTTATTGACAGTCAAAAAGGTAAAACTAAAAAAAGAACAAAATCAAAGTTTCACTAGCATGTAAGTACTAAAAAAGACGTTACAAGAGACGAGGAGTCTAATATCAATTATAGAGAGCCGTGAACTTTATAAAATTGCAGAATAGAAGATATTTGAATGTAGAAATAATGCTAGAAAGTGAAAAATACAAACTATATCAGGTGAAAGCCGAATTACGAGTGAGGAGGTATGAAGGCTCACACGTAGAGAAAAGGTCAACAAAGTAAATAGAAAAATTATACTAAACGATACAAGTACAGCTTAATTCTTTATTTACAGAAATGCAATATTTCTTACTACCGACGTTCAAAAATGTCAGAATAGTTAGAAAGATTGAAAACGGTTCCATGTTGTCGTGAAGTAAATTGATACAATACTTGCGTTCGTTGAAGAAGGTGAAAATTTGAATGGGAACTAACTGGTGACGAGTCTGGGAGTTTCCTCTAAAAAGATAAGGGTCAGCTAAGGGAGATAAATGATAAGGGATCCCTACTATGTTTTAACAGAACAACGCTTTCTGTAAATACTTAGCAAAAACGGCCAAAAAGCAACAATAATGAAAATGCAAATACAGACAATCAGAATAAAACAATTTTAAAACAGCTCTATCGCTACTTTGACTGCCTCTCTCTCAGCATCTTTTTCCAATCCTACTTTCTCTCTGGCAACTGGTTCAATATAATAGAAGGAAAGCAAGTTTGACCCAATTTCAGTGTTGTTTTTAAAACAACTACCAAGACAATTGAAAAGAACACATTTTCACCCTCATCCCCATGCACTCATTTAATCCCTAGTTACCCCAATCTAATAAATATTATAGTACATTCGTTACCATGCTCATGTCAGGATTATACTAAATCCTATGATTTGAGTTGTGTTAGTACATCATCAGAAAAACATACATTCAATCTGATGAGAGTAGATGAAAAAAATTTCCACAACATGAAAACCCTGGTGTTGTCCTGTAATATATTAGGATCTACCTATACCATACCCAGATTTGATGAAGTCACAATTCATACCATATCTTGTTGAACTAATCGACATGTGATATTTGCCATGGCTTGATAACAAAGTATGTTATCAACAGTGATAGGAGAGATGCGTTCAGCTTGATTCAAGCAGTCAAGTGAACAAAAAGTATGAAGTTATGCATGTGTTAGGGTATCTCAAATCGGAGGAGGGTTTAATAAGAGCTGTTATTGTTCAGAATGAAAGAAAACGATACCCGACGTCCTATTCTAATTATTGTTTTTTTTACTATCAGTAAGAGTGAAAAAGCACTAATTTAGTTTGAAAGGGATGAATGTTACAGTATCCTTTTTACCATAACCTTGTTGGGGTCACACTGAATTCGATGATCTAAGGTTTGTAGACATATCTTGAGTAGTTCTGAATTAAGTCTAAAACACACAAACAGAGAATTACGACTTTACTTTATATAATATAATAGAGGATTTAAACATTTATTTAGATTTTTATGCAGATTCTTTAGACTCTATTTCTATCAAGAACACACAGACACATTGACATCTATTATACTGAATGTGAGTCAATCAACGCTTGTTTCTCTAAGATTTTTTTGCTTTAATAACACAAAATACATGCTAGAAAATCTTCCATGTTGAACTTAAACATTTTAATATTATAAAATTATGAATCATTTCTAATCTTTTATTACGTATTAGCAGGGTTACCCGGTGTTGTCCGGGGATATAAATGATAAAACAGAAAAGTTAAAAAGTGCGGAACATCTTTCTTTTAAAACTGCTCTATCTCTATATCTCCTTTTGACTGCATCTTTCTCAACATCTTTTTCCGACCCTTCACTCTTTCTCTTTCAATAGAAAGAAAACATGTTTGAACTCTTTCAGTGTTGTTTTTATAACAACTACCAAGACGATTGAAAAGAAGGAATTTTCACCCTCACCCCACGTACTCATTTGATCCCTAGTTTCAGGATTGTATTGAATCCTATGATTTGAGTTGTGTTAGTGTATCTTGCGCGGTTTTCAACTTTCAGCCACACAAACACAAAAAATTTTACTTTCCTTTATATAATACAAGATTACATCGCTTTATATAACAGATTACATTACTGTATATAATAGATTACATTGCTTTATATAATAGATTACATTGCTTTATATAATAGATTACATTGCTTTATATAATAGATTACATTGCTTTATATAACAGATTACATTGCTTTATATAACAGATTACATTGCTTTATATAACAGATTACATTGCTTTATATAATAGATTACATTGCTTTATATAACAGATTACATTGCTTTATATAACAGATTACGTTGCTTTATATAATAGATTACATTGCTTTATATAACAGATTACATTGCTTTATATAATAGATTACATTGCTTTATATAATAGATTACATTGCTTTATATAACAGATTACATTGCTTTATATAATAGATTACATTGCTTTATATAATAGATTACATTGCTTTATATAATAGATTACATTGCTTTATATAACAGATTACATTGCTTTATATAACAGATTACATTGCTTTATATAACAGATTACATTGCTTTATATAATAGATTACATTGCTTTATATAACAGATTACATTGCTTTATATAACAGATTACATTGCTTTATATAACAGATTACATTGCTTTATATAACAGATTACATTGCTTTATATAATAGATTACATTGCTTTATATAACAGATTACATTGCTTTATATAATAGATTACATTGCTTTATATAATAGATTACATTGCTTTATATAACAGATTACATTGCTTTATATAATAGATTACATTGCTTTATATAACAGATTACATTGCTTTATATAACAGATTACATTGCTTTATATAACAGATTACATTGCTTTATATAATAGATTACATTGCTTTATATAACAGATTACATTGCTTTATATAATAGATTACATCACTTTATATAATAGATTACATCGCTTTATATAATAGATTATATTGCTTTATATAATAGATTACATTGCTTTATATAACAGATTACATTGCTTTATATAACAGATTACATTGCTTTATATAATAGATTACATTGCTTTATATAACAGATTACATTGCTTTATATAATAGATTACATCACTTTATATAATAGATTACATCGCTTTATATAATAGATTACATTGCTTTATATAACAGATTACATTGCTTTATATAACAGATTACATTGCTTTATATAACAGATTACATTGCTTTATATAACAGATTACATTGCTTTATATAACAGATTACATTGCTTTATATAATAGATTACATTGCTTTATATAACAGATTACATTGCTTTATATAATAGATTACATCACTTTATATAATAGATTACATCGCTTTATATAATAGATTATATTGCTTTATATAATAGATTACATTGCTTTATATAACAGATTACATTGCTTTATATAACAGATTACATTGCTTTATATAATAGATTACATTGCTTTATATAACAGATTACATTGCTTTATATAACAGATTACATTGCTTTATATAACAGATTACATTGCTTTATATAATAGATTACATTGCTTTATATAACAGATTACATTACTGTATATAACAGATTACATTACTGTATATAATAGATTACCCTGCTCCAGATTAAAAATAATTCGTTTTTATACTAACTTAACTTGTGTGCCCAATAAAAGTAATGTTTCCATGCTTTGTTTTTTATTTTTTTGCAACAAGTTATTTAGAAATGGACAAGATTCTTCGACCACAAATATTTAAGACTTCTGAATAAGACTTCGAATAATGCTGCAAAGGATTGAGGAACTGGTTTTCGAAAATCAAGAACTTTTTGCAAAATTTGGAACAATACGCTCCTGATCGATGAACAGTGCTACTAAGCTTTTTTTGTATATGAGCTAATTTCTGACTGCCTCGACTATAAGAGATATATTTATATAATACATGTGAAAAAAATCTAATTTCATTTTGAATATTAACCTGATGTTAAACTCTCTGTAACATAAAAAAAATCACCATTAATTTCATCACAAATGTTTCCTATTTAGATCACTACAGTTTAGTTTTTAAGTCATGAAATTTATATAGCATTTCTTCAAAATGTTAACCATTAATTTCTTACTCACCATGTTCTTTAGAATGAAGTTTCACATGTTATATACTTACTTTACTTGTCTTCTGAATAAAACCTAAGTAATGTTTCCATGCTTTGTGTCTTTTATAACCCTAAAGCCCTTCTTCCGAATGTTAACCATTAATTTCTTACTCACCATGTTCTTTAGAATGAAGTTTCACATGTTATATACTTACTTTACTTGTCTTCTGAATAAAACCTAAGTAAGGTTTCCATGTTTTGTGTCTTTTATAACCCTAAAGCCCTTCTTCCGAATGTTAACCATTAATTTCTTACTCACCATGTTCTTTAGAATGAAGTTTCACATGTTATATACTTACTTTACTTGTCTTCTGAATAAAACCTAAGTAATGTTTCCATGCTTTGTGTCTTTTATAACCCTAAAGCCCTTCTTCCGAATGTTAACCATTAATTTCTTACTCACCATGATCTTTAGAATGAAGTTTCACATGTTATATACTTACTTTACTTGTCTTCTGAATAAAACCTAAGTAAGGTTTCCATGTTTTGTGTCTTTTATAACCCTAAAGCCCTTCTTCCGAATGTTAACCATTAATTTCTTACTCACCATGTTCTTTAGAATGAAGTTTCACATGTTATATACTTACTTTACTTGTCTTCTGAATAAAACCTAAGTAATGTTTCCATGCTTTGTGTCTTTTATAACCCTAAAGCCCTTCTTCCGAATGTTACCCATTAATTTCTTACTCACCATGTTCTTTAGAATGAAGTTTCACATGTTATATACTTACTTTACTTGTCTTCTGAATAAAACCTAAGTAATGTTTCCATGCTTTGTGTCTTTTATAACCCTAAAGCCCTTCTTCCGAATGTTAACCATTAATTTCTTACTCACCATGTTCTTTAGAATGAAGTTTCACATGTTATATACTTACTTTACTTGTCTTCTGAATAAAACCTAAGTAAGGTTTCCATGTTTTGTGTCTTTTATAACCCTAAAGCCCTTCTTCCGAATGTTAACCATTAATTTCTTACTCACCATGTTCTTTAGAATGAAGTTTCACATGTTATATACTTACTTTACTTGTCTTCTGAATAAAACCTAAGAAAGGTTTCCATGCTTTGTGTCTTTTATAACCCTAAAGCCCTTCTTCCGAATGTTAACCATTAATTTCTTACTCACCATGTTCTTTAGAATGAAGTTTCACATGTTATATACTTACTTTACTTGTCTTCTGAATAAAACCTAAGTAATGTTTCCATGCTTTGTGTCTTTTATAACCCTAAAGCCCTTCTTCCGAATGTTAACCATTAATTTCTTACTCACCATGTTCTTTAGAATGAAGTTTCACATGTTATATACTTACTTTACTTGTCTTCTGAATAAAACCTAAGTAAGGTTTCCATGTTTTGTGTCTTTTATAACCCTAAAGCCCTTCTTCCGAATGTTAACCATTAATTTCTTACTCACCATGTTCTTTAGAATGAAGTTTCACATGTTATATACTTACTTTACTTGTCTTCTGAATAAAACCTAAGAAAGGTTTCCATGCTTTGTGTCTTTTATAACCCTAAAGCCCTTCTTCCGAATGTTAACCATTAATTTCTTACTCACCATGTTCTTTAGAATGAAGTTTCACATGTTATATACTTACTTTACTTGTCTTCTGAATAAAACCTAAGTAATGTTTCCATGTTTTGTGTCTTTTATAACCCTAAAGCCCTTCTTCCGAATGTTAACCATTAATTTCTTACTCACCATGTTCTTTAGAATGAAGTTTCACATGTTATATACTTACTTTACTTGTCTTCTGAATAAAACCTAAGTAATGTTTCCATGCTTTGTGTCTTTTATAACCCTAAAGCCCTTCTTCCGAATGTTAACCATTAATTTCTTACTCACCATGTTCTTTAGAATGAAGTTTCACATGTTATATACTTACTTTACTTGTCTTCTGAATAAAACCTAAGTAAGGTTTCCATGTTTTGTGTCTTTTATAACCCTTAAGCCCTTCTTCCGAATGTTAACCATTAATTTCTTACTCACCATGTTCTTTAGAATGAAGTTTCACATGTTATATACTTACTTTACTTGTCTTCTGAATAAAACCTAAGTAAGGTTTCCATGTTTTGTGTCTTTTATAACCCTAAAGCCCTTCTTCCGAATGTTAACCATTAATTTCTTACTCACCATGTTCTTTAGAATGAAGTTTCACATGTTATATACTTACTTTACTTGTCTTCTGAATAAAACCTAAGTAATGTTTCCATGTTTTGTGTCTTTTATAACCCTAAAGCCCTTCTTCCGAATGTTAACCATTAATTTCTTACTCACCATGTTCTTTAGAATGAAGTTTCACATGTTATATACTTACTTTACTTGTCTTCTGAATAAAACCTAAGTAATGTTTCCATGCTTTGTGTCTTTTATAACCCTAAAGCCCTTCTTCCGAATGTTAACCATTAATTTCTTACTCACCATGTTCTTTAGAATGAAGTTTCACATGTTATATACTTACTTTACTTGTCTTCTGAATAAAACCTAAGTAAGGTTTCCATGTTTTGTGTCTTTTATAACCCTAAAGCCCTTCTTCCGAATGTTAACCATTAATTTCTTACTCACCATGTTCTTTAGAATGAAGTTTCACATGTTATATACTTACTTTACTTGTCTTCTGAATAAAACCTAAGTAAGGTTTCCATGTTTTGTGTCTTTTATAACCCTAAAGCCCTTCTTCCGAATGTTAACCATTAATTTCTTACTCACCATGTTCTTTAGAATGAAGTTTCACATGTTATATACTTACTTTACTTGTCTTCTGAATAAAACCTAAGTAATGTTTCCATGCTTTGTGTCTTTTATAACCCTAAAGCCCTTCTTCCGAATGTTAACCATTAATTTCTTACTCACCATGTTCTTTAGAATGAAGTTTCACATGTTATATACTTACTTTACTTGTCTTCTGAATAAAACCTAAGAAAGGTTTCCATGCTTTGTGTCTTTTATAACCCTAAAGCCCTTCTTCCGAATGTTAACCATTAATTTCTTACTCACCATGTTCTTTAGAATGAAGTTTCACATGTTATATACTTACTTTACTTGTCTTCTGAATAAAACCTAAGTAAGGTTTCCATGCTTTGTGTCTTTTATAACCCTAAAGCCCTTCTTCCGAATGTTAACCATTAATTTCTTACTCACCATGTTCTTTAGAATGAAGTTTCACATGTTATATACTTACTTTACTTGTCTTCTGAATAAAACCTAAGTAATGTTTCCATGCTTTGTGTCTTTTATAACCCTAAAGCCCTTCTTCCGAATGTTAACCATTAATTTCTTACTCACCATGTTCTTTAGAATGAAGTTTCACATGTTATATACTTACTTTACTTGTCTTCTGAATAAAACCTAAGTAAGGTTTCCATGTTTTGTGTCTTTTATAACCCTAAAGCCCTTCTTCCGAATGTTAACCATTAATTTCTTACTCACCATGTTCTTTAGAATGAAGTTTCACATGTTATATACTTACTTTACTTGTCTTCTGAATAAAACCTAAGTAATGTTTCCATGCTTTGTGTCTTTTATAACCCTAAAGCCCTTCTTCCGAATGTTAACCATTAATTTCTTACTCACCATGTTCTTTAGAATGAAGTTTCACATGTTATATACTTACTTTACTTGTCTTCTGAATAAAACCTAAGAAAGGTTTCCATGCTTTGTGTCTTTTATAACCCTAAAGCCCTTCTTCCGAATGTTAACCATTAATTTCTTACTCACCATGTTCTTTAGAATGAAGTTTCACATGTTATATACTTACTTTACTTGTCTTCTGAATAAAACCTAAGTAAGGTTTCCATGTTTTGTGTCTTTTATAACCCTAAAGCCCTTCTTCCGAATGTTAACCATTAATTTCTTACTCACCATGTTCTTTAGAATGAAGTTTCACATGTTATATACTTACTTTACTTGTCTTCTGAATAAAACCTAAGTAATGTTTCCATGCTTTGTGTCTTTTATAACCCTAAAGCCCTTCTTCCGAATGTTAACCATTAATTTCTTACTCACCATGTTCTTTAGAATGAAGTTTCACATGTTATATACTTACTTTACTTGTCTTCTGAATAAAACCTAAGAAAGGTTTCCATGCTTTGTGTCTTTTATAACCCTAAAGCCCTTCTTCCGAATGTTAACCATTAATTTCTTACTCACCATGTTCTTTAGAATGAAGTTTCACATGTTATATACTTACTTTACTTGTCTTCTGAATAAAACCTAAGTAAGGTTTCCATGTTTTGTGTCTTTTATAACCCTAAAGCCCTTCTTCCGAATGTTAACCATTAATTTCTTACTCACCATGTTCTTTAGAATGAAGTTTCACATGTTATATACTTACTTTACTTGTCTTCTGAATAAAACCTAAGTAATGTTTCCATGCTTTGTGTCTTTTATAACCCTAAAGCCCTTCTTCCGAATGTTAACCATTAATTTCTTACTCACCATGTTCTTTAGAATGAAGTTTCACATGTTATATACTTACTTTACTTGTCTTCTGAATAAAACCTAAGTAAGGTTTCCATGTTTTGTGTCTTTTATAACCCTAAAGCCCTTCTTCCGAATGTTAACCATTAATTTCTTACTCACCATGTTCTTTAGAATGAAGTTTCACATGTTATATACTTACTTTACTTGTCTTCTGAATAAAACCTAAGTAAGGTTTCCATGTTTTGTGTCTTTTATAACCCTAAAGCCCTTCTTCCGAATGTTAACCATTAATTTCTTACTCACCATGTTCTTTAGAATGAAGTTTCACATGTTATATACTTACTTTACTTGTCTTCTGAATAAAACCTAAGTAATGTTTCCATGCTTTGTGTCTTTTATAACCCTAAAGCCCTTCTTCCGAATGTTAACCATTAATTTCTTACTCACCATGTTCTTTAGAATGAAGTTTCACATGTTATATACTTACTTTACTTGTCTTCTGAATAAAACCTAAGTAATGTTTCCATGCTTTGTGTCTTTTATAACCCTAAAGCCCTTCTTCCGAATGTTAACCATTAATTTCTTACTCACCATGTTCTTTAGAATGAAGTTTCACATGTTATATACTTACTTTACTTGTCTTCTGAATAAAACCTAAGTAAGGTTTCCATGTTTTGTGTCTTTTATAACCCTAAAGCCCTTCTTCCGAATGTTAACCATTAATTTCTTACTCACCATGTTCTTTAGAATGAAGTTTCACATGTTATATACTTACTTTACTTGTCTTCTGAATAAAACCTAAGTAATGTTTCCATGCTTTGTGTCTTTTATAACCCTAAAGCCCTTCTTCCGAATGTTAACCATTAATTTCTTACTCACCATGTTCTTTAGAATGAAGTTTCACATGTTATATACTTACTTTACTTGTCTTCTGAATAAAACCTAAGTAATGTTTCCATGCTTTGTGTCTTTTATAACCCTAAAGCCCTTCTTCCGAATGTTAACCATTAATTTCTTACTCACCATGTTCTTTAGAATGAAGTTTCACATGTTATATACTTACTTTACTTGTCTTCTGAATAAAACCTAAGTAAGGTTTCCATGTTTTGTGTCTTTTATAACCCTAAAGCCCTTCTTTCGAATGTTAACCATTAATTTCTTACTCACCATGTTCTTTAGAATGAAGTTTCACATGTTATATACTTACTTTACTTGTCTTCTGAATACAACCTAAGTAAGGTTTCCATGCTTTGTGTCTTTTATAACCCTAAAGCCCTTCTTCCGAATGTTAACCATTAATTTCTTACTCACCATGTTCTTTAGAATGAAGTTTCACATGTTATATACTTACTTTACTTGTCTTCTGAATAAAACCTAAGTAAGGTTTCCATGTTTTGTGTCTTTTATAACCCTAAAGCCCTTCTTTCGAATGTTAACCATTAATTTCTTACTCACAATGTTCTTTAGAATGAAGTTTCACATGTTATATACTTACTTTACTTGTCTTCTGAATAAAACCTAAGAAAAGGTTTCAATGCTTTGTGTCTTTTATAACCCTAAAGCCCTTCTTTCGAATGTTAACCATTAATTTCTTACTCACCATGTTCTTTAGAATGAAGTTTCACATGTTATATACTTACTTTACTTGTCTTCTGAATACAACCTAAGTAAGGTTTCCATGCTTTGTGTCTTTTATAACCCTAAAGCCCTTCTTCCGAATGTTAACCATTAATTTCTTACTCACCATGTTCTTTAGAATGAAGTTTCACATGTTATATACTTACTTTACTTGTCTTCTGAATACAACCTAAGTAAGGTTTCCATGCTTTGTGTCTTTTATAACCCTAAAGCTCTTCTTCCGAATGTTAACCATTAATTTCTTACTCACCATGTTCTTTAGAATGAAGTTTCACATGTTATATACTTACTTTACTTGTCTTCTGAATAAAACCTAAGAAAGGTTTCCATGTTTTGTGTCTTTTATAACCCTAAAGCCCTTCTTCCGAATGTTAACCATTAATTTCTTACTCACCATGTTCTTTAGAATGAAGTTTCACATGTTATATACTTACTTTACTTGTCTTCTGAATAAAACCTAAGAAAAGGTTTCAATGCTTTGTGTCTTTTATAACCCTAAAGCTCTTCTTCTGAATGTTAACCATTAATTTCTTACTCACCATGTTCTTTAGAATGAAGTTTCACATGTTATATACTTACTTTACTTGTCTTCTGAATAAAACCTAAGTACGGTTTCCATGCTTTGTGTCTTTTATAACCCTAAAGCCCTTCTTCCGAATGTTAACCATTAATTTCTTACTCACCATGTTCTTTAGAATGAAGTTTCACATGTTATATACTTACTTTACTTGTCTTCTGAATAAAACCTAAGTAAGGTTTCCATGTTTTGTGTCTTTTATAACCCTAAAGCCCTTCTTTCGAATGTTAACCATTAATTTCTTACTCACAATGTTCTTTAGAATGAAGTTTCACATGTTATATACTTACTTTACTTGTCTTCTGAATAAAACCTAAGAAAAGGTTTCAATGCTTTGTGTCTTTTATAACCCTAAAGCCCTTCTTTCGAATGTTAACCATTAATTTCTTACTCACCATGTTCTTTAGAATGAAGTTTCACATGTTATATACTTACTTTACTTGTCTTCTGAATACAACCTAAGTAAGGTTTCCATGCTTTGTGTCTTTTATAACCCTAAAGCCCTTCTTCCGAATGTTAACCATTAATTTCTTACTCACCATGTTCTTTAGAATGAAGTTTCACATGTTATATACTTACTTTACTTGTCTTCTGAATAAAACCTAAGTAAGGTTTCCATGTTTTGTGTCTTTTATAACCCTAAAGCCCTTCTTTCGAATGTTAACCATTAATTTCTTACTCACAATGTTCTTTAGAATGAAGTTTCACATGTTATATACTTACTTTACTTGTCTTCTGAATAAAACCTAAGAAAAGGTTTCAATGCTTTGTGTCTTTTATAACCCTAAAGCCCTTCTTTCGAATGTTAACCATTAATTTCTTACTCACCATGTTCTTTAGAATGAAGTTTCACATGTTATATACTTACTTTACTTGTCTTCTGAATACAACCTAAGTAAGGTTTCCATGCTTTGTGTCTTTTATAACCCTAAAGCCCTTCTTCCGAATGTTAACCATTAATTTCTTACTCACCATGTTCTTTAGAATGAAGTTTCACATGTTATATACTTACTTTACTTGTCTTCTGAATAAAACCTAAGTAAGGTTTCAATGCTTTGTGTCTTTTATAACCCTAAAGCCCTTCTTTCGAATGTTAACCATTAATTTCTTACTCACCATGTTCTTTAGAATGAAGTTTCACATGTTATATACTTACTTTACTTGTCTTCTGAATAAAACCTAAGTAAGGTTTCAATGCTTTGTGTTTTTTATAACCCTAAAGCCCTTCTTCCGAATGTTAACCATTAATTTCTTACTCACCATGTTCTTTAGAATGAAGTTTCACATGTTATATACTTACTTTACTTGTCTTCTGAATAAAACCTAAGTAAGGTTTTCATGCTTTGTGTCTTTTATAACCCTAAAGCCCTTCTTCCGAATGTTAACCATTAATTTCTTACTCACCATGTTCTTTAGAATGAAGTTTCACATGTTATATACTTACTTTACTTGTATTCTGAATAAAACCTAAGAAAGGTTTTAATGCTTTGTGTCTTTTATAACCCTAAAGCCCTTCTTCCGAATGTTAACCATTAATTTCTTACTCACCATGTTCTTTAGAATGAAGTTTCACATGTTATATACTTACTTTACTTGTCTTCTGAATAAAACCTAAGAAAGGTTTCCATGTTTTGTGTCTTTTATAACCCTAAAGCCCTTCTTTCGAATGTTAACCATTAATTTCTTACTCACCATGTTCTTTAGAATGAAGTTTCACATGTTATATACTTACTTTACTTGTCTTCTGAATAAAACCTAAGAAAGGTTTCAATGCTTTGTGTCTTTTATAACCCTAAAGCCCTTCTTCCGAATGTTAACCATTAATTTCTTACTCACCATGTTCTTTAGAATGAAGTTTCACATGTTATATACTTACTTTACTTGTCTTCTGAATACAACCTAAGAAAGGTTTCAATGCTTTGTGTCTTTTATAACCCTAAAGCTCTTCTTTCGAATGTTAACCATTAATTTCTTACTCACCATGTTCTTTAGAATGAAGTTTCACATGTTATATACTTACTTTACTTGTCTTCTGAATAAAACCTAAGAAAGGTTTCAATGCTTTGTGTCTTTTATAACCCTAAAGCCCTTCTTCCGAATGTTAACCATTAATTTCTTACTCACCATGTTCTTTAGAATGAAGTTTCACATGTTATATACTTACTTTACTTGTCTTCTGAATAAAACCTAAGAAAGGTTTCAATGCTTTGTGTCTTTTATAACCCTAAAGCTCTTCTTCCGAATGTTAACCATTAATTTCTTACTCACCATGTTCTTTAGAATGAAGTTTCACATGTTATATACTTACTTTACTTGTCTTCTGAATAAAACCTAAGAAAGGTTTCAATGCTTTGTGTCTTTTATAACCCTAAAGCTCTTCTTCCGAATGTTAACCATTAATTTCTTACTCACCATGTTCTTTAGAATGAAGTTTCACATGTTATATACTTACTTTACTTGTCTTCTGAATAAAACCTAAGAAAGGTTTCAATGCTTTGTGTCTTTTATAACCCTAAAGCCCTTCTTCCGAATGTTAACCATTAATTTCTTACTCACCATGTTCTTTAGAATGAAGTTTCACATGTTATATACTTACTTTACTTGTCTTCTGAATAAAACCTAAGAAAGGTTTCCATGTTTTGTGTCTTTTATAACCCTAAAGCCCTTCTTTCGAATGTTAACCATTAATTTCTTACTCACCATGTTCTTTAGAATGAAGTTTCACATGTTATATACTTACTTTACTTGTCTTCTGAATAAAACCTAAGAAAGGTTTCCATGTTTTGTGTCTTTTATAACCCTAAAGCCCTTCTTCCGAATGTTAACCATTAATTTCTTACTCACCATGTTCTTTAGAATGAAGTTTCACATGTTATATACTTACTTTACTTGTCTTCTGAATAAAACCTAAGAAAGGTTTCAATGCTTTGTGTCTTTTATAACCCTAAAGCTCTTCTTCCGAATGTTAACCATTAATTTCTTACTCACCATGTTCTTTAGAATGAAGTTTCACATGTTATATACTTACTTTACTTGTCTTCTGAATAAAACCTAAGAAAGGTTTCAATGCTTTGTGTCTTTTATAACCCTAAAGTTCTTCTTCCGAATGTTAACCATTAATTTCTTACTCACCATGTTCTTTAGAATGAAGTTTCACATGTTATATACTTACTTTACTTGTCTTCTGAATAAAACCTAAGAAAGGTTTCAATGCTTTGTGTCTTTTATAACCCTAAAGCCCTTCTTCCGAATGTTAACCATTAATTTCTTACTCACCATGTTCTTTAGAATGAAGTTTCACATGTTATATACTTACTTTACTTGTCTTCTGAATAAAACCTAAGAAAGGTTTCAATGCTTTGTGTCTTTTATAACCCTAAAGCTCTTCTTCCGAATGTTAACCATTAATTTCTTACTCACCATGTTCTTTAGAATGAAGTTTCACATGTTATATACTTACTTTACTTGTCTTCTGAATAAAACCTAAGAAAGGTTTCAATGCTTTGTGTCTTTTATAACCCTAAAGCCCTTCTTCCGAATGTTAACCATTAATTTCTTACTCACCATGTTCTTTAGAATGAAGTTTCACATGTTATATACTTACTTTACTTGTCTTCTGAATACAACCTAAGAAAGGTTTCAATGCTTTGTGTCTTTTATAACCCTAAAGCTCTTCTTTCGAATGTTAACCATTAATTTCTTACTCACCATGTTCTTTAGAATGAAGTTTCACATGTTATATACTTACTTTACTTGTCTTCTGAATAAAACCTAAGAAAGGTTTCAATGCTTTGTGTCTTTTATAACCCTAAAGCCCTTCTTCCGAATGTTAACCATTAATTTCTTACTCACCATGTTCTTTAGAATGAAGTTTCACATGTTATATACTTACTTTACTTGTCTTCTGAATAAAACCTAAGAAAGGTTTCAATGCTTTGTGTCTTTTATAACCCTAAAGCTCTTCTTCCGAATGTTAACCATTAATTTCTTACTCACCATGTTCTTTAGAATGAAGTTTCACATGTTATATACTTACTTTACTTGTCTTCTGAATAAAACCTAAGAAAGGTTTCAATGCTTTGTGTCTTTTATAACCCTAAAGCCCTTCTTCCGAATGTTAACCATTAATTTCTTACTCACCATGTTCTTTAGAATGAAGTTTCACATGTTATATACTTACTTTACTTGTCTTCTGAATAAAACCTAAGAAAGGTTTCCATGTTTTGTGTCTTTTATAACCCTAAAGCCCTTCTTTCGAATGTTAACCATTAATTTCTTACTCACCATGTTCTTTAGAATGAAGTTTCACATGTTATATACTTACTTTACTTGTCTTCTGAATAAAACCTAAGAAAGGTTTCCATGTTTTGTGTCTTTTATAACCCTAAAGCCCTTCTTTCGAATGTTAACCATTAATTTCTTACTCACCATGTTCTTTAGAATGAAGTTTCACATGTTATATACTTACTTTACTTGTCTTCTGAATAAAACCTAAGAAAAGGTTTCAATGCTTTGTGTCTTTTATAACCCTAAAGCTCTTCTTCCGAATGTTAACCATTAATTTCTTACTCACCATGTTCTTTAGAATGAAGTTTCACATGTTATATACTTACTTTACTTGTCTTCTGAATAAAACCTAAGAAAGGTTTCAATGCTTTGTGTCTTTTATAACCCTAAAGCCCTTCTTCCGAATGTTAACCATTAATTTCTTACTCACCATGTTCTTTAGAATGAAGTTTCACATGTTATATACTTACTTTACTTGTCTTCTGAATACAACCTAAGAAAGGTTTCAATGCTTTGTGTCTTTTATAACCCTAAAGCTCTTCTTTCGAATGTTAACCATTAATTTCTTACTCACCATGTTCTTTAGAATGAAGTTTCACATGTTATATACTTACTTTACTTGTCTTCTGAATAAAACCTAAGAAAGGTTTCAATGCTTTGTGTCTTTTATAACCCTAAAGCCCTTCTTCCGAATGTTAACCATTAATTTCTTACTCACCATGTTCTTTAGAATGAAGTTTCACATGTTATATACTTACTTTACTTGTCTTCTGAATAAAACCTAAGAAAGGTTTCAATGCTTTGTGTCTTTTATAACCCTAAAGCTCTTCTTCCGAATGTTAACCATTAATTTCTTACTCACCATGTTCTTTAGAATGAAGTTTCACATGTTATATACTTACTTTACTTGTCTTCTGAATAAAACCTAAGAAAGGTTTCAATGCTTTGTGTCTTTTATAACCCTAAATCCCTTCTTCCGAATGTTAACCATTAATTTCTTACTCACCATGTTCTTTAGAATGAAGTTTCACATGTTATATACTTACTTTACTTGTCTTCTGAATAAAACCTAAGAAAGGTTTCCATGTTTTGTGTCTTTTATAACCCTAAAGCCCTTCTTTCGAATGTTAACCATTAATTTCTTACTCACCATGTTCTTTAGAATGAAGTTTCACATGTTATATACTTACTTTACTTGTCTTCTGAATAAAACCTAAGAAAGGTTTCCATGTTTTGTGTCTTTTATAACCCTAAAGCCCTTCTTTCGAATGTTAACCATTAATTTCTTACTCACCATGTTCTTTAGAATGAAGTTTCACATGTTATATACTTACTTTACTTGTCTTCTGAATAAAACCTAAGAAAAGGTTTCAATGCTTTGTGTCTTTTATAACCCTAAAGCTCTTCTTCCGAATGTTAACCATTAATTTCTTACTCACCATGTTCTTTAGAATGAAGTTTCACATGTTATATACTTACTTTACTTGTCTTCTGAATAAAACCTAAGAAAGGTTTCAATGCTTTGTGTCTTTTATAACCCTAAAGCTCTTCTTCCGAATGTTAACCATTAATTTCTTACTCACCATGTTCTTTAGAATGAAGTTTCACATGTTATATACTTACTTTACTTGTCTTCTGAATAAAACCTAAGAAAGGTTTCAATGCTTTGTGTCTTTTATAACCCTAAAGCTCTTCTTCCGAATGTTAACCATTAATTTCTTACTCACCATGTTCTTTAGAATGAAGTTTCACATGTTATATACTTACTTTACTTGTCTTCTGAATAAAACCTAAGAAAGGTTTCAATGCTTTGTGTCTTTTATAACCCTAAAGCCCTTCTTCC
Source organism: Sepiola atlantica (assembly GCA_963556195.1). Classification (NCBI taxonomy): domain Eukaryota; kingdom Metazoa; phylum Mollusca; class Cephalopoda; order Sepiida; family Sepiolidae; genus Sepiola; species Sepiola atlantica. The sequence goes on from OY744525.1 coordinate 148,631,692, forward strand.
GAATGTTAACCATTAATTTCTTACTCACCATGTTCTTTAGAATGAAGTTTCACATGTTATATACTTACTTTACTTGTCTTCTGAATAAAACCTAAGAAAGGTTTCAATGCTTTGTGTCTTTTATAACCGTAAACCCCTTCTTCCGAATGTTAACCATTAATTTCTTACTCACCATGTTCTTTAGAATGAAGTTTCACATGTTATATACTTACTTTACTTGTCTTCTGAATAAAACCTAAGAAAAGGTTTCAATGCTTTGTGTCTTTTATAACCCTAAAGCTCTTCTTCCGAATGTTAACCATTAATTTCTTACTCACCATGTTCTTTAGAATGAAGTTTCACATGTTATATACTTACTTTACTTGTCTTCTGAATAAAACCTAAGAAAGGTTTCAATGCTTTGTGTCTTTTATAACCCTAAAGCTCTTCTTCCGAATGTTAACCATTAATTTCTTACTCACCATGTTCTTTAGAATGAAGTTTCACATGTTATATACTTACTTTACTTGTCTTCTGAATAAAACCTAAGAAAGGTTTCAATGCTTTGTGTCTTTTATAACCCTAAAGCCCTTCTTCCGAATGTTAACCATTAATTTCTTACTCACCATGTTCTTTAGAATGAAGTTTCACATGTTATATACTTACTTTACTTGTCTTCTGAATAAAACCTAAGAAAGGTTTCAATGCTTTGTGTCTTTTATAACCCTAAAGCCCTTCTTCCGAATGTTAACCATTAATTTCTTACTCACCATGTTCTTTAGAATGAAGTTTCACATGTTATATACTTACTTTACTTGTCTTCTGAATAAAACCTAAGAAAGGTTTCCATGTTTTGTGTCTTTTATAACCCTAAAGCCCTTCTTTCGAATGTTAACCATTAATTTCTTACTCACCATGTTCTTTAGAATGAAGTTTCACATGTTATATACTTACTTTACTTGTCTTCTGAATAAAACCTAAGAAAGGTTTCCATGTTTTGTGTCTTTTATAACCCTAAAGCCCTTCTTTCGAATGTTAACCATTAATTTCTTACTCACCATGTTCTTTAGAATGAAGTTTCACATGTTATATACTTACTTTACTTGTCTTCTGAATAAAACCTAAGTAAGGTTTCCATGTTTTGTGTCTTTTATAACCCTAAAGCCCTTCTTTCGAATGTTAACCATTAATTTCTTACTCACCATGTTCTTTAGAATGAAGTTTCACATGTTATATACTTACTTTACTTGTCTTCTGAATAAAACCTAAGAAAGGTTTCCATGTTTTGTGTCTTTTATAACCCTAAAGCCCTTCTTTCGAATGTTAACCATTAATTTCTTACTCACCATGTTCTTTAGAATGAAGTTTCACATGTTATATACTTACTTTACTTGTCTTCTGAATAAAACCTAAGAAAGGTTTCCATGTTTTGTGTCTTTTATAACCCTAAAGCCCTTCTTTCGAATGTTAACCATTAATTTCTTACTCACCATGTTCTTTAGAATGAAGTTTCACATGTTATATACTTACTTTACTTGTCTTCTGAATAAAACCTAAGAAAAGGTTTCAATGCTTTGTGTCTTTTATAACCCTAAAGCCCTTCTTTCGAATGTTAACCATTAATTTCTTTCTCACCATGTTCTTTAGAATGAAGTTTCACATGTTATATACTTACTTTACTTGTCTTCTGAATAAAACCTAAGAAAGGTTTCAATGCTTTGTGTCTTTTATAACCCTAAAGCCCTTCTTCCGAATGTTAACCATTAATTTCTTACTCACCATGTTCTTTAGAATGAAGTTTCACATGTTATATACTTACTTTACTTGTCTTCTGAATAAAACCTAAGAAAGGTTTCCATGTTTTGTGTCTTTTATAACCCTAAAGCCCTTCTTTCGAATGTTAACCATTAATTTCTTACTCACCATGTTCTTTAGAATGAAGTTTCACATGTTATATACTTACTTTACTTGTCTTCTGAATAAAACCTAAGAAAAGGTTTCAATGCTTTGTGTCTTTTATAACCCTAAAGCCCTTCTTTCGAATGTTAACCATTAATTTCTTACTCACCATGTTCTTTAGAATGAAGTTTCACATGTTATATACTTACTTTACTTGTCTTCTGAATAAAACCTAAGAAAAGGTTTCAATGCTTTGTGTCTTTTATAACCCTAAAGCTCTTCTTCCGAATGTTAACCATTAATTTCTTACTCACCATGTTCTTTAGAATGAAGTTTCACATGTTATATACTTACTTTACTTGTCTTCTGAATAAAACCTAAGAAAGGTTTCAATGCTTTGTGTCTTTTATAACCCTAAAGCCCTTCTTTCGAATGTTAACCATTAATTTCTTACTCACCATGTTCTTTAGAATGAAGTTTCACATGTTATATACTTACTTTACTTGTCTTCTGAATAAAACCTAAGAAAAGGTTTCAATGCTTTGTGTCTTTTATAACCCTAAAGCCCTTCTTTCGAATGTTAACCATTAATTTCTTACTCACCATGTTCTTTAGAATGAAGTTTCACATGTTATATACTTACTTTACTTGTCTTCTGAATAAAACCTAAGAAAAGGTTTCAATGCTTTGTGTCTTTTATAACCCTAAAGCCCTTCTTTCGAATGTTAACCATTAATTTCTTACTCACCATGTTCTTTAGAATGAAGTTTCACATGTTATATACTTACTTTACTTGTCTTCTGAATAAAACCTAAGAAAAGGTTTCAATGCTTTGTGTCTTTTATAACCCTAAAGCTCTTCTCCCGAATGTTAACCATTAATTTCTTACTCACCATGTTCTTTAGAATGAAGTTTCACATGTTATATACTTACTTTACTTGTCTTCTGAATAAAACCTAAGAAAGGTTTCCATGCTTTGTGTCTTTTATAACCCTAAAGCCCTTCTTCCGAATGTTAACCATTAATTTCTTACTCACCATGTTCTTTAGAATGAAGTTGCACATGTTATATACTTACTTTACTTGTCTTCTGAATAAAACCTAAGAAAGGTTTCCATGCTTTGTCTCTTTTATAACCCTAAAGCCCTTCTTCCGAATGTTAACCATTAATTTCTTACTCACCATGTTCTTTAGAATGAAGTTGCACATGTTATATACTTACTTTACTTGTCTTCTGAATAAAACCTAAGAAAGGTTTCCATGCTTTGTGTCTTTTATAACCCTAAAGCCCTTCTTCCGAATGTTAACCATTAATTTCTTACTCACCATGTTCTTTAGAATGAAGTTGCACATGTTATATACTTACTTTACTTGTCTTCTGAATAAAACCTAAGAAAGGTTTCCATGCTTTGTGTCTTTTATAACCCTAAAGCCCTTCTTCCGAATGTTAACCATTAATTTCTTACTCACCATGTTCTTTAGAATGAAGTTTCACATGTTATATACTTACTTTACTTGTCTTCTGAATAAAACCTAAGAAAGGTTTCCATGCTTTGTGTCTTTTATAACCCTAAAGCCCTTCTTCCGAATGTTAACCATTAATTTCTTACTCACCATGTTCTTTAGAATGAAGTTTCACATGTTATATACTTACTTTACTTGTCTTCTGAATAAAACCTAAGAAAGGTTTCCATGCTTTGTCTCTTTTATAACCCTAAAGCCCTTCTTCCGAATGTTAACCATTAATTTCTTACTCACCATGTTCTTTAGAATGAAGTTGCACATGTTATATACTTACTTTACTTGTCTTCTGAATAAAACCTAAGAAAGGTTTCCATGCTTTGTCTCTTTTATAACCCTAAAGCCCTTCTTCCGAATGTTAACCATTAATTTCTTACTCACCATGTTCTTTAGAATGAAGTTTCACATGTTATATACTTACTTTACTTGTCTTCTGAATAAAACCTAAGAAAGGTTTCTATGCTTTGTGTCTTTTATAACCCTTAAGCCCTTCTTCCGAATGTTAACCATTAATTTCTTACTCACCATGTTCTTTAGAATGAAGTTGCACATGTTATATACTTACTTTACTTGTCTTCTGAATAAAACCTAAGAAAGGTTTCCATGCTTTGTGTCTTTTATAACCCTAAAGCCCTTCTTCCGAATGTTAACCATTAATTTCTTACTCACCATGTTCTTTAGAATGAAGTTGCACATGTTATATACTTACTTTACTTGTCTTCTGAATAAAACCTAAGAAAGGTTTCCATGCTTTGTCTCTTTTATAACCCTAAAGCCCTTCTTCCGAATGTTAACCATTAATTTCTTACTCACCATGTTCTTTAGAATGAAGTTGCACATGTTATATACTTACTTTACTTGTCTTCTGAATAAAACCTAAGAAAGGTTTCCATGCTTTGTCTCTTTTATAACCCTAAAGCCCTTCTTCCGAATGTTAACCATTAATTTCTTACTCACCATGTTCTTTAGAATGAAGTTGCACATGTTATATACTTACTTTACTTGTCTTCTGAATAAAACCTAAGAAAGGTTTCCATGCTTTGTCTCTTTTATAACCCTAAAGCCCTTCTTCCGAATGTTAACCATTAATTTCTTACTCACCATGTTCTTTAGAATGAAGTTGCACATGTTATATACTTACTTTACTTGTCTTCTGAATAAAACCTAAGAAAGGTTTCCATGCTTTGTGTCTTTTATAACCCTAAAGCCCTTCTTCCGAATGTTAACCATTAATTTCTTACTCACCATGTTCTTTAGAATGAAGTTGCACATGTTATATACTTACTTTACTTGTCTTCTGAATAAAACCTAAGAAAGGTTTCCATGCTTTGTCTCTTTTATAACCCTAAAGCCCTTCTTCCGAATGTTAACCATTAATTTCTTACTCACCATGTTCTTTAGAATGAAGTTTCACATGTTATATACTTACTTTACTTGTCTTCTGAATAAAACCTAAGAAAGGTTTCTATGCTTTGTGTCTTTTATAACCCTTAAGCCCTTCTTCCGAATGTTAACCATTAATTTCTTACTCACCATGTTCTTTAGAATGAAGTTGCACATGTTATATACTTACTTTACTTGTCTTCTGAATAAAACCTAAGAAAGGTTTCCATGCTTTGTGTCTTTTATAACCCTAAAGCCCTTCTTCCGAATGTTAACCATTAATTTCTTACTCACCATGTTCTTTAGAATGAAGTTGCACATGTTATATACTTACTTTACTTGTCTTCTGAATAAAACCTAAGAAAGGTTTCCATGCTTTGTGTCTTTTATAACCCTAAAGCCCTTCTTCCGAATGTTAACCATTAATTTCTTACTCACCATGTTCTTTAGAATGAAGTTGCACATGTTATATACTTACTTTACTTGTCTTCTGAATAAAACCTAAGAAAGGTTTCTATGCTTTGTGTCTTTTATAACCCTTAAGCCCTTCTTCCGAATGTTAACCATTAATTTCTTACTCACCATGTTCTTTAGAATGAAGTTTCACATGTTATATACTTACTTTACTTGTCTTCTGAATAAAACCTAAGAAAGGTTTCCATGCTTTGTGTCTTTTATAACCCTAAAGCCCTTCTTCCGAATGTTAACCATTAATTTCTTACTCACCATGTTCTTTAGAATGAAGTTTCACATGTTATATACTTACTTTACTTGTCTTCTGAATAAAACCTAAGAAAGGTTTCTATGCTTTGTGTCTTTTATAACCCTTAAGCCCTTCTTCCAAATGTTAACCATTAATTTCTTACTCACCATATTCTTTAAAATGAATCTTCTAAAGAGTAAAAGTCGAAATATATATATTACACCCCTGTACAGAGAGACGAAAAACACTCTAGGATTGTGTATAGTAGGTAATTCAAACTCCCCATAGTGTGCACTTCTTTATGTATTTATAACGTTTTGAAATTCCCATCCACAAACATAACAAAGATAGGGTTTCACACATTTTAATTCAGTTACTTCTTACATATATAGTCACTCTCTGCATAGAGTTTTATTTATGAATTACATTTCTATCTTTTAAGGAATTATTTTATTACTTTTAGAGCTACGATCTGGACTGTTTACCGAGAATTGTGTCTATGTATACTTTAGATTGTGTTTGATTAAACTAGATGCCCCTAACAGATCCAGTTTAATCACGTCATCCAGTGTGTGTTCGCATGTGCTTGTTTAAGTTCGAATTCCTTGAAAATGATGTTCCACAGACTTCACAAGAATACGGTTTCTCTCCAGTGTGTGTTCGTGCATGCCTTATTAAATGAGACGATGTTGTAAATGATGAGTCACACACTTCACAACAATAAGGTTTCTCCCCGGTGTGAGTTCGCATATGTGTCATTAAATGAGATTTTTGCGTGAATGTTGAATCACACACTTCACAACAATAAGGTTTCTCTCCCGTGTGTGTGCTCATGTGTATTTTCAAGCTGGCTGCAACTGAACATGAAAATCCGCAAACAATGCAAGAGTATGGTTTTTCCCGGGTATGTTTCCGCATATGTCTTTTCAAACTTGAATTAAGTGCACATGTATATTCACAATAATCACAAGAAAATGGTTTGTTGCCACTATGTCTGTGCATATGTGTCTTTAAATGGGTACTGGTCGAGAAAGAAGCATTGCAAACATCACATGTGTATGGTTTCTCTCCTGTGTGTGTTCTCATATGCATTTTTAAATTTGATCTTTTCGAACAAGCATATCCACAAACTTCACATGAAAATACTTTCTCGTTGATGTGTATTTTCTTATGTACTTTTAAGCTGATTTTATCTGAACATGTATATTCACAATGATTACAAGAAAACTGTTTATCACCTTTGTGTTTTTGTATATGTATTTTCAAATATACAGGTTTAGAAAATTCTAAATCACAAACCTTACATAAATATTGCTTTCTTGAAGACTGTGAGGCGATATTTTCTGTAATTTTGTCTGCGGTTGAATCAAATTCCACTTTTGTGTCTATCCCTGGTGAATTTATCATTCTTCCAGTGCACAGCAAATCTGTAGCTGAAAAATAAATAAATATTTACATATTTATATAAGAATATTTCTGTGCATAGACTTAAAATTAACTAGATAGTTTAGGCTACTTAAAACATTTCACACCTTTTAATAAAACAACATTTTTTACTTTTCAGTAGGTTTTTCTCTTTTCAACAAGAATAATCATTTCATCCAATAGTAGTTACATGATGAAAGATCTATTTTCCTTGTATAGCAATAAATTGTGATTTGGTTAACGAAAACATGCATACCCAAGCTCACAAAAAAATACACCAGTTAATTGGATCACTTCTGTGCATGTGCACGCCTTTCATCAAATATCCGTTTACACCCAACTTGTGGACGGTAAAATACAATGCAGTTAGAGTCTAGACATCAATGTAGACAGATGTGGCATTTCCTCTTGTCTTTCATTAAATGGGAATAAACTCAAGACCAACTTGGACTAAATTAGTTTCCTACTAGTACTACAATAGTGTCTGCCGTTTAGACTCCTGTATTCCTATGTTCCAGTTTAATATCGATTGATTTATATTATTGTAGATATACATTGGTTATTTTATTTCAAACTCTGCTCACCATTTTCTTATTTAATTCAACTCAGATACATACAGACACGACCGACTCAACGAAATGGCTATCTTCTATTTGGACAGTCAACCAACCTTTATTCTACATATTTATTGTCCGAGCAATTTCTCTCATCGATCTTCATCTGAGATGAATACATGAAATAAAATTCCACATCAATGAATATAAAAAGCATGAAGGTACTCCAGGTGTTGTCATGGCATGAATTAGGATATTTATCTACCTCTCCAGATTTGGAGAAGTCGCGAGTCATGCTATATTTTCTTGAACTAATATACATGTGACTTTTTGTCATGAGTTGACATATATAAATATATAAGTTTTTATAGATAAGACATTTCACAGCAACAACAATCTTTTCATATTCATCCTCCAAGCAATTTCTTTCATGGATCTAGATGAGAGAATAATACATTTAATGTGATGAAGTATATGAAATAAATTTCTCTAACAATAAAAAAGATCTAACAGATACCCCCGATGTTGCTCCACAATGAATTAGTATGCATGGATACTTACCCAGTGTTTGATAAATTGCAATTCATTCCCTATTTAATTTGCAACAAATCTACATGTGATCTTTGCCGCAAGTAAATGGACAACCATATGTTTTAAGTGTGTTGAGGTTTCTCATCTCGCAGGAGGGGATTAATAAGAGCTATTATGGAACTTTATGAACATAACATTTGCTAGTAGTAGTAGTAATAGTAGTAGTAGTAGTAGAAGTTGATCTGCCTCCATAACACACCTACCACGTCAACAATGCTCAATGCCAAGTTCGGTGCAATTCTGTCAAGTATGAGGTAAAAATTTAAAACAGCCGATTCTGCTGCTACTCAAGAAAGGGTCCAGGCAGAAATCATCAATTATAAATAAAACTACTATTATAGTACTCATTATAAATAGTACTATTATAATACTAATTATAAAATGTAATATTATAGTACTCATTATAAAAAGTACTATTATAGTACTCATTATAAATAGTACTATTATAATACTCATTATGAATAGTACTATTATAATACTCATTATAAAAAGTACTATTATAGTACTCATTATAAATAGTACTATTAAAGTACTCATTATAAATAGTACTATTAAAGTACTCATTATAAATAGTACTATTATAATACTCATTATAAATAGTACTATTATAATACTCATCAGAAAAAGTACTATTATAATACTCATTATAAAAAGTATTATTATAGTACTCATTATAAATAGTACTATTATAATACTCATTATAAATAGTACTATTATAATACTCATTATAAATAATACTATTATAATACTCATTATAAAAAGTACTATTATAGTACTCATTATAAATAGTACTATTATAATACTCATTATAAATAGTACTATTATAGTACTCATTATAAATAGTACTATTATAATACTCATTATAAACAGTACTATTATAATACTCATTATAAACAGTACTATTATAGTACTCATACAGTGTTAGTCTTGTACTAATTTCATTCTTTCTGCAATCACTTTACAGAAAGGACCAATAGGCAATAATAACAAGAATTCCAATTGAAAGTAACAATAAATAAAATGTAAAAGAAAAAGTCAAGATGGGTTAGAGGCTAAATTGTCACAGAGCAAGGCGCTCCATAATACAGGCCTGGCAAACATACGACTGAGGGCGGACATGTAAAGACCAAGAAATTTCCCCATCAATGAATATTAAAAACATGAAGGTACCTCGGGTGTTGTCCTGGAATGAATTAGGATCCCTCTATACCTCCCCAGATTTGGAGAAGTCACAAGTCATTTTCTCAAACTAATCTACATGTTACTTTTTTATTAAGACTGTGTATAAATATGTATTATCGTACCATGAAGAAATACATATTTTTTTTCATCTTCTGTAAAAAACAAATTGTATATGTAACAAACATAACAAATTTTGTAAAAATTATCAAAATTGTATCTCCGAACATTATTTTGTTCATAAAGTATTTGATTTTGTAAAATGTTGAATTTGCCTTCTGATTGTATTTTGTGATTATATTTTCTGTAATCAATTAGTCAATATAAACAAATTGACTCATGATTTTTGAAATATCAAAAATGTGTCTAATTCATGATGAATAAAGTGATTTTTTGTGAATTTAGTTCTTTTATATTTTTATACTTTTTACATTTGATTTGATGGAAATAAATCAATTATTGTAATCTGCTTTCTTAATAATATGTATAGTTACTAATTACTGGACATTACTAATAAATTTCTTATTAGAACTAATTATTATTTAGTAGTAAATTTGGTCTTTACATGTCTGCTCCCAGTCGTGGACCTAAGTCGCATGTTTGCCAGGCCTGTATTATGGATCGCCTTGGTAATTAGTTTCTGTACATGCAGTAACTGTGCACAACATTGACTCTGATGTAAGCAGGTCGTAGGATGTTACTCAGGAAAGACATGGAATGATGAGTTATGATCCCTCTATGCCTCCCCAGGAAGAGGTCACAAGTCATGCCATGTTTTCTTGAACTAATCTACATGTCACTTTTTCCATGAGTCGATGAGAAAAAATGTTATCAAGTGTGATAAGAAAGATGCATTCATCTTTAAGTTGTCAAAATGAATGGAAAGTATAAAGTTGTGCATGTGTTGGGGTATCTAAGCTCGGATGAGGGGATTAATAACAGCTGTTGTGGATCTATTCAAACATTCTGCAGGGTAACGAGAAATTAAAACTTTGATGTGACCAGGTCGTAGGCTGCTTCCCATGCAACCACAACTTGCTTCAAAAGTATTTTTATGATACTCATACAGTTTAAATTGTGGCTCGACTCTTTCTGTAAAAGGTTTACATAAATAACCAGAAAACAATGGTAACTAAACTTGAATACAACAGATTGGAAAATAAATATAAAAAACAAGATGTTACATAGTATGAAAACGAGTTAGAGTGAGCTGACATCTATTCTACAATCACAATTAGTTTCTGTAAAGAGAAGTGCACTTTACCAAATATGTATATGTGCAGTAAGTGTGCACAACACTGCATCGACATGAACAGGAAGCAGATAACTGACACAGACTTTCTTCTCAAAATGGAGAGCACTTTTTAAAATTACATTTTCAGGAAGGATGAAGAATTTTCACTTCATGATGACGAAAATACGTCCTTCATTCAGCTCAACACTAATCCTAAATCAGAAATCTGTTTAGGATAAGTAAAGCTCCTAACCCGAAAGGTCATCGGGCTAAAGCTAATACGGTCACTGCTTAACACCGGTTGTATATCATTACATGAAACAGATGCCCCAATTACAGGCTATACACCCAGTATCACTCGTATCTATTTATACACATAGGGTGCATATTTTGCAAAGAGCAACTTGTATTCCCAAATGATTTGCCTTGGCGATGTCAAAAGAACTAGTGCATCAAAATGATTTCATGTGAAATTTATATAGGAAAGTGATCCCCACTCTAAAATCTAAAATATTGGGTAAAAAATAAAACAGAATTATCTAGCGACATAATAGGTAAGTGCACAGAACAACCCGAAAAAAATGTCAAAACAAGTGGTGGGTAAATAACGAAAAAGCGCTAAGGATTTGTACAGAGTTGACTTAGCAGTGATTTCCAAGAATCGTTAACAAAAAAAGTTTGGAAAAAAACAAATAACTGTTACCAAGGGCAATAAAACTTACTTTTCTACCAACCTCGATGAGTTTTTTGTGTTTTAAAATATTTTAAAACACTTTTATTTACATTTTCAATCATTGCATTTGGAGTCTTGTAAAGCCGACGAATTCAACATGGCGCTAGATTTTATTCGATGTAACGCTTCGATAATCGCCCCCAAATCGAACATTAAACAAAAATACAGCTAATAAAACATATAGATCGGTTGAAAATTAAATTTTCGACCGATTGGTGACTGTTATTTGCTGTATTTTTTTTTAATTTCGAATTTTGAGTTGTTAATCATACGACATCGAGTAAAATCAGGTGCCATCTTGAACTAGTTGGGTTTACAAGACCCCGAAGGCAATGATAAAAATATAAATATAAGCGCTTTAAAATACTTTCAAACACAAAACGACTTATCCAGGTAAGTAGAAAATTAACTTTTATTGCCTTTGGTAACAGTTATTTGTTGACTATTGTTTTTTCAACCCCTTTTTTCTGTTAACTATTTGTACAGAGTAGACTTACCTGTTCTTAAGGAATTGATAAAAATCAAAACCTGTGAAATGTGAGTTTAAAAGCTCCGTGACACCTTTCTATCAAAAGATGGGTGTAATATATTGAGACAATGCAGAAATCGGGAATTAAAAGACACGTGGTGTTCATTTTAGGCTTTTACAAGTTGCGTTTAATGCTACTAAGTCAAAACTTCTTAACTTTAACAATTATAAGAAACATTTCCAACCATCGATTGGAATGGCTAATAGCACCTTAGTTGAGAGTTTAACATTCAAACTCCTCAGCCTAACATTCATAGTTAACATGAATTTGAAAAAATACATAGAAGATACTGCCAAGTCTGCTGCAAAGAAGGTTAACTCCCTCTACCGGGCTAGAAGATTTCTCTCACCTGCCAGTATCCTATATCTCTACAACGTCACTATGCTAGAAAAAATCCCACATAATTATATAAGCTGAAAATTTGGTGCCTCATCGATAATAATCTGATGTTTTTTTTTCACATTAAATTTTAATTAAATAACAATTGCGTCGTATACGTTTGGAAACAAATGAATTTAAGGGGGTGTACACAGTTGAGTAGACTTACCTTTTCTCAAGGAATTGATAAAAAAAACCCTGTGAAACGTGATTTCCAAAGCTCCGTGTAAGCTTTCTGTAAAAAGATGGGTGTAATATATTTAGACAATGCGTGGTGTTCTATTTAGGCTTTTACAAGTTGCGTTTTACACGTGTTAAGTAGGGCACGGTCGTCATCAAAAAGAAATGACACTACCGTCTGGAGTGACGTGATTGAAGAGTTCTTATAAAGGGAGATAACTTCTGATAACTAACTATTACAGTGACGAAAGCAAATGATCGTAAACAAAGCGAACATTTGCTTGAAATGTGTTCTGTTTATCAGCTCCCATTAGTTGTCGCAATCAGAAAGAGGAAAACATATTTACGCAAAAGTTAGGTATAAGTTTATTTATTTCTAAGTAGAAGATTCACTCCTAAACTAATTAATCGATCATTATGAATTTCGAACACAGCTGTTCTGCGTTATAGTTGGTGATGTGAGCTATATTTACTTTATTCTGTGGCGTACCAGAAGAACGTCCGCAGAAAACGGTGAAGGGGCAAAATTTGTACCTCCTATCGAAGACTTCCGGGTTTGGTTAGAAATAAGGCACTTATGAACTTGAGTAAACAGCCGAATTTAGTTGTTTTCAATTTTGAAGAGTTACATTCAAATCAGCGGCGATAATTGACTTTCAAGACAGCGGCAGAAAGATAATCAACCGGAAGTGACGAAACAACGCCTAGATTAAAACATTTTAATAAATAATAAATAAGTCTCTCGTCTATCTGTCGAGGTCATTCGCCTCTCCCCAAAAGGGCTAGGCAGAATTGTAACATACGCATGTGTGTTTGTTGAAGAACACAAAAGAGACAGAAAAACTCTGTGTTCAACTTTTTATATTATGTAGAATTTGGTATATTCGGACTACTGTTATCATCTTGGGTGTTTTTTTTTTAATCACTGTTGCATACCCTTTAATTTCTCGTACCTTCTCTTCCTCGTCGTGGAGGGGTGTCGTCTCGATTTCGTCTAGTGGTTGAGTTCTTTCTTCGTTTCTGTACTGCCGTTAAGGGAGATACCAAATTACTACTATCGTAGTTAATTCCTAGCTTAAGTCCTTAGCCGTTCGAGGAGGGGGGAAGAAGGAATCTCATACCTGTATTCTCTTAGGGAAATAAATTCCCATTTTTCATTTCGGACTACATAGAGAAATCCGTCTGTTCGGCCTGCTTCCAAAACCCAGACTGCCAAAACTCCGTTTCCCACACAAAAGCCCGTGACGTCACAGAGCCCCTATGCGCAGGTGCATCTTGACCCTGAGGTCTCGTCAACGTGGTGGCCCTGTCAACGTTTGCGAGCTCCAACTGTAAGAACCAGTTTATTTTGCACTCGACTGTACGGGTCCACCCGCACTAAATTGCGCAAGCCAAACCAAACGATTTCCCACACATACGTCCACTTTAACATGCGTCCGGTCTCACAGGGCCATTATCCAACATCACAACGTTTCGTCCGATGTAACATCCGACCTTCTTCAGGTCGACCTTGTCGAACTCGGGAATCTTTCTGTCGAACTCGGGAACCCTTTATTAAATCCACGGAGTAGCATGCCCTTGTTCCATCTACTATGACTGGGAAGACGTCATCAGTAATTCACAATTCTTCGTATCGCCCGCACTGAAGATTGAACCTTCAAACTTCAGATAACTGTCACTTAGAACTGAATTATACTTGCGGATATTATTTAACTACTATTATTTAATTCATCTAATTGCATCTTAAAATATTCTCTGCTAAAACTGTTTTTTTTTTATCTGGTCTGGTAAATTGTCTCAAAAATATATTAGTAATATGGTAAGTAGGGTGGGGGTAGAGTAATATAATATTACTTCCCCCCCCCCCCCAAATAGAATTACTGAAAAGATATTTGTAATATTGTATCTATTTGAAATGGTAGTGTAAATGTTGTGTTCAGTAGTTTTTATGTGTTAAGTTAAGAAGAAACTTAAAATGGTGAATCCCCAAAGAGGTTTAATAAACAAATAATAATTGATGAGTCATAAAAGTGAAAGTGTCGATGAGGGTTTTCTTAGAATGAAAGAATTTGACTAATTTCAATTTTATTTTATTACACGATAGCCAAGAAGTCACTCAGGGATTTTTAACTTGAATAGATTTTTTTTTAATTTTTGATGGTGCCTTAATAAAATTTTAGGGAATCTTTTACGACGCTCAGCAGAGTAAAAACGCTAAAAAACAAATATACAATAAATAAAAGTAACTGTAGGCGATATAAGTTATTTTCAAACTTACCTGTGTCTTTTCGAACTATTAAAAAGATTTTTAACCCGTTTCATTTGCTATTTATTGGAAATTCAAGTATTGGCACACGAAAATCGCACAAATCCAAGATGGTCGCATAGTGGAGGGGATCTAATAACATAGAAGACAGGCGCCATTTTCTTTTTTGCCAAATTCTACGCACAAAAAAACAAGATTTTCTTTTTACATCTAATAAAACCCCATTTATACTACGTAAAACTACAAACAAAATACATAGGTAAGTAGAAAAATGTCTATTCTTGACGTAGGTTAACTTTACTTGTTGCAAATTTATGTTTTTAAACCCTTTCTCGTTCTTTTTTTGAACCCCGTTCGCGACTCTGCTGAGCGTCGTAAAAGATTCCCAAATTTTAACATGATATAATGAAAACAATGGAGAATTATTTTTTTTTTTTTAAAAACTCAAAAAGAATTTATTCATAAAAAATAACATCTTTTAAATGGTTTTCTATTTTCAGCTTCACAAATTCGTGCTCTTTCCAAAACATTGACAGATTGCAGAATCACTCGATTATGATTTAATTCCCCGACTTCATTTCTGATATTTGCGTTTTCATTCAATTTCTGTAGAGTTTCAGGTTTGTTGATGTAAGCTTTTTGAGATACCCCAACACGAATACGTCAGGGAAACGTAAAGGCCAGTTGGCATTGCCAACTTTTTCAGTGACTTCTTGGCCACCCTGTACTACCAGTAATAACAACCCACATGCACTACTTTGATCCCTGGTGATGACAGTATCTTTTAACTATAAACTTTTTGGGGCAAACTGAATTTTATGATGCACAGTAGCTTGACACACACAGATTACCATTTTTCTTTATATATACACTAGCAGGGCTACCCGGTGTTGCTCGAGGACAAAAAAGCAAAACAAAATAGAACAAGTTTAAAAGTGTATAACATCTTTTATATTATAGCTTCTTTCTCTTTCAATCCGTCTCTCTATCTCTCTCTATCTCTCTCTTTTCCTCTTCACTGTTTTTCCACATTCCTCTCACCCACCCCTCTTTCAACTCTATTGTTTTGAAGTATTGAAAATAATAATAATGTACGTCATTCACCGCTTCTTTATATAATAGATAACATTTTAAAAAACTCGGACATCCCTGACGAAACCTGGCCCAGTTGACCCCCAAAAGAATGAATAATTTCTATTAAATTTTAGATATACGCCAGGGCAACGTCGATCAAGAATATACCAACTTTGTGGTTGTTTGTTTTATTGATTTTGACTTTTAGCTGGACATGCAGACAGACAACTGTCCTTTATATAAGAAATAAACTAGCAGGGCTACCCGACCTTGCCCGGGCCAAAAGTGTAACATATTTCTATTAAAACTTTTATTTCTTTACCTCTCTCTATCTGTCTTTCTATCTTTCTCCTTCCCACCCCATCTTTCTTCCCGTCCATTCCTCTCTCGCCACAAACATACACACACACACAGAGAACTCCTCTACATAGATTCCTTGAGGAATGAGTCGGCAGAAGGAAAGTAAATCCTTGATAAAAAATCAGAATTATTTCCTTTAGTATATAAAATATAGAATGGCTTCAAACAGACGCACCCATGGATACTATTCACTGAGGCAACGTCGATAAAGAAAATACAAACTTTGTGGCTGTTTGTTTTGTTGTTTACGAGTTTTCGCCGGACATACATGCGTACATACGTACACACAGACTACTTCCCTTTATATTAGGGGTGGGACGTAATAGGTGAAAATTTCAGATTCATGCGAGTAGTATTTTTTTGTGTTCATTTATACATAAATAACACTAAACAATCAAACATTTTGAAAATTTTGCAAAATTCAGAAGGTGCAGGCCACAAATAGCCGTTAGGGCTCCACGGGACTCAAAATCCATCATTTTTCGGTGAAAAAGTGGTTTCATGCGACATTGCAGCTCCTAAAACATCCTCAAAATCTATGAATGGATATAGATAGTTATTTATGTATAAATGAACACAAAAAAATACTACTCGCATGAATCTGAAATTTTCACCCATTACGTCCCACCTCTATTTATATTATAGAAGATAAGAATAAAGGATTTGTAAATTTTATGGCAAGTTCTGCCACAGAGCCTCTTTCGAGACCACTTCCATTGTTTTCCCCGGAAAATCCTACTCATGAATACACTGTAAATTTTTATATAGATTCCCTTTCACACACAGACACACACATTTATATCTATTATTATACTAAATGTAAGTTCATAAATGATTGTTTCTATAACGCTTTTTCCGTATATACTTTAGTATCACAAAATACATGCTAGAATATCATTTAGTTCTGGTATTGAGATATGTTTAAAAATAATTCTGTTTTAATTTTTCTCATAAGCTGTAATTTATAATTAACTGAAAAAGTCACCCATCACTCTCTTTGCCATATTTGTCTAGCCCCTCTCTATGTTGATTTAATCACTCACTAAAATTCATCATGTCTCTGAGAGCATTTAGAGAAAGAGTGACTCATCTAATTTACATAGTGTGTCTGTGCACACCACAAACATGTATGTAAATTATATGGAAAAAATTATAACATTTATTCATATATAAGAATAAGAATACTTTTATATAATTCTCAAAGGAACTTCTGTCGTTTATTAGTTTTAGTAAATCATTTCTTCTTATCTCGTAGTGTCTATTAGCAAGGCTACCCAGTGTTGCTCGGGTGTTAGATAATGGCCCTATGGGAATGGACGTATCTGTTGGAGATCGGGTTTGACTTGCACAAATTAATGTGGGGCAGTCGAGTGCAGAACAGGGCTTGTTCTCACAGTCGGAGCTGGCAGACGTGACAAGGTTACGTGTGACGAGACCTCAGATCAAGGGTCAGTCTACACCTGCGAGAGGCTCTGTGACTTCGCTGGCCCTGCGTGGGAGACAAAGGGATCTGTGACGTCATTCATTCTCGTGAAAAGCGAGTTTTTAGTCAGTCTAATTCGGAGAGCGAACTGAGAAGACGTGCGATTCACAATGTAAAGATACGGAATATTTCCCTTCAGGGAAGACAAGCGCGAAAATCCTTCCCCCGCCCCCTTTCTAGAAATAGTTAAGAAAACATTAATAACTAACTACGATAAAGTAGGATTTGCTCTCTTCCTCTCTCTCGGCGTGGTGAATTTCCCCCAGATGAAATAACGCTTGAATAAATAAATTAAATTCAACAGAAGAGTTTGTCTTCGGAGTGCAGAACATGGCTTTTATTGCAGACAACAGACGACGGCAGAGAAGAAAGAATTCATCCACTAGACGACCACTCACTGGACGACAGGACCAACCCTCTACCCGACGAGTATACGAAATGCGTACTGCTGCGGTCCAGGCAGGAGTAGTATGCAACAGGGGCATGGATAAAAAATAGAACAAAACAAGTGTGGGGCATGTTTCTTTTCAAACCGCTCTCTCAATTTTCCCCTCTCTATACATTTCCTTTGGACTCACCCTCTCTCTGACATCTGGTTCAATATAATAAAGAGAAAGCAAGAAAAACATCATACTGACTGCTGTTTGACTTAAGTTCAGTGTTGTTTTTGAAACAAGAATAGAATTAAGTATTACCCTCTTCCCCATTTGGTCGCTGGTTACTCAAAGGCAATTAATATTATATTAATTTATTTTACTATAACACGGTAGGGATTATACTGAATCCTATGATGTAAGTTTTATTAGTGTATCATGTGTAGTTTCTGATTTTTAGCTTATAATGATCGTAATAGACAGTGTTGCTGTGACCAAACCAGAAGCAGCTTTTCGCCAAACAATAATTCTGTACTTTCTCTAGATAAATATCCATGTTAACTCTACCTCCTAATATTTTGGAAACAAGAATTAAAAAAATTATGGGATGGATGTGCTAAGCTGTAAAACGTGTGCCCAATTGCAACTTAATACGTGCATCACAAATGCCACTAGGGATGAACGTAGAAACGTTCTAATAATATTTCATAAACGAATAGTATTGGTATGCAAAACAAGAAGATGGCGTAGGATCAGAATAGTTAACAAAGCCCCTTCCGTATATTAAGAATGGGGTTCTAAATAATAACGTTATTATTAAACAACCCATTTTTTACATGGGAACGGTGTTAACTATTCTGTACCTTCACCCTATCAAAGAATGTGCACGTTTTTATTCCAATTATAATGATTTCTCAATATAAAGGATATGAAGTAGTTTTTATGTAAATACTACTACTACTACTACTACTACTACTACTACTAATAAGCCTTTTATCAACTTTAATAAGCTGCGCATGCGTGGTCCCCCTCTGTATGTGACTCGATGTGGCGAGTGTAAAAGGCAATAAATTTGGGCAATTTGGGGCATTTTTGACCCCCCTTTGACCCCCTAGGGGCGCGAACCAGAATTTTTCTGAGGTCAAGGATGCTCATTTTATATCCAGAACAATTGCCTCTACATTTTGGCCACGTTTCAGAAAAATTCAATGGATGGATCAAACGTTATGTGAGAAAAGGGTCATTTTTTGCTATTTTGGGGGCTTTTGACCCCCTGGGGGCGCGAACCAGATTTCTTTCAAGGTCAGCGATACTTATTTTCTACTAGAAACAATTGCCTCCACATTTTGGCCAAGTTTCAGAGAAATTGAATGGATGGATGAAAAGTTATGGGGCAAAAAATGTCATTTGTTGCCATTTCGGGGCCTTTTTACCCCCTGGGGGCTAACCAGATTTTTTTTCAGAAATCGGAGACTGTCACTTTCTAACCTGACCAAAGTTACAACTTCATGCAAAATTTCAGAGAAATTCAACGGATGGTTGCGGAGAAAAATCCGGATGGACGGACATGCCTCGAAACAATTAGTTCATATAAAAATCAAACCGGCAGAGTCTATGACATTTTTTAGGATTGCTTGTTTTCTGTCGGTCTGGGGCACTAAAAGGTCAACCATATCAGGCTTGCCTTCTCACTCTTTGAAAAGGGGTTAGTTTATTGTTACTCGCATGTGGCTCCCCTACCGGGGAATGCCAACGGGACTACCCAGGAATAATAGTTCGGCTACAGTGCTCGCTTTCCAAATCCCACTTTCCTGACATTGTTTCTAATTTTCCTGCAGTTGGAGGGAGATAAATAAAAACTTTACCTCCTTGCTGTCTTATTTCTTATCGGCGCTTTAAGGCTATAACAATTTCTTTTATATAATTGATTAAAATGCTCAAATATATGTACGATTTGGGTAAATACGTTAATTTTTTAAACATCTGTTTTCATGTTGTTAAGATAAAAGTTGTCTTTGGAGCGGATTTGGCTGAAAATTTGCAACAAGCCTTGTTCTAATTTAATCTGGTACTATACTTGAGGCTAATGGTTACTTGGAAGCAAGTTAAGGAACAGAACTAAGCTAAGGTCATGTGACAACTAAAAATAAAATTTACTATTTAGATCACAATATTTTTGTTTTTTAATAAGTCCCAAAACCTTAACAGCCTCACTACATTAATTTCTGACTTTTGTTGAATGATGCTGCAAGCAAATATCTTCTCCAATGCAAACTTTCATATTCCTTCAAACCATGTAAATGATTCAGAAAGAAGGATAGGGTTTCAAATTTTAACATTTTTTAGTTCAGTTAGTTCTTAGAAATCAAGGGGCTCTCTTCCTGGGGCTAACACTTGATTCCATATGAATTATATTTATATCAAAGGGCTCTTTTACGGATTGGCGTTATTTCATTTTAAAACTGCTATATGACTCGCTTGCTCAAAGTGGCATTCACCCTAGGTGAATTAATGGGAATATAAAATTCACAAGCGGTCTCCAGTCGCAGGGGTAATGACGTTAGAATTTTGCAGTTTTTGCAGGGAGGTGTCGAGGTCCTCTTACATACAGCGCCTGGTATTCCCATATGGTACTAACCAGGCTCAATGTTGCTTAACTTCAGTGATCTAACAGACTTCATAATAGCTTAGTTTGTGCAAATTGTTCTTCTTCATCCGAGTTTGGTATTTAAACTGCTGTGAGTGTCCTGGACTTTGGGGTGGGGAAACCAGGCATCATCAAAAGGGTTAACATCAGTCAGGTTGCATGCACTCAAATCGCTTCTTCCACATTCGAGCCAGGTCTTCCTTAGTTTCTAGTGCTCGGAATATTCAGACATGTTACGAAGTTAATGCAAGACATGGCATGCTGTATATAGCTGAATGTAAAGCATCCGTAATCTCACTAATACCAAATTTCTTCTAGTTTGCATTTGTACAATCACATTATTATTGCAGATATTGAAAACATCCTCCCAAGTTTTTTTAAGTAAAGTTTTCATCATCATATTTGCTTTAATCTCCATGTTACATGCTGGCATACATTAGATGGTTATTAGAAATCTATTCCCAAACTAGCCTATCCCTGGCGAGGTCTTTACTTACATCTGTTTTTCTCAAGTTCATTTTTATAATAATTTTTTTCCATTGCCTTCTGCTTTGAACTGAACCTTCTACAACTGTTCTCCATCTACTAACCCAAAGACTATCAACTATTCTTTGAACATCGCAATACTGTGAAGTCTCCTGTTCTGCATACATCTCCCTCTACTATCCAGATTTAATCTTCCTCTGAGGTTATCAGATCTAAATCTAAATCTAAATATTATTCTCATATCATTTCTATCCATGCAACATACGTTCTCAACCATCACTTGTCATGTTTCACTTCCATACATCATAATACTGCCTACACATGATTGATAGAATCTTGGTAGACAGTTCAAAGATTTTGCTGAACTTATTTCATCCACTCCTTACTCTTGCAATTACACAAGCACCTGCTCCACCCTCTGCTCTAATGCTATCACCAAGCTTCCTAATAACCTCAATAGCTTCTTATATACTTTCTCACATCTGACTTCTCCCCTATCGCCATTCCTTCGAGACAAATTGATTATCTTCTCTCAGCCTACTATTTTAAATTAACAAATATTTTTTTCTTTCAATAATTTATAAATTTTTATTGCTAAAATCTAAATTTTATTCAATAAACGAGAATATATTCCACATAATATTGGAAGCTCAAGCTTATGTATACTATCACTTCACAAAAGCATCCTAATCCGTGACCCTCCCTCGGTAGACAGACATCTGTGTCCCTCACTGGATTCCGGCCTGCCATAGAAAATCACCTTTGAAAATTATTGTACCAATGAAGAATATTTAGCTTTAGTTGTGGTGATAGCCGATCCTACCACAACCGGTATAATGTTTAGTTTTTAAGGGACAATGTGGTTTTCAAGTCATCCATTGTGTTTTGAAAATGCTGTGCAACACAGTTCACAAGAAAAAGGTTTCTCTCTAGTGTGGGATCGCATATGTCTCTTTAGCTGAGCTGTAAATGATAAGCCACATACTTCACAAAAATAAGGTTTCTTGCCGCTGTGGGTTTGCATGTGTCTCATTAAATTAGATTTGTGTGAAAATGATGAGTCACAAGTCACACATGATTAAGGTTTCTCCCCAGTGTGCATTCTCATGTGTGATTTCAAGTTGGCAGCCACTGAACATGAAAATCCACAAACGATGCAAGAGAATGGTTTTTCATATGCTTTTTCAAACTATAATTAAGTGCGCATGTATATTCACAATAATCACAACAAAACGGTTTGTTACTTAATGTTTAATTTTACTTCAGTCGAAGATCTCTTTTCTGGGGCAAACACTTGATCTCTATATGAGATACATAGATACCCGAGTATTCTATTAAAATTCTCCTTTATTTCTCAAGCATTGAGTTAGTAAAAAAGTTAAGAATAATTTCTTCTCTCCCCAACTGACCAGTCAAGTATGTAGTAGTATATCTTTTTTGTAGTCTGTTGGTCTTACCGGACTCCAGGACAAGAATTCATCTAGTCTGGTGGAGTATCCAGCTACGTGGTGTTACTTGAGGTAACATCACTAGGAGAAGATGCACTATTCCTCGTATGAGGGGATCTTATTTGTGCTGCGGATACTATGTAATTTTGAATATTTGGTCAGGGTTTACTTGTAGGGGTAAGTATCCTCATGTCAGGTTGTCCTGACAAACCCTTGTACAGAGAGACCAAAGACACTCGAGGATAGTGTCTAGTAGGTAATTCAAACTCCCCGGTTACCAGTGTGTATATGCATGTGGTTCCTTAAATGGGAACGCTTCGTGAACGAAGCGTTGCAAACATCACAAGTGTGTGGTTTCTCTCTTGTGTGTGTTCTGATGTGCATTTTTAAATCAAAACTTTTTGAAAATTCTAAGCCACAAACGTCACGAGAATATTGTTTTTTCTTGAAGGCTGTGAGGTGACATTTTCTATAATTTTGTCTGTGGTCGAATCAGATTGCATGTTGGTGTTTATCCCAGGTGCAGTCATATGTCTTCTAGTGCATAGCAAATCTGTAAGTGAAAAAGAAAGAAATATCTTTATATCTATATTTACATATATAATTTTTTATATCGCTTAGTAACAAGAGCAGAAACATTTTTATATTTATCGTACAATCAATTTCTTTATAACGTGCAGGTTCTCTGTCTGTCTGTCTGTCTGTCCGTCGGCGAGAAGTTTTGTAAACGTAATAGCGGGGAGGGGGAGAGGGGGGTGCTGGTAATTACTATTTAATTAATTAATTTTTTCAAGTCAGCGTTCATAATATGTGTATACTTTAGAATTATGTTGGAAAACTATTAATTACTTTAATTTAACATTAAATTAAATAACATATAAATAACATAAATAAAGTTCGATTCGAACAGAAAACGTGTTAAGACTCTTACTTAAACTAATACTCTTTCAACTTCCTTATATACTGTTACCAAAAGTCGCTCAGAAATGAGACGGGTTTTGCAATTTACATAATTCATTTCTTTTAAACTTCTATTAAATTCATATTTACAAATACGAGAAGAATAGTCTGATAATCGTGCAGGAAATAATAGTATGATGATCGTACACGACATAAATCTCTTCAATATAAAACATAAACAGATACCCTGATGTTTTTTAGAATAAATTTCTATCTCTGTATGCATAACCAGATTTGGACAGGTCACAATGTGGCGTCTGCCATGAGAGAACAAACAAAAGCGTCTTGGAATATTCGATATTTCATGAAGATTAGCAACACGTGGGTAGAGAATTAAAATCAATTCTATGAGAGGTTTTCAAAAAGAGGAAAGTTCCCCTGCTCAGTTTGTGGAAAGGAAATCGGATGCAATTCAATTTTTGGTGGTACTTGTAAGGATTTTAAATCCTATCCAACTGGTGTGAGATGTACTTTACAGACATCCAACGCCAAAATAATCTCTGGGCACTCTTACATGGAAACTGGGAAGCATTATAAGATGTTGGTGGAATGAATCGTGAGAATCTTTGAAGCATAATGATCAGATGTAGTTGTAGGTCAAGAGAGGATAACACTAGCATTGCTCCATGTTTTGAAATGAGTATATGACGTTGTTGGTGTGTTGTAGATTCTCAAATTGAGGGAGAGTATTAATAAAGATCTGTGGGTAGAAACTAAGGCTGTCTCTCTCTATATATCTATCTACCCTTTCTCTCAATCTATCTATTTCCCCCTCTTTACCCTTTCTCTCAATCTATGTATTTCTCTCTCTCTCTATGTATTTCTCTCTCTCTATCTATCTACCTACCCTTTCTCTCAATCTATCTATTTCTCTCTCTCTACCCTTTCTATCAATCTATCTATTTCTCTCTTTCTATCTACCCTTTCTATCAATCTATCTATTTCTCTTTCTATCTCTCTCTCTCTCTCTCTCTCTCAATCTATCTATTTCTCTTTCTCTCTCTATGTATTTCTCTCTCTATCTATCTACCCTTTCTCTCAATCTTTCTCACACTGGAAACCATCACATCCTTAGATTTTAGTAGCATTATGACTCAACTCTTTCCATCAAAACTTCACAGAAATTTAAACACAAAATCAAGAGTTTAAACCATAATCGTCAATAATTCAATAATTTGCAAGAAAGACTTGTGTTGCAACAATAATGAGAATAGAAAGTGGATCTTGGGTTTACTTTCGGCAGCCTCGTAACTCTCCCTTATCTTATTTTTAAAATAAAAATGTCTACTAAAAAACAGCTCTACTTGTTTTTGAGCACTTTTTATAAACATGGTAGTTTTAATGGATTAACATCTATAGAAACAAATATTATACATGTACTATATATATATATATATATATATATATATATATATATATATATATATATATATATATTAGAGGTGAAATATGAGAATAAAACATTGTAAAGATACAATATTTATTAAAAACATCAAAAGTTCAGAGCAAGGAGCCTCATATCCTTAATCCATGGATTTTCAAAGAAAATATTTCTTCTCATCAGAGGATGGGGAAGCCGACAATGTGATTATAAATATTGTCGGCCACAATTAACTTTGAAAATTTTATATAAAGTAAAACAAAGCAGAAGTAAAGAACCAAAATTAGGGCCAGGGGTGAAAAGTCTTATTTTGAGGTGTGAGCGTCGAGTCAAAGTGGATGAAATAAAAAATAAAAACAAAAATAAAGGCATCCGTTATTTAAGGATGAATGCTTGAAAAAGAAAGCGATACTTAAATTGTTCAGGAGTCCAAAAAGTTTTTGCAAGATATTGGTGGTCTTTGGTAATTGGTAAATTCCAATTTATCCTGTGTAATATTTGTATCCGTTTGTTGTTGTGTATAAAAAAATTGAGGATTTCGAGCAACCATCGCTTCCTGGTCGAAATGCATATCGGTAGGTTATATATATTCATCCATATATAGAGATTCGGTATTTTAGGTCAGAGCCTAGTTTTTGCGTTGTTAAATATTGAGGCGTTGGATAAAGAAAAAAAGTGTTTCTTCTGTCGAGCTGGGTGGGAATATTAGCTTTATATGATGGTTGGGGGAAGGGTTACTGGGTTCAGTCGAAGCATAGGGGTTTAAGGAAGGGTTGAAATGTTAAGTATACATATCCACGCTCACATATACACGCATAATAGACATATATAGGATGTACGCTAAACTTGATTCACAGATACTAAGATAACACAGATATATACATACGCAAAACATAAAACTGTGTTCGTACATATTATTGTTTAAAAGGATCTTCTTACATTTATTTTTTTATATTGTATATCTATCAGAGTGAGTGTCAGATTTCGCTTGGTTTTTTTTAAAGCTTAATGATATTTATGGCGGGGGGTAGGTAGGATTTATTTATATTTCGTTTGGTTGAATGCTTTTGTTTAAGGGTGCTGCTAAAATTGTAATTCATTTCTTGGCTTTTAAAAGGCTAGAGAGTTAGGTTTATTATTTTAAGGCTATTTTTATAGAGAGATTATTGTTAGGACATTCTCTTAGTGGAATATTTATGTTTAAAAACAATTCTTTCTTAGGGAAGTTATTTATCAATTAAAAAAAAAAATGAAAATTCAAATTCGCATATAGAGATTTTTAATTTAGAAAGGTGGATGGTATTAGTTTATTAGTTTATTGTCTGTTAGGTGTCAAATAAGATATGGTTGCAATAATCTTGAATTCAAATTACGGATTCATAAGACATCTATATGGTTTTAGGGTGATAGAAAAGCGAATAAAAGTGTACATCCCTCATACGGATGCATGTGGGTGTACATCTACATATACAGGGTTGTTGCGCGGGATAGTGTATGGCACAATAGAGGTACGTACATAAAACCGATTCGCATACAGATAAAGATGCAAATACATACACATAATATACATGCATACAACATATAGAATGAGGTAAATCCAATGCAAGTATATATACACACACATACATACATTCACATATATATATACACGCATCCCGCATACATACATTCATACATATAATACCCATAATTGGATATCTGAGTTATAAATTCTACTAACTTAATAATAAATAAGTTATTATTATTATTATTATTATTATTATTATTATTATTATATGGTTTACATATGCAGTAGATATAATATATCCTGAACCACACATACATACACATATATATACAATACATACACATACATACACATATACATACATATACACATATAATCCAACATATATATATATATACATAGATATATAGATAGACATACATACAAATACACATAAATACATATAAATACACATATATATAAAATATACATATGTACCGACATACACACACATATAGATATACACATATATATATAGATAGACACATATACACACATACACATGTGCAAACCTACGTGTACATAGACACAAGCATCACATATATAGACATATCTTTCATAGATATAGGATACATATACATACACACAAACATACAATATAATGTACATATATTCGGAAGTGCAAGCTTACTTACGCACATATAGACATGCATACATACACATCGATCCAAAAGGGGCATATGTGGGATACGTAAGCTACGGGTCGGATTTATAGGTTCTGTGGTGGGGGGTGTCTATTGGGGTTATAAGTCGGGCGTATTTAAATTTTCTTTTATGGTGACAGTATGAAATTATCTCATTTCTTGAGTTTACGATATTTTTCTCTCTTGCAGTGGTGATTATCATTAGTGCCTCAGAAGTGCAAAGGTGGCAATGCTTTGCGCCTGGGTGTATGATTTTGATTTTTTTAGGATTGACCATTTTAGAGAGAATGGGATATTATTTAATTTTAAATTTTTTACTATGTTTGTTAGGGAGGTTTTATTATTGGTATTGTTGAAAGAGTACATGTGTGAGGAGATGCATCTCTTTATTACTTGGGATGTCGAGCCTATGTATGTGTATATAGTAGGTCTAGTTATTCTAGTGTTAATTGGGTTATCCCTGTTGTTCGGATTTGTGGCGGTATGGGTGTTGCCTAGGTGTGCATTTCTGGTATTAGGTAGTGTTAATTGCTGGAGTGGTGGATATTCGTTGGTGTTATTGAGATTGGAGGATTGTTGGGATAATTTAGTTACAGTGCATGCATAGACTACGTCTTCATGCATGCAATTGTTATTTAGTTGACATTGTTGTGGGTTATGGCAGTTACAGTTATTAGTGGGGTTTGAAGGAGTAGTGATTGATTGGGCTTGTCTAATTTTTGTTGTTGTTAGTGGTTATTATAGTTTAGGCTAAGTTAGGCATTGTGGAGTATGAGACCTTGATGGTATTTTTATTCAGGATAGTGTGATATTTGTGTGGGTATTTAAATGAATTTTCAATTATTTTGAAGAATTCTTTAGGGATGTTTGTCTTAACATTATTATTGTATGGAGGATTGAACCAGAAATTTTTCTTTCTCCTTAGGGTTTTACGTTGATTTTCACTTTGAGGTTTAAAATGTATGTCTGGTTCATTAGGAGTATTGGATTCGTTATCTTGGATGTTGTTTGTATTATATATGTTATTATTGGTGTTAATGGCATTAGTGTTAGGTGCATTTCTGGGATTTTTGCGTTTTTGTGTCATGTTGTGTGTGATAATATTGAGGGGTCGCTTATGGTATGCAGGATGTTCCTGTTTGTATGTAATCTTATCGGAGTAGCCCGAGTTCAACAGTGCATTATTATAGAAATTAGAATGTTGGTCGAATGTTAATTTTTTTGCTGAAAGTCTGGAGATTCTATTTGAGATGGATGGGATTATTGGATTTATGATGGATTTAGGGTGGTTGGAGTGCTTATGTACATATACTAGAGTCAGGTTAGGTTTGTGGTAGGGGGAGAAGGATCCAGAGTTTAGGTTTAGTGCAACGTCAAGGAAGTTGGAAGTTTTTTTCTCTGGGTCAATAGTTATTGAAAGTCTGAGATTATTGTAGAAATTGTGTAATTGGTCAATGGTTTTGTTGTACATTCTAGGCCTTTCTTTGGAGACAAAAAGGGCATCATCTCTGTATAAGCCTCCCTGGAGATTTTTGAATTTGTGTTTTAGTTCGTGCAAGAGAAAGAGGCCAACTAAGTCTGTGACTTGGGCAGAGTCCGATGCACCCATAACTATGTCGTAATTGCTAGGGATATCTTTCCTCGTCCAGTATTTATTGTCGAAGCTAAGTATAGATCTTCTAGCTAGTAATATTAATTCTATTTCTGTGTTAGGTCAGGTCAGAGTTGTTTCTTGCTAGAATTAGTGCTCTATTAAGGAGGTTTGGAGATATTGATTGGTAGTAGTTATCAATGTCGAATGTTATGAAGTTTAGTCTAGATTTATCTTTAAGGTTACGGAACCACTTAATCACAGTATCTGAAGATTGCCATAGAGAGACGGACATTTTTTCCCTAATTCCTAGTATGATTCTGTCTAAGATTTTTTTTACTTATGATGCCTATGTCTGATTTAGATGGGCAAATTAACCTGATTGCAGGGTTGTCGTGGAAGTTGTTTTTGTGATCTTTAAGGGAGAATCTTGGAGTGGCCGGGGTGACTATTTCGGTGTGATTAGTTATTTTCAAGGAGGTTAGTAGGGATTTGACCTCTTTGTTTATATTGTTCAGGGTTTCTGGTTGTGTAGTTTTGTATGATTTGTTCAGTTCTTTATAGATTAAATTGTTGTAGGTGTTATAATCTAGTTTATAGTAGTTTTTTGTCTTATCTGCTGGAACTATTATGTTAGTGTTTGTTCTTACATTCTTAGCAAATTTGTTGATTTTCTTTTTAAATTTTATATTCCTCGCGAGATTGAACAGGGCATCTTCGAACTCATCCAGAAGGTCATTCTGTTTGGGGGAAGGATAAGGTTTTCAAGCAGCGGCTATTCTTTCCAATTTTTTATGTTCCCTAAATGAATTCAAAGGGAGATCGGGTTCCGGTTGGGAGGTATTTGGAGTCTTTGGTTGGTCTTGGTTTGATTTTTTTACATTTAGGTCGTGGTGGAAGGCTTTCCATCTCACATTTATCATAAATGTTTTCAGTGCTTCGATAAGTCTGTGTTTGTAATTTTCTTGAGAGGGGATGGGGATATTTTTAGCAGAAAGTGTGTTGCCGACAATATTTATAATCACATTGTCGGCTTCCCCATCCTCTGATGAGAAGAAATATTTTATTTGAAAATCCATGGATTAAGGATATGAGACACCTTGCTCTGAACTTTTGATGTTTTTAATAAATATTGTATCTTTACAATGTTTTATTCTCATCTTTCACCTCTAAAATAAATAATATATATATCAGGACCGGCAGGACAGTTATAAAAGTGTGTGGGGGGCTCTCCTAAAAAGTGTGGGGGGGGGGCGGTTAAACACATGCATATTATTGAGTGAGTGGGCAAGTCAAAAAGTGGGGGGGGGGCTTGAGCCCCCCTGCCCCTCCGGTGCCGCCGTCCATGTATATATATATATATATATATATATATATATATATTAGTTGAATACCCATTCCAGGATAGGTAAAATTAATTCCCCAAAGAGTTTTCCACCCCTTTTCTTCCACCTTACAAAGATTAAAATCAAGATACATAACCTTATGTCTAGAATACTTATTCTAATGCTGATCAAAATCTATTACATGATTTTTATTCAGGAAAATATTTAAAATTTTAGTCTTCTCCTTAAGCGGTTTTAAGTTGAAATTAGAATTCAGGGAATCTGGCCTAATTAGTGTCTAAAGATCAACTTCAATGTAAATCTAGTACATATGAATTTCCAAATAGAAGGTTGTGAACATATTTTGCCGCCTAAAATACTCCAAACAAACTGAAATTTGGGAAATAATTATTAATTAGTGTCTAATATCTTTTAAAATTTCATAAAAATCGGAGGTATCTGAATTTAAATGAAGAACTTTTACCTCGTGTTTATTCACTTTGAATAAAACTAAATTAAACTAAATATAACCCACATTTAGACTCCTTACGCCTACCAATTGTGTTCCCAAATTTACAGAGATCAGTTACTTATTTTAGGAGTGAATCCTGTAGATATAGATATATAAACATATCTAACTTTATACATGTGACGTCAGAATTCGTGGCAAATCTCCTTTTACAACTAACTTACATGCAATGTTTTTCCATGATGAAAAATGTTGATCGGAAAGATACATCCATAATTTTTTGAACGCCCTCAAAGGAACAGGAAACAGTAAACATGTTTGTTATGGATTTTTTCAAACAAAGTTTTCCAAAGAGATAGTTGTCTTGTTGCCTTTCAGTTGTTGTCATAACTTATTCACGGATTTTATTGGCAGACATGTAGATTTGTACACATAGAAACATAGATGAATTCTGGTAGAAGGACATGGGTCGTCTTATGGCACCAGCTCCTTGTCTTCATCTTTGTATTCATCCAGTGACGACAGCAGTCTTATAGTTGAATTTGATTTCTTGGTCAATCCAACCGCTTCTCAAATATCCAACCGCTTCTCAAATATCTTTACAGTTTCGTCTTCAATTACACTTGATGGCAATCTATTCCACAAATCAACACAGCGATGGCTGAATGAATATTTTTTCAGGTTCAAACGTGCCTGTTTCTTGTAAAGCATCTGACTGTATCCCCTGTTTACCACTCTTGTATTTTTTCTAGTCAATAGTTTATCTGCATTGAAATCATATTTTCCAGAGAGCAATTTATAGCACTCAATCATGTCCCCACGTATTCTTCTATAGGCCAAACTTGGCAATTTCAGAGCTTTCAACCTTTCTTCATAACTCTGATCGTACAGTCCTGGAACAAGTTTAGTAGCTCGCCTTTGTACACGTATTATCATTTTTCTTTTAAGTATTTTATTTAATAATCATGCTATGGAAAATAATTTGAAGTTTTTTTAATCGATACAAAAACAGAATGTGATCTTTTTACGAAGCACTGCCAAGGTCACATACATAATACAGATATGTATTTATTATTTGTTTTTCCTTATTAAGGCTTGTAGAGGCAAAGTGTACACTTCGGTGCCGAAAATGAAACTCGTTTCTGCACACGTATCCGCCAGAATCAATAAAAACACATAATAATATTTTGAACAAATGATATTGCATAATCACAACAGCCGCCTTCCATTGACTTCTCGCTTGCAACGACCATTGGTCCTCTTTGGGTGACAATAAGCCTCTCCAAGGTCCCAGTACCTTTCCAAACCTTTTCAGTGGGGATCTAGTTAGAGCTCTCCATCTTCGGTCTTACTATTGACGATTTTGATAGCATTACATTGTGTGTTTTTTGTGTGCATGAAATTTCTTGCAGTTTTTGTTCTCTTGGGTTCATGTGGTATTATTATTATTATTTTAACATGCGTGCTTTTTCTATTTCTACATTCTGTGTTAGATTTTTTAAAATTTAATTATTAAATTTTTCTTATGTTTTGTCATCCTAAAGTAAAGTTTATTCTGTGTAAACAGTTTTTTGCTATTTAACTTCTACAATTTAATTGGTTTTGGGGGTATTTAAAGTTTAGAATTGTAAATTTCTTATTCAAACACAATCTTTATGGGTCGTCTAGATTTCTACATGTACTGGCCTGTCATACTATTTCCCACTCGATTATTGGTGAGAATCCGCTTTCTTTGAAATCCCAGTAATGGATCGTGAGTGCTGTTTTTAATCAGCATTATTTGTTATTAAATGTGCCTTTGTGGTCGTAATATGTGCTTTTAAAGTCTAAGGAGGTCATACTTTTTTATTCGATCTTTCTTTTGAAGTAATAACGAAGGTCCAACAAAACGCAAATCACTCTTGAGTAAAAAACGAAGATCCAAAGAAACGCAAATCACTCTGTCCGTAGATCACAAAGTCCTCTGTTAGCTTCCAAAGCAGATCTCTACGTTCGTCACACGTGCACTTACTTCGCACCGTATCGTTGAAGACGGTAAGAGACCCGCTTTTATTAAGCTGAGGCACACCTAATTTGCATGCGTGCAATGTGACTTCGCGAGATTCTGCGTGAACCGTACGTAATAAAGGTTCACGGACGCCATGTTGAATTCTCTTCCTTCATCCGCAGCGCACAGGACAGACAAACACGAGGACGTTTCGCAGGTAAGCCCCCTTCACGTTCCCCAAATATTGTGGCTTGGTAAACAATGCTTTTAGTTAGGCATTTATTTTGTTGTGTACATGAGTTCTGCAGTTACAGATTTTCTCTTCATTATTTACTTTCTTATTTCTATTTGGGTTAATGTTATTGCAATTTGTAGTGGTTATATTTTCGTTTTTCTTAGTGCTATTTTTATTGCTGCTATGTTGGTCACTTTTTTAAGCATTTTGTTATTTTTTTCTCTATTGCTCTTATTAAGAATTTTGTTATTGTGTGCTTTAATTATCATTTCAAAGTTAATGCAGGTTATTTTTATTGAATATTTTATGCTAGGGATATGTTATGATGAAGTGTTTTTCGATGAGGTTAAGGAATTTCTTGCCCAGTTTAGTTTTTAGCATCTGATTATAGGTTAGAATATACCAGATTATATTTCTTTTTTTCTATTTTTAATTTTATTATTATTAGTGTTCCTTGTATTTAATTTCGATATTATGGTACCCACTATTTTTTAGGGGTGTGTTGTAAACGTTGCTTGACATCTTAAATATATTTTCGTTGCTAGAGTTATTGCTAAGTCTATGTTCAGGAGAATTAGGAATCTATTTTATGATTGGTGGGTACTGATTGGACTTTGGGTTTAACTATATTGGATTAGAGTTATCCTTTAAATATGGTTCGTGAGCATAATTTAAGTCTAAAAAGTGAGTTTTTTATGTTAGTCAGTACGTCTACTTTTCTGTCCTTTGATATGGCTTGTTGCACTTTGCTATTTTTTTTTGCCAATAAATTTTATTTTTATTTTTTATTCAACAACCCTGAAACAAAAAAACTAGCCATAGACGAATAAAAAATATTTATTAAAACTTAGAAGTGTAACAAATAATAAAAATGTAAAGTTATTTTGCTCTCGTTTGAGAGAAAAAACAAGTTGATGAATTTGACCGGTGCTAAGTCTTGGTTAGGGACCATTGAAATTTATTTCATGCCGTTGTCCCGTAAAGGTTGAATTTGGAACGATTTCTTCCTTTCTCAATGAGAACTCTTGTTTCACCCAAATTGATGCTGCAAGAAATGATTTTTCTCAAGTGGGAACTTCTTTCAACTTTTAACTCTCCATTGCTTTACAAGAATGGGGTTTCTCACTTTTTAAAATTTTTTAGTTCAGTGTTTACTTACAGATCAAACGGCCATTTCCTGGGGTGGAAGAGAATTGTGAATATGGCACATCCCCGTTGAATGCCAGTTTTCACCTAAAATGTCTCTGACATGTCACCATATGCTTGTACCAAACTCGTGTTGACATGTAGTAGCAGTGGATGAGAGAAAAAGCCTTGTACGAACATCATCTGTCTTTTAACTGATAAAGTTAAATTAATAACCGAATAATTAATTAAAAGATATTTTGGGGCAATAAAATTTTCAACAATCCCATTTTGAAAGTCAAAAGATTTCAAGATACATTGTGATGTTATAGACCCTCTCTATCTCTCCCTATCACTCTTTCTGTACTTTAGTTAGTTACATCATTCCATTTCTCTTCATATCCCCTTCATCATTTGTTCTTACATCATCTAAATTTACAAATATTCCCATTAATCAGTTCCAGTATTATATCCATTTATTTACATAAAAATACGTTTTCCCTCATATTTCTGCCTCCACTAACTCCACAATGGCATTTATTCTGGATTTTTACAGCAAGAAATGAGTGTTTCATCGATCTCATTTTATTAAGACGAAAGTTGTGTTCAGATTGCCTTACTAAGAACTCTATAAATTGCTCCACTCTGATTTACAAAACAGATTTCTTATGTACTTAGTGTATATATATATATATATATATATATATATATATATATATATATATGAGAGTGTAGTGCTAGATATAGAGAGTTTACTCTATTTAATAGATTCCTTTCTCTCTTTTTGTTTTCATGGGTCATGGTGTTTCGTTCGTTGTTTATCCAGAAGATTTGTCCATATTACCTTTGCTCAGATGTGGTCTCCATATTCTTATTATGCTGTTCTTTGTAAGACAAAAGCTCACAATTACACAGAACGAATCAGCAATACATGTGAACATTCCACAGTAAATGAACGAAATTAAGTTTGTTGAAATTGATAACGACACCACTACATATCCAATCTATTATAATACACATCGTGCTTATCTTTTTCTTCTGTTTCTTCTTTTTCTTCTGTAAAAAAGGAAAACGCTAACTTTAATTTATTTCATACTAGCAAGGCTACCCGGTGTTGATCGGGGCATAAATGTATTAAAACTTCTGTCTCTCTTTTCCCCGGTTTCCCCCCCCCCCCTCACTCTTTCTTCTCTGCCCAGACCATTCCTCTCTCTGGACATAGACTTTTTTCATAGATTACTCGAATCGGCGTGAAATAAAAAAAAACGTTTTGAAAAAAATCAGAGTTACTTCCCTTTAGTTAGTACATGAAAATGACTGGAAAACCGACACCCCTGACGAAATCGGCAGCATTTTATGGTCAAAGAATGGATTTTTTTCCCCTAAATTTTTAGATATTATTCATTTCGGGCAAGAAAATATGAACTTTGATGGTGTTTTTTCTGCAGACTACTTCCCTTTATATAATAGATAATTATAAAAGTTCACTTTAGCTTTTGATAAAGTTAATAATGGAACAATTAACTAAAATAAATCATTGGTCCGCACACTTTGTCTCTTCCTCCTCATTCTCTCTCTTTTAGTTATTTTCATCATTCGGTTTCTCCTATCACTTCAGCTTAATTTCTTCTTATCTATTATTGTCTATGTAAATGTTCCTGCTATGTTCAAAGTGGAAGATTTAAACACTTTTAATGTGTAAATTAATTGAAATTTTATTTCTTGTTGTCAAGACGAAAGTTGTCTTCAGATTGCCTTGCCCTGAAATGCTCTTGTCTTATGTCTACCAGACCTGAGGCTCAGACTTGCTGAGAAGCTAATTCGGGATGGTAACAAACTTAGGTTATGTGGCAACTTAAGAGAAAATTTCTTATTTAAATCACAAGAGTTTTGTTTTTTCAAGTCCCCCAAATCATCCGGCCTCTCTTTTGAATGTTAAAAAATAATTTCTTGCTCATCGTGTTTTTGGAATGCCGTTACAAGAGTCTTGTTCAAAAATTCAGGCACATATGCTGCAAGAAAATCACTTCTTATGTGTATTTCCATATGACTTTTTAACCTGGACCCTTCTGTAAATGTAAACGTCACGACGATAAATTTTCTCACTTTGTTCGAGTTTCTTTTCTCTTCTTTTTTGCTAGGGATGGGACATCCTACCATATTCCAGACATTCACACGCTTTTTCAGAGACTCCAAAGATTTTTTTATTATTAGGCAAGTTGCTCCTTCCACAACTGGTATGTTTATTTCTTTCAAAGACCATGTTGCTTTCAAGTCATTCTTGAGGTCCTGCTATTTTGTGATTTTTTCACGTTTGGCTCTATTGAAGCTATAGTCATTTAGAATGGTTACATCAATAACGAAAGCAATCGTTTCAGGTTTGTTCCATATGACAATGTCCGGTTTGATGACCAGTATATAGGAGCATGTATCTTTTCAAGCACAGAGACTGGACAAGTTTAGGTCACATAAAATTTATTTACATCACAAGTTTTGTTTTTTCTAGTCCTCAAATAATCTGGCCTCTCTTTTGAAAGGTAACAAATAATATTTTACTCATCATGTATTTTTGAATGCTGTTTCAAAAGAGCCTGGTTCGAAAATTCAGATTCACATAAGCTGCAAGAAAATGGCTTCTCACGTGTGTGTATTTCCATATGCCTTTTTAACCTGGACCTTTCTGCAAATGCCGACCCGCAAACGTCACACGAAAAGGGTTTCTCACCAGTATGCGTGAGCGTGTGTCTTTTCAAGGCAGATGAGACTGAACATGAATATCCACATACATTGCAAGAGTATGGTTTCTCACCGGTATGTGTCCGCATATGTCTCTTCAAACTTGAATTTAGTGCAAACTTATATTCACAATAATCGCAAGAAAACGGTTTCTGGCCACTGTGAACGTTCATGTGAGTCTTTACATTAGTACTGTCTGCGAACGAAGCTTTGCAAATATCACAAGTGAATGGTTTCTCTCCTGTATGAGTTCTGAGGTGTCTCATTAATTTCGAATTGGCTGAACAAGCATATCCACAAAGTTCGCAGGTAAATACTTTCTCATTGTGTATTTTTTTATGCACTTTTAAGCTCATTTCATCTGCACATGTGCATTCGCAAATGTCGCAAATGAACTGTTTATCAACTTCGTGTTTTTGCATATGTATTTTCAGATATACACGTTTTGAAAATTCTAAGCCACAAACCTCACAAGAATTCTGTTTTCTTGAAGACTGTGAAGCAACATTTTGTGTAATATTTCCTGCAGTTGAATCAGATTCCATGTTGCTGTTCATCATTGGTGCAGTCATCAGTCTTCAAGTGCACATCAAATCTGTAAATGAAAAATAAATATTTACATATATTATGATTTTTTATAGGTAAAACATTTGGAAAACATTAAGCAGCAGCAACGTTTTTTATATTTATCGTCTGAGCAAATTTCTTTCATAGACTTCCATATAGTACGCATACATTCAACGTAAAGAGAATACATAAATGAATATAAAACATGATTTGGAGAGGTCACAATCTCTTATATAGCAATAAATTGTGATTCGGTTGGCGAAAACAGGCATATCCAAGCTCACAAAGAAATACACCAGTTAATTTGAACTCTTCTGTGCATGTGCGTGAGAAAATGCAATGCAGTTCGAGTCAAAACATCAATGTAGACAGAAATAACATTTCCTCTCGCCTTTCATCAATGGTGATGAGAGATGGAAATAAACTCAAAACAAACTTAGACTTAATAACTTTCTTACTATTGTACGTGTCTGCAGAGCCAACTTACATGTTTACGTTCCTGTATTCCTACATTTCAGTTAAATAAAGATTGATTTATATTATTTAGAGAACACGTTGGGATTTTATTTCGAACTCTTGTGACCCTTTTCTTATTCAATCAAGTTAGATACATACAGACACGACCGACTCAACGAAATGGCTATCTTCCATCTGGACAGTCAACCAACCAATTAACTCTCCATTCTACATATTTATTGTCCGAGCAATTTCTCTCATCGATCTTCATCTGAGATGAATACATGAAATAAATTTCCTCATCAATGAATATAAAAAGCATGAAGGTACTCCAGGTGTTGTCCTGGCATGAATTAGGATATTTATCTACCTCTCCAGATTTGGAGAAGTCGCGAGTCATGCTATATTTTCTTGAACTAATATACATGTGACTTTTTGTCATGAGTTGACATATAGAAATATATAAGTTTTTATAGATAAGACAGCAACAGCAACAACAATCTTTTCATATTCATCCTCCAAGCAATTTCTTTCATGGATCTAGATGAGAGAATAATACATTTAATGTGATGAAAGTATATGAAATAAATTTCTCTAACAATAAAAATAAAAACTAACAGGTACCCCGATGTTGCTCCACAATGCATGGATACTTACCCAGTGTTTGATAAATTGCAATTCATTCCCTATTTAATTTGCGACAAATCTACATGTGATCTTTGCCGCAAGTCAATAGACAATCATATATTTTAAGTGTGTTGAGGTTTCTCATCTCGCAGGATGGTATTAATATTAGCTATTATGGAACTTTTTAAACATAACATTTTCTAGTAATAGTAGTAGTAGTAGTAGTAGTAGTAGTTGATCTGCCTCCATAACACACCTACCAAGTCAACAATGCTCAATGCCAACTTCGGTGCAATTCTGTCTAGTATGAGGTAAAAATTTAAAACAGCCGATTCTGCTGCTACTCAAGAAAGAGTCCAGGCAGCAATCATCAATTATAAATAAAAGTATTATTATAGTACTCATTATAAATAGTACTCTTATAATACTCATTATAAATAGTACTATTATAGTACTCATTATAAAAAGTACTATTATAGTACTCATTATAAAAAGTACTATTATAATACTCATTATAAACAGTACTATTATAGTACTCATTATAAAAAGTACTTTTATAATACTCATCATAAATAGTATTATTACAATACTCATTATAAACAGTACTATTATAGTACTCATACAGTGTAAGTCTTGTACTAATTTCATTCTTTCTGCAAACACTTTATAAAAAGGACCAATAGGCAATAATAACAAGAATTCCAATACAGATGATCAAAAATAACAATAAATAAAATGTAAAAGAATGGTTAGAGGCAAACATACGATTGGGGGCGGACATATAAAGACCAAATTTACTACTAAATAATAATTACAGAGAAAACTTTTAGTAAGAAATTTATTACTGATGTCAAGTAATTAGCAACTATATATATTGTTAGGAAGAAACTTACAATAATTTATTTATTTCCATCAAAGCAAATGTAAAAAGTACAAAAATATAAAAGAACTAAATTCACAAAAAGTCACTTTATTCACCATGAATTAGACACATTTTTGATATTTCAAAAATCATGAATCAATTTGTTTATATTGACTAATTAATTACAGAAAATATAATGACATAATACAATAGGACAGCAAATGAAACATTTAACAAAATCAAATACGGTGTCTTGCTATAGTATCCCTTTTGAAGAAAGTACCGGTATCAGAGTTATATTTTTGTTGGGTGGGATGTATTAAGAGCTTATTTTATTTGTTTTTTATTGATTTATAGTTTTGTATTTTTTTTAATGTTTTGTTTTATTTTATTATTTCTACATTCATTATTTATTTAATGTTTTGTTTTATTATTTCTACATTTATTATTTATTTAATGTTTTGTTTTATTATTTCTACATTCATTATTTATTTAATGTTTTGTTTTATTATTTCTACATTCATTATTTATTTAATGTTTTGTTTTATTATTTCTACATTTATTATTTATTTAATGTTTTGTTTTATTATTTCTACATTCATTATTTATTAAATGTTTTGTTTTATTATTTCTACATTTATTATTTATTTAATGTTTTATTTTATTATTTCTACATTCATTATTTATTTAATTTTTTGTTTTATTATTTCTAAATTTATTATTTATTTAATTTTTTTTTTATTATTTCTACATTCATTATTTATTTAATGTTTTGTTTTATTATTTCTACATTCATTATTTATTTAATGTTTTGTTTTATTATTTCTACATTCATTATTTATTTAATGTTTTGTTTTATTATTTCTACATTTATTATTTATTTAATGTTTTGTTTTATTATTTCGACATTCATTATTTATTTAATGTTTTGTTTTATTATTTCTACATTTATTATTTATTTAATGTTTTGTTTTATTATTTCTACATTCATTATTTATTTAATGTTTTCTTTTATTATTTCTACATTCATTATTTATTTAATGTTTTGTTTTATTATTTCTACATTCATTATTTATTTAATGTTTTGTTTTATTATTTCTACATTCATTATTTGTTTAATGTTTTGTTTTATTATTTCTACATTCATTATTTATTTAATGTTTTGTTTTATTATTTCTACATTCATTATTTATTTAATGTTTTGTTTTATTATTTCTACATTCATTATTTATTTAATGTTTTGTTTTATTATTTCTACATTCATTATTTATTTAATGTTTTGTTTTATTATTTCTACATTCATTATTTATTTAATGTTTTGTTTTATTATTTCTACATTCATTATTTATTTAATGTTTTGTTTTATTATTTCTACATTCATTATTTATTTAATGTTTTGTTTTATTATTTCTACATTCATTATTTATTTAATGTTTTGTTTTATTATTTCTACATTCATTATTTATTTAATGTTTTGTTTTATTATTTCTACATTCATTATTTATTTAATGTTTTATTTTATTATTTCTACATTCATTATTTATTTAATGTTTTGTTTTATTATTTCTACATTCATTATTTATTTAATGTTTTGTTTTATTATTTCTACATTCATTATTTAATGTTTTGTTTTATTATTTCTACATTCATTATTTATTTAATGTTTTGTTTTATTATTTCTACATTAATTATTTATTTAATGTTTTGTTTTATTATTTCTACATTCATTATTTATTTAATGTTTTGTTTTATTATTTCTACATTCATTATTTATTTAATGTTTTGTTTTATTATTTCTACATTCATTATTTATTTAATGTTTAGTTTTATTATTTCTACATTCATTATTTATTTAATGTTTTATTATTTCTACATTCATTATTTATTTAATGTTTTGTTTTATTATTTCTACATTCATTATTTATTTAATGTTTTGTTTTATTATTTCTACATTTATTATTTATTTAATGTTTTGTTTTATTATTTCTACATTCATTATTTATTTAAGGGTTATTTCTCCCCATGTTTACATTACATAACGCTAATGAGTATTTATGAGCGATAGACGGTTTTTAAAATTTCATAAGCGAGTCGATCTGGATGAAACCACGGTACGATTCTGAAATACGTAACGTATAGTTTTTCGAATAAATTATTTATATTTAGCTCTCACTTTTTTAGATCGAGCACTTTATTGATTTCTTTTCAACATAACCTAACTAATATATATATATATATATATATATATATATATATATATATATATAATATATAAGTGTAGAATTATAACGATAATTAAATTATCGTTTAATAATAATAATCTATCGTGATAGTGTGAGGCTCAATATATTAAATAGAGCAATTTATTTTAGAGGTAAAAGATGAGAATAAAGAATTGTAAAGATACAATATTTATTAAAAACATCAAAAGTTCAGAGCAAGGAGCCTCATATCCTTAATCCTTCGATTTTCAAAGAAAACATTTCTTCTCATCAGAGGATGGGGAAGCCGACAATGCGATTATAAATATTATCGACAACAATTAACTTTGAAAATTTTATATAAAGTAAAACAAAGTAGAAGTAAAGAACAAAATGAGGGCCAGAGGTGAATAGTCTTATTGAATAGCCATGGTTTATACGTTTAGATTTCATAAGTATGGATGTCTGGAAGGACAATAATCTCGGTAAAAATCTAAAATTTAGGTCAATGACTTATTTTAAAGTAATTACATGAAGTTAATATAATGGAATAAAAAGAAATAAAAAAGTCTTGGAATTTTTATTTTTATACAATTTTTTGGTGCTTGTTTAGAGACGTGGCCGAGACGAAATATGAAAGGGGGGGGGCGTAATTCAAACAATTTTTTAGGGGGTGAAGGATTTTTTTTATTGAATTTAAAATGCAAAAAATAAATTTATTCAGAGCACAACAAACATTGATCTTTTCATGGTATTTTTTTACATTATTATCGATGCTTTTACGGAAAAAAACACGTTTTTAAAATAATTAATTATCAGCTAATTAAATGTGGCCAATCGTTTTGTCTTTCAATTTCTACACACACGTGCGCTCTCTTTCTCTTGATAGAAAAGTAAAAATCGCTAGATGATTTTAAATTTGGATTTATTTACTTTTGATTAAGACGACCATAATTAGTATCGTAATGCTTTTGATGGTTGATTACTGTCAATGATTTACTATTATTTGGCCGTCTTCCAGTGCCTTCACCCGGGCGATGGGGTCCATAGTGAAGCAAGAGTGCGCAATCTCAACCGCACCTCTCCTGAAGATGCATTACTTTAAAGTGGTATCAAAACCGGTTTATTTATTTTGTTTAATTTATTTCAATAAATCTATTTAATTTTAACGTATCCTCAGAAGTTTTATTTTTTGCATTTTAAATTCGATAAAAATAATTCCCCCCCCCCCCAAAAAAAAAGTTTGAATGATCTCCCCCTTTCATATTTCGTCTCGGCCACGTCTCTAAAGAAGCATCAATTTCTTTTTTAATTATACATACATTTCAAAATAATTTGTTTTTGTCCAAAATTTATGTATTTTTTTTCTGTGTTTACAAATAATTTATTTCTTTAAACGTCATAATAAAAACGGATATACTATAAGATATTGCTGAAAAAATTACATGACATTCACCGACGCCAAAGAAATTCCTCGATGTAGCTCTGGAAAATTTTCCGAACTGGTACCTCTCATTTGTCTAAAGTTCACTTTTACCAAATCCAGGATCCTTCCACACTGTAAGTGTGGATTGTCGGATCATTAGGGGTCACAAAATTGTGTCTGTCGTTAACGATGGAATGGTTCTGTAGGGAATTATAGGCAGGGCTTTACGGAGCCCTCCAAAAAGGAGCACGCTCCAGGAGCATGCTCCTTTTTGCTGGAGTGAAGGAGAGAAGGGCTCATTTTATATTCAGCTGGAGTTGAGCGGGAGCAACTCCATTTGGGACTAAAGAGCGGTGGTTTTATCGCCCCGCGCTCCAAAATTATTTGATTTTTTTTTAAACATTAGTTTTTTATTTAGCAATATAAAGGAAAAGTAATGAATGTCTCAGAGTTTACTCTGAATAATTTTTTTATATTATATCTCTTGTAAATGTATATGAGAGAGAGAGAGAAAGAGAGAGAAAGGGTTTTTTCACATCTATGTGTTACATTTTTGATAGGACAGTGTTCTTAAGGCAGGAGACAATTTTACGTCAATTGTCTTTAAATGCGCCAGTGAGTCTATAGATGTCTTTGAAGTTATTTTCTTATAGATTTGAACTTTGTTTGTATTTATGACAAGGATTTATATTGCTGATTGAATAAATAAGCCAATTTTTCTTTTAATTAGTGTTTTTAAATAAAGAATTTTAGGTTCAATTATACTATAGGGGCCGTTTTATCACCCATTTCGCTCGGTATTCACCCAAATGTACGATGGAGTGAAATGGTACATTTTGT
The DNA here is from genome assembly GCA_963556195.1 of Sepiola atlantica. Classification (NCBI taxonomy): domain Eukaryota; kingdom Metazoa; phylum Mollusca; class Cephalopoda; order Sepiida; family Sepiolidae; genus Sepiola; species Sepiola atlantica. The sequence continues at coordinate 148,675,096 of OY744525.1, forward strand.
CCTGACAAAAAATAATAATTTATTTTTTAGCATATATCAAATTGAACTTTTATGTCACATTTATACCCGTCGTCTTTTCGGTGACATTTTGTTATTCTTAAATTCACGACTAGTATGTTTTAACCTTTTCATGTTTGCTTTTAAATTCGTTAAATTCCGTTAAAACTTGCTTTTGTAAATAGAATGTTCAAAGTTTGTTTTTTGTGTGTAATAAAATGTTAAAGCAGTAAAAATATATTTAGTCAAAGGAAAAAATATATTTATTCCAAGGAAAAAACAATAAAAACCAACATGGCCTCCAGCGATTAAAACCTGGAATTATGGTTAGATTCTCAACACTTTAAAAAGTAAATGAGAATTTTATTTCAGGACCAAAAATATAATTAAGACCAACAATCAGTTCCAAAATTTGGGTGAATACCAAGCGAAATGAGCGAAAGAAAACAGCGGCCCCTATTCTACAATTAAACCGATGTTTAAACTTAATTAAATTAAAGAAAATATCTTACATTCTAATTTTAAAAAGCAAATAATTAGACTTTCTGTCTAATTTGTTGTCTTTTTAGAACCGAAAGTAGCATAGATATCTTTCTTTATCTTAAAAAATCTATTATCGAATATTAAAATTGTCAACAGTTTGTTTTTGTTAGAGATTTCAAATATAGACGTTTTCACCTTTTTTATTCAAATTTTTAATTTTAATAAATGTTTTTGCCCGACCTAGGAAAACTTACTCCAGTTAATTTTTCGGTGGAGGAAAATTTGACCCGATATTTTTTCAACTCCCAAGGTCTAGGCCAGATATTTTGTATGAAATTTTAAGACATTAAATGGATCTGAATTGTTTATTGATAATTTATTGATATTTTTTGGCCAACTTATGAGAAATATTTTTTTTTATTCAATCTTTAAAAAATAAACTTCATTGGGTTTTTTTTCGCTTCAAATTGTACTATTGAAAAGAAAATGGATAAATCAATTTGTTTGAAAGTACTTGCGCGTTTCTCTGTTGTAAATAATAATATACATTATACAATATAGTTACGTTCGTAAAACAAACAAATATTAAACAACAGTATGACGATTAATGTTGCCCTGACTGTCTCTCCTCTCCCAGAGAAATGTTTTCTTTAAAAAGAAAATAATCACTTAAAACAAATCTAAATATATCGGGTCAAATTTTCGTTTCCTGAAAAAATAGGTTGTTAATGTCATGAATATTAAAATTGTTTTAAAATACTTCAGAGATTTTTCTATTTCTATTTTATACCTCAGGAAACAAAAATTTACGTATAATCCTATACTTCGTCCGACATGTTCTATAACTCTCAAAATATTAACGAGATTTTGTCAAATATTATCTTACGGTCTTACACTTGAAGTGACATCTCAACCCATATTGACGAGATCCTTTGACGCCCACCCCTATCCTTCGACCACTCATTGGCAGAATAGAACGTTTATGAAAGAAGGTACATTTTTATAATGGAGCGCTGAAAAAGATCCGCTCCTTTTTTATAGGAGTTGGAGCAGGAGCGACTCCTTTTTGAAAATGAGGAGCGTGAGAGGAGCCAGCTCCAATTTTGGGAGTTGGAGCAGGAGCAGCTCCAAAAGGAGTGGAGCGTGTAAAGCCCTGATTATAGGTTCGCCAGACATCGGTTACAATGCGTGTTCCTGGTCTAACATCGAGATTATTGTCCTTCCGGACATCCATACGTACAAAAGCTAAACGTATACATCAGGGCTGGTTACTTTTCCGAATGACCACAAATTTTGTCCTTAATCGATAATAGGTTCTCCAGAAGGGTTCGCGATCCCGCTGACTTCCGGGTTATCCTGCAGTAAATTTCAAGTACGGATGATCATAAATGATAAAAGAAACTTTTTTTAAGGGAAAATTTAGAATTGTACTTTTGTACTAATAAAATAAGTTGTGAGCAAAACAAATTATCAAATATGTTTCTTTATATTTTTATGAAAAACTTCAACAGCTACCTTCGAGAATTTCTCTGGCAGCGCCGAATAAAACAAAATTATTTCGGCAATATTCTTTATTGTATACGCTTTCATTATTCTTTTTAAATACTTTAAATTATGTTGCTGTTTCACAAAATACAAAAGACATTTGCTTTAAAAATTACTATTAAAATACTAAGCTATTTTATTATATTTTTATAAAAAATCAAAACACATTATTTTGCTGTTTCATAAAATACAAGATATTTCACAACTGTATTTATATCAATAAAAAAAAGACATTTCAACATATTTGATTAATAACAAAGATTTTTGGGTACATGTTACGACGCTCAGCAGAGGCGCGAACGGGGTCCAAAAAAAGAACGAGAAAGAGTTTAAAAACATAAATTTGCAACAAGTAAAGTTGACTTATGTCTAGAATAGACATTTTTCTACTTACCTATGTAATTTGTTTGCATTTTTACGTAGTATAAATGGTTTTTTATTAGATGTTAAAAAAAAATTCTTGTTTTTTAAAACATCTACTTTCTCAAAGAAAAATGGCGGCCAGTCCCTCGATATTATTACGTAAAGCGGCCATTTTGATTTCTTCGCTGACCGTCTGTCGAACTTAAATTTCTAATAAATAGCACTTCAAACGGGTTTAAAATACAAACAAATAGCACATGCAAGTTTGAAACTAACTTTTACAGCTTACAGTTACTTTTATTTGTTGTATATTTGTTTTTTTAGCGTTTTTACTCTGCTGAGCGTCGTAAAAGATCCCCAGATTTTTTATTAAAGATTTGTGATATTTTCATAAAAAACAAACAAAAACATTTCAACATATTTGATTCATAAAACAGATTTATTAAAAATTTGTTATCTTTTCATAACAACTTATTTTTTTATACTAAAAATATAATTCTAAATTTTCCGTTAAAATAAAGTTTCTTTTATCATTTATGATCATCCGTACTTGAAATTTACTGCAGGATAACTCGGAAGTCAGCGGGATCGCGAACCCTTCTGGAGAGACCGATAGTAACATGATTTTTAATCATTAAATAATAATTGTAAAGTGAATGGTTAAATAATAATTGTAAAGTGAATGGTTAAATAATAATTGTAAAGTGAATGGTTAAATAATAATTGTAAAGTGAATGGTTAAATAATAATTGTAAAGTGAATGGTTAAATAATAATTGTAAAGTGAATGGTTAAATAATAATTGTAAAGTGAATGGTTAAATAATAATTGTAAAGTGAATGGTTAAATAATAATTGTAAAGTGAATGGTTAAATAATAATTGTAAAGTGAATGGTTAAATAATAATTGTAAAGTGAATGGTTAAATAATAATTGTATAGTGAATGGTTAAATAATAATTGTAAAGTGAATGGTTAAATAATAATTGTAAAGTGAATGGTTAAATAATAATTGTAAAGTGAATGGTTACGTCGTAAACGTTGGAAAACAAATGAATTTAAGGGGGGGGGGGTATTTGTACAGAGTAGACTTACCTGTTCTTAAGGAATTGATTAAAAAACAAAACATGTGAAACGTGATTTCCAAAGTTCCGTGACGCCTTTCTATCAAAAGATGGGTGTAATATATTTAGACAAGGCGGAAATCGGTAATTAAAAGACACGTGGTGGTAGCTTTAGGATTTTACAAGTTGCGTTTTACAATGCAATATTCTCCTTTCTTGGGTGACGCCAGTGAGAGTTCTAATAAAGGGAGATAACTTCTGATAATTAACTATTACAATCGCGGAAAAAGTCCGTAGAAAACATCATAAATAAAATGAACATGTGCTTGAAACGTTTTCTGTTTAAAAATTCGGCGCATTAAGAAAGTGAAAAATATCTTCAGATAAACATATTTACGTAAAATGTATGTACATATGTATGTAAGTGTGTGCGTGTATATATATATATATATATATATATATATATATATATATATATATATATATATGTTATGTTAACCAAAATCTGGACCGATGGAAGTTACCTCCCCTGCAATGTAAGATCTCGGGGCTAACGTGAATAAAACGAGACCCGGCAGTCAGCCATCTTGGTCGGAGACAACACACCGTCTTACCTCATCTTTACTAACGAAAATCATAACAAAACATGATGTCAGAATAAAGGATTCGAAAACAGACGTGAGCAACACGTATGGGAAAAGTTAAGAAAAATATTGAGCTCAAAAGCCAAATAAAAAAAAATATATATAAACCCATGATGAACAGCCACGTTACCCCACCAGAACCCTTCACATTCGATCAGCCCGAATCGTGGGAAAAATGGATTCGGCAGTTCAACCGCTATAGGACAGTGTCCGGACTAGACGAGAAGCCAGCCCCTTGTCAGGTAGACACCCTAATCTACTGCATGGGTGATAAAGCAGAAGACATCATTGCTACGTTCAAACTCTCACCCGACGAAGCCCAAAACCTGAACATAGTCACGTCAAGGTTCAACGACCATTTTAAAGGCAACACCAACGTCATATATGAACGGGCTAGGTTCAACCAGAGACGCCAGGAAGTAGGTGAGTCGGTTGACTATTTTATTACGGATCTCCATGTACTGGCTAAGAACTGCAACTTTAGAGACCTCCACGAAGAACTAATCCGTGACAAAATTGTAGTCGGGTGCTATCAAAGAGTCTTCAGATGATTCCAGACCTCACCTTAGACGGGGCCATCAGACGCGCACGACAATGTGAGACGATCAAATCACAACAACGTCTCCTGCGCTCACCAGAACGTATCACAATAGAACTCGCAGACAAGGTCAGAGCTACTACAAGGCCAAACCCAGATGGGAACCTCACTATAATGATCAGCAGAAGAAAGGGCATACACAGCAGGACAGAGCGAAAGCAGGGTGCCACCGATGCGGTAACCAGGCCCATCATCAGAGACGTGCATGCCCCGCCACTGTCGTCACCTGCCACAATTGTGGCACGATAGGCCACTATGCTAAGTGTTGCCGTGCGAAAAGAATACATGAGGTTAAGCATGACTCGGATGACAGTGAAAGTGACCAGAGTACATACCTTGGTGTCCTGACAATATCAGAAATCAGCCTGAGCAAACCATGGCGAACCGACATCACCGTCAACGGAATACCACTGGAGTTCAAATTGGACTCTGGCGCAGATGTGACTGCAATCCCTGAGCACATCTACAAACTGAGGAGAGATCTACCGGCTCTCTCAGATGCCCACAAAACCCTACATGGTCCGCGACGCATCCCGCTGAAAGTTACCGGAATGATCACTGCAACTGTCTCGCATAAAGAGCTGACGACGAAACAGCGGATATTCATTATCCCCAATCTTGAGGAGCCATTATTAGGTAAACCAGCTATCGAACCCCTCAAGCTTGTAACTGTCCACCCAAGGCTACATACCATCAAGAGCGAAATGCAGCCATATAATCCAAAAAAAGGAAATGCCAGACCTATTCACAGGCTTAGGACCCTTTGGGAAAGCATACAGTATACCGCTACACGCAGATGCTAAGCAATACTCAGTACCCACACAACGACGCATACCGCTACCCCTGATGAGAAAAACGCAGGCAGAACTCCAGGGAATGGAGAAGCTGGGGATCATAAGCAAGATCGACGAACCCACCGAATGGTGTTCCCCTATGATCGTAGTACCAAAAGCAAATGGAAAAGTGAGAATATGCGTAGACCTCACAAAGCTCAACAAGTGCATAAAACGTGAACTCCACATGCTGCCCACAATTGACCACCTCCTAGCTCAGTTAGGAGAAGTGAGAGTCATGAGCAAACTGGATGCAAACAGCGGATACTGGCAAATCCCACTCTCATCGGAATCCCGTACACTGACGACTTTCATCAGCCCATTCGGACGGTACCAATTTAACCGTCTCCCCTTTGGGATCTCATCAGCCAGTGAGATCTACCAGAGACGTATATCGCAAGAGTGAGGCTGGAGTGATATGCATGCAAGATGACGTGCTAATCCACGGCAAAAATCAACAAGAACATGATGCCCGACTGAAGAGCGCACTCAAAAAAATCCAGGCTGCGGACATTACTCTCAACTCAAAAAAATGCAAAATATCCAAACCATCGCTGAAATTTCTCGGGCATAATCAGTGCTGACGGTCTACGGTCAGATCTAGAAAGGGTCGCTGGTGTTTCCAACTTCCCAACACCAACAGACATAACGGAATCCTAGGAATGGTGAATCAAATGGGAAAATTCATTCCAAACCTGGCGGACATGACTAAGCCACTAAGGGACCTGTTAAGCCGGAAATACGCATTCATGTGGGACAGTGCACAACAGGAAACATTTAGCTCCATCAAGAAGGCATTGTGTTCAGCACCAGTGCTATGCTTATATAGTCCCTCAAATGAGACTGTAGTTTCTGCCGATGCTTCATCCTATGGACTGGGAGCAGTATTATTACAACGACAGAGCGATACAAAAATGCACCCTGTTGCCTACGCTTCACGAGCCATGTCAGAGACCGAAACTCGTTACGCCCAAATAGAAAAGGAGGCCCTGGCAACAACATGGGCGTGTGAACGCTTCTCTGACTACCTAATCGGACTACACTTCACAGTGGAAACCGACCACAAGCCACTGGTAGCAGGGACCTCAGCGAGCTACCGGCAAGGATACAGAGATTTCGGGTACGTTTAATGAGGTATGGATACACCATCCGCTACGTTCCTGGTAAGGAACTATATACAGACGATGCCCTGTCAAGAGCAATATTCAGTAATGGCCCTACTAAACAGGACAAGGATCTGGAGGAGGAAGCAACGGCATTCGTCCACGCCATAATAGAATCCTTACCCGCCACAGAAAAACGTCTAAGGGAGTTGGAGGAAGCCACCAAGACTGACGAGACTAGCAACTACATATTGCAATATGTAAGAAACGGCTAGCCATCAAATGACCGCGTCCCAGCACCAGTCAAACCATACTAAACCTTCCGCGGCAGCATCACATGTGAGAACAGGCTACTGATGTATGGCACGCGGATCATAATTCATTCACTGCTGAGACCGACCATGATTGCCAAAATCCATTCCGGTCACCAGGGAATAACCAGGTGCAGACAGAGAGCTCGCAAATCCATATGGTGGCCAGGAGTGGCTGACCAAATCAAAAAAGCCGTACAAAACTGTCCAAAATGTGCCGAGCTGAGATACCAACCGCCGAGCCCCTCATGACAACCGAGCTTCCAACAAGACCATGGCACACTCTAGCCTCTGATCTGTTTGAATTGAAGGGCCACAGCTACGTTGTAGTTGTTGACTACTTCTCTAGGTACGCAGAGATTGCCATGCTTACATCAATAACCTCCAGAGCTATAATAGGGAGCCTGAAGGCAATCTTTGCCAGACATGGAGTAACGGTCATCCTAAGAACTGACCCAGGAAGCCAATACACCTCAAAAGACTTTGCCAAATTCGCAGACGACTGGGGATTTCAGCACGTCACAAACAGCCCTCACTACTCCCAAAGTAACGGAGCAGCAGAGGTCTGTGTAAAGACAATGAAAGCATTGTTGAAGAAGGCAAAAGACCCGTATCTTTCTTTGCTCGCCCACAGAGCAACACCAATGGACTGCGGGTCCAGCCCTAGTGAGCTATTAATGGGCCGACGCTTGAGGACAAATGTCCTAACTCACCCAAATCTATTAAACACAAAATGGCCCGATCTCAAATGCTTCAGACAGAGGGAAGAGAACCAAAAGGTCTAACAACGACTCACACACTGCCTATCACATAGAGCTAAAGAGCTATCACCGCTCAAAAACGGTACACCAGTGTGGGTCAGAAGCCCCAACCTTTCAAACCAGGAAGGCACAGTTGTTGGAAAAGCATCCACCCCACGCTCCTATGTTCTACAGACCAAAGGCGACGGGACAGTGATCTGACGCAATCGTCGACACATTATACCGAAACCACCCAACGGAATAGTCGAGGCTCACGAATCGGAGTCCTATGAAGACACTCATCCACCAAGGGAGGAAACCGTGAAAACAGCAGTCCCAACCCTTAATTCTCAAGACTACACAAGAACCAGGTCTGGACGGCAGTTGAGACCACCCATCAAGCTAGATCTATAAAAAAAAAAAAAAGATCATATAGCATGGACACTAAACCCCCCCCCCCTTTGACTATCTCAAAAAGGGAGATGTTATGTTTACCAAAATCTGGACCGATGGAAGTTACCTCCCCTGCAATGTAAGATCTCGGGGCTAACGTGAATAAAACGAGACCCGGCAGTCAGCCATCTTGGTCTGAGACAACACACCATCTTACCTCATATTTACTAACGAAAATCATAACAAAACAATATATATATATATATATATAGCCACACGCACTTGTGCACTGTAAACAGCGGCAGATAATCCACAGGAAGTAACGGTTAAAACATTTTAATAAATTTATTTATTTAATAAAATATTGTTTCGGAAAAGAAAAACATTGTAATAAAATATTGTTTATTTTCAATAAAGTAACATTTTGGCCAAAACATTGTAATACAATAAAGTTTATTTTCAATAAAGTAACATTTTGGACAGAACATTGTAATAAAATATTGTTTATCTTCAATAAAGTAACATTTTGGACAAAACATTGTAATAAAATAAAGTTTATTTTCAATAAAGTAACATTTTGGCCAAAACATTGTAATAAAATAAAGTTTATTTTATATAAAGTAACATTTTGGACAAAACATTGTAATAAAATAAAGTTTATTTTCAATAAAGTAACATTTTGGCCAAAACATTGTAATAAAATAAAGTTTATTTTCAATAAAATAACATTTTGACCAAAACATTGTAATAAAATAAAGTTTATTTTCAATAAAGTAACATTTTGGCCAAAACATTGTAATAAAATATAGTTTATTTTCAATAACGATATATTATTAAATAGATAAATTCATTAAAATGTTTTAATCTATTCGTCGTTACTTCCTGTGGATTATCTGCTGCTGTTTACTAAAACTACACAAGTGCCAGCCACACTGATGAGTCGTACAAATAGCAGCAGTTGCACGGCTTAAGGTAAACTTAGTAATTAAGCATGAAGGAGGGAATTTTAAACTACTAACAAAAAAGAACAAGAAAATTCTACAGTGTAGGAGATGGATCTCTTTTTGTTAAAAAGAATCTTGAATCTTGAAAAAGTAGGATGATAAGAAATGAGCAGAAAGTGACTAATTTGTTTGAATGAGAAGATTTTGATTCTCACTACTGACAATAATCCAAGTAAAGAAAATAAAAACACGATATCCTTTTCTACAGTCTTATAGAAAATGAGACGAAGTCCATTTCTAATACATAAAACAACTTTATTGAGTCTTCTTTGTTAGTACATAAACAAATAGTTAGTATGTCGATAAGTATGGACGAAAACAAAAGTATAGGAAGTCCATTACTTTAATTCCCCATGAGTAAGGAAGAGAGAATAGTTCGTAATATAGAATGTTTGTACACCAGCTACGATGTCAGGACGTGTCCATGTAAATATGTGTGTCTGTACACGGGTGTGAAAGTCAGTTCACATGTAAGCAGTTATGTGTTTGTGTGTTATATTAAGTCTACGTGTATGAGGCAGTAGCCATTTTAACTTCTCGGTACTTCGTGTCGAAGTGGCCAGAGCTAGGTAGCCCGGCCAGGTGTAATAGTCGTCTACATGTTAAGAGAGGCAAGAAAAAGAGAGAGCAGATATTCATTCCAAGTGTATGCGGCATTTTTGTCTTCTTGTCTTCTTGCTGAAGTCCCGGGAAAATGTCTGTTGCGTCCCCAGTACCAAAGAAGGAAAGACAGAGAAGAGGAGTCTCGTGCCTCAGAAGAAAAAGAGAGAGAAAGAATGGCGCTCAAGTGTTTATATAGTTATGCTAGCCATCCAAGATTCGCCTAAGAGAAGGCCACTGATTGGTCAAGCCAAGGAGGAAGTAGATTGCCTGAACCAATTAGCGGGCAGCCAAGAAGTTATTGATATTCAAACAATATAGCGGCTGTGTGCCGGCCTGTAGCAAACTGCTACGATCGTACCCTTAGTTTTAGAAACAAAGTCCGTAAAAATGATAATCGTAAATGCAGCATAATAATCAGAGCGTATGGTATATGTGTATACACTTGTATGTACAAGATTCACACCTAAACTAAGAAATCGATCATTATGCATTTTTTAACGCAGGTGCTAGACGTAACACATCTAAATATGGGCTATATTTAGTTTAATTTAATTTTTTTTTTGCAAAAGGCATAAAAAGAGTCTTGAACCCCTTCGTGAAAATTAAACAATATATATTAGGCATCAATTTATAAATATTCTTGAAATTTCAGTTTTTTTAAAAAAAGTATTTTTAATTTTTTCCAGGGGACACTGTAGCAGTCATAAATAGGGAATTATTTCCTAATGCAGACAACTGTCCTTGCTGGCTGATTCGGTTGCACACTTACCAATCAGCTTGTGCAGGGCGTATGAATTTCAGCTGCCACCTGAGGAACTACTTTAGAGACTTTTGGGAACAGCAAGACACAGCAGAGAGACTGCGACTGGCAACCACAGAAGATACACACCCCTTCACCTCTCTCCTGTCTGAATAACCTGGATTCCCAAGCTCAGCTTATCTTCACGCGAAGATCAGCTGCTCGTAGACTTTCGGCAGTCAAATAGCTTTCCATTTTACTTTCTTCACTTCGACACTGTCCTAACCATTATAAACCTATACCCAACGGTATAGATAAAATAAATAAACCCTTTTGTTGTTAAAATAGTTTGTTTTCCTTCGTGTGTTGACCGTTTTCGTTTACATCGCTCAATATCTATCTTCAACATTATGAGTTTTTTATTATTGCTCACTAGTAAGAACAGCTCCTATAACACAACGTCCCATTTGAAAATTCAAATATTTCAGATTTGCATTAAATTAGACACGAATTAAACAAGATTCCATTGATTTTAATTTCTTCTTAAGCCCAACAAATGCAGTACAAGGAATGACACAATACGAAACTTGAAAAGGCTACAAACCAAATGTGAACTATTTATACATTTTTGGATGTAGTGCTTATGCCCACATACCAAAGGATGGAAGATCCACAATGGATCCTAAAGCGAAGGAGAGCATATTTCTCGGATATGGTATTGAGGTCAAGTGCTATAGACTTTATGGCGCAGAAAAGTTAAGAGTCTTCCATAATGAATCAGCATCCGTTGGTGAACAAAGGGGAGAGGAAGTTGGAAACCAACCTCTAGTGAAAATTGAATGTCAATGATGATCATCAGTGAATTGTCATCATCATCATCATCAGTGATGATGACAATTCACAAGTAGCAACAGGACAACGAAGATCACTAAGAATTAGGAAAACTCCAGATTAGTATAGCGAATGGGTCTACATTGCTCACAGAGTAAACATTTTCTAGTCCTGAGAAAAATATATGGATGAAAGCAATGGAAAGTGAAATGGAAACACTACATACTAATAAAGTATGGGACCTTATTGTCTTACCCAGTTGACAGAAGACTATTGGTAGTAAGTGGGTGTTCAAGCAAACATGAAGCGGATGGAAACATGGAACAACACAAGGCTCGACTTGTAGCTTAAGGATTTCTTCAGAAACATGGAGCTGACTACAACGAGACCTTTTGTCCAGTAGTGAGGTTCGAATCAGTGCGAACTGTCATTGCATTAGCAGCAAAACATGACCTGAACCTGCATCAGTTGGACATAGCCACTGCATTTCTGAATGGTGAGCTGAAAGAAGACATCTATATGCAGCAACCAGAAGGATTTAAGATCAAAGACAAAGAACACCTTCGTAGAATTTGGTATATTCGGACTACCATTCTCATCTTGGGTGTTTTTATCACAACGTTTCGGCCGTTGTGATAAAATCACCCAAGATGAGAACAGTAGTTCGAATCTACCAAATTCTACGAATTATCAACCCTCATCTCAAAAATTCTAAAGCATAAAGAACACCTTGTCTGTAAATTAAAGCGAAGCATCTATGGCTTGAAACAATCATCAAGATGTTGGAATGAAGCACTGGATGCCCAGCTGAAAAAAGATGCATTTCAAGCAATTGGAAAATGACTCGTGTATTTACACACTCTCCTCAGGAGGAGAGATCTTCATAGCTGCAGTGTATGTTGATGATATCATTCTGGCATGTAAGTTTTTGACACGTATCCAAGAATTTATCAAAAGAATCTCCGAAAGTTTCAACATCAAGGACATGGGGAAACTACATAGATTCTTGGGTGTTAGAATCGCTTATCCAGATTCAGGGAAGAGATGGATCTGACAACCAGCATACACAGCAGAAGTTTTGAAAAGATTCCAAATGGAAAATTCAAAACCTACAACATCTCCAATTGATGCTGTTGTAAGGTTAACTAAAGCCGTTAAAGAAAGCGAGCTATTCAATCAAGAATTGTATCAATCAGCAGTTGGAAGCCTGCTGTATCTGTCAAAAAAGACACGGCCTGATATTGCCTATGCTGTTGGCAATGTAGCAAGTGTTTACTCCCAACCTACGATGCAACACTGGAGGTCTGTGAAGCATATCATGCATTATCTAAATGGTACGGGGATCTATGGGTTACTATATGACAGGGAGAATGTAACAAATTTCATAAGATATTCAGATGCAGACTCGGCTGGTGATCTGGATGACCGCAGGTCAATCTCAGGCTTCCTATTTAAATTAAGTGGAGCGACTGTCAGTTGGAAAAGTAAAAAGCAGATTTGTGTTACATTGTCTACAGCTGAAGCAGAGTATATGGCATTGGCAAGTGCAGCACAGGAGGCAGTATGGATGCAACATCTTCAGAGTGATCTCAATTAAGCCTCAGTTGGACGGACACTCATCTACAAGGATAACCAATCCACAATATGTATGGCAAAGAATCCACAATATCATGGACGAGTGAAACATATTGATATTATGTTTCATTACATCAGAGAGCAAGTTGAGACAAAAGCTATTAAATTGGAATACTGTCAAAGTTGCTGATGTGCTGACAAAAGGACGTGTGAGTGCACAATTTGTGAAGCTTAGAACACCATTAGGTGTTAGAGAAATCATGGAACAGCCTGACAGCTAGTGAGGAGGAGTGTTGAAATTACTCACTATAGTCAGTATTTGTTATTAACACATTCGAATTTACTGTAAGTAAATTATGAGTCAGAGTTGTCTGCCCTTTCTCCTTTGTTCTGTTGTTGTTATCTAGTAGTAAAATAAACGCACGTCTCGCATGGAAGCTTACGAAAATGTGTTTGTCTTATTAACTGGAATTCGTCCTGCTATGAAGAATATCAGAATGTTGCCGATAATAATTGTGTACAATCTTTAATTCTACAATTTTCTTTATTCTTCAGTTTGTAGCAGTAGTCACTACAATAATATCAAGTTCAGGTTTTATTTAAAAGTAAACGGTAAGTGTTTTTTCCTTTAGGTCATCAGAAATGATAATATGAAAAATGAAATTACTAACATAACTGTAAAGAATTTTGTTTTCTTCCTCTGTGTACCAAAAACTAAACTGAACTTCAATGAACAAAGTTTATTTCCAAGAACTTCCCATCTGTGGAATACAATTCCACAAGGCTGCTTCTCAGTTGGCTACAACATAGTCGTTTTCAAGCTGAATGTTAACAACTTCTTAAATAATCAAATTCTGACCATCTCACTAATTTTCTCAATGTGTTGTTCATCGCTAACCAACAATCTGATTAACCCTTGAATAGCTTTTTGGCCTTCATATTCGGTTCAACATCCGTTTTACATGATGGCATGTATGGACGGCTTTTAGAAATTTATTTCAAAACTAGTGTATCTCTAGCAAGGTCATTATTTAAACTACATAACCTGAAATGTGACAGATTTTCTTTGGAAGCCTTAGTTGAGACAAGATTATTATAGTCCGAATGCCCATCTTGACATCTACCCAGTGAAGTGACGTACACTAGTATTTTTATGGAGACACCATCTCTAAGTGATTGCCTACCAAGGCTAAATTGTGTTTTACCTGCCCTTTAGTGCTTTTATTGAGACATCATCATCTATATATATTAGATATATATAATTATTAATGACAATATATGTATTAGCATATACTATCAGTGCCCTTTTACTTTGCAGTCTCCTTAAAAGATTCAGCTCGATGATTGTCAATTAGTGACAACAGAGCAAATATAAGTCAGGTTCATATTATATTCCAATAACCATGGTTTTATTTTATTATTTTTATTTTTTCACATTTCCAAAAAACATAACATTTCTGTGAGATATTTTTTTACGTTTCATTTGTCTTGTGCCAAATAACATTTTTATGTTAATATCGTCTCTGCAATATTACAAAATCATCAGAAAAATTCACAAAGAGTAAAAAGTTCTTGAATTAAAGTGTCTTGAAAAAACCTACACTATACAGTGGTTCATTTTTGCGTGAAAGCAAACAAAAAACAAAGAAAAGAGCAAACTCGCACATGGGGGAATAGTTTAATTTTGTTTATCTCAGCTTTCTTTATATATATATATATATATATAAGTAAGCTGAGATAAACAAAATTAGAACTATTTAGATCAGTTCCAAGAATTCGAACACAGCGAATATTTGGTGTACGATCGTTTCTAAAACAATTTAGAAAATTTTATTTTGTATTATTTTTTAGATGAGTCCAAAAGGTCTCTTTGTAATAGCTCTGGTTGATCTTAATAATCACCCATTGAGCTGATACTAATATCTGAATTATTTGGAGTTTTTGAATGCCTATATTTTGACTATGCCTATAATTACTATAGGTGTCTTATTCTCTTATGCATTTATTCTGTACTTAAGTCAAAATATTTCGACTTTAAATTGATATATATATATTAGGTTGGTGCAAAAACAATGGCGTTTTCTCACATATATTTAGATGTTTTCTGAATTCATTTATTAATAAATATAGCGTTGTTTTAGGTCATTTTAAAGCGCGTTTTTCGCTCTATCGAATCGTGTTATTCATTTCCATTTTTAATCTCTTCATTAATTGTTTTTGCAGGCTTTTCGACAGCATGGCCAAAATTGAAATCCGCACGATATTCTTGTTACAGTTCAAACTAGGCCGAAAAGCTGCCGAGACAGCTCATGATATCAATGATGCGTTTGGCCCAGGAACAACTAACGAACGTACGGCACAAAGGTGGTTCAAGTAATTTCGCAATGGTGACGAGAGCCTCGAAGATGAAGACGGGCAAGGCCGGCCGACTGCTGTTGATAATGAAGATCTGAAAGCCTTAATTGAAGCCGATCCTCGCAACACCACGCGAGAAGTTGCTGATGAACTCGAGGTCGACCACTCAACAGTCGTTCGCCATTTGAAGCAAATAGGGAAGTGAAAAAAGTTGGATAAATGAGTGCCGCACGAATTGAACGATAATAAAAAAAATCGTCATTTTGACGTGTCTTCTATGCTCTTGCTGCGCAACAGAAACTGCCCATTTCTCAAGCGAATTGTGACATGTGATGAGAAGTGGATCCTCTATGACAATCGGCAACGTTCGGCACAGTGGTTGGATGCTGGTGAAGCTCCAAAACACTTCCCGAAGTCGAAATTGCACCAAAAAAGATTATGGTGACTGTTTGGTGGTCTGTGACCGGTCTCATCCATCACAGCTTCTTGAATCCGGGCGAAACGATTACAGCGGAGAAGTACTGCCAACAAATTAACGAAATGCACAAGAAGCTCCAACGTATGTGCCTGAGATTGGTCAATATGCAGGGACCAATTCTCCTCCATGACAACGCTCGTCCGCATGTTGCACAACTGACCCTGCAGAAGCTGAACGAATTGGGCTATGAGACTCTGCTTCATCCGCCATATTCACCAGACCTCTCGCCCACTGATTATCACTTTTTCAAGCATCTCGAAAACTTCCTCCACGAGAAATGCTTCAAGAGCCGAGATGATGCCGATTCGGCCTTCAATGACTTCATCGCTTCCAGAACTCCGGATGTTTATGATAATGGAATAAGTAAACTTGTTTTCCGTTGGCAAAAAATGTGTTGATTCTAATGGTTCTTATTTTGATTAATAAAGTTTGGTATAAAAGAAGTTATGGTCTTTTGAAGTTAAACGTCAAAAAACGCCATTGTTTTCGCACCAACCCAATATATATATATATATATATAGGTTGCCTAAGTGGTCACATTATTTTCAACACTGCACTTTGTCTATTACTTGGGCTAGACAGGAGCTTTGCAAGGCCCAATCCAACCAAGCGGCTAGTCACAATAAGAGAAAAGCTAATCCTGATTGCAGTATTGAACCTAATCTTTCTTCAACCAGACTATAACTTGTGGACGCTAGAAGGCGTTTGCTGAGGGTCAATAATTCCAAGGAAACATTTCTTGTAGATGCAAGAAACAACAAAAAACCTCATGTTACTAAATATTAGTTTCTGTGTACTAATTCTGTACTGTGTACTAATTCTGAAACTGGCAGCTACTCAAAACTGTACTTGATTCAAGTATACTGGTTGTGTATCCCTCTCTTGACCAAGGCGATTGGATTTCCCCTTTGGTATATTCCCAACAGAAGTTGGCCTCGTAAGTGGTGGGGGTACAGAACCAGTGAATAATTCTACTCTTTTTAATGGAAACACAGATTAAAATACAAAAAAAGGGCAAATAAATCGCTCTTTAGCCTTCGATCGTGTATCGATAAAAGTACTGGTCCCTATCACTCACTTGGTAGGTGTCAAAAAGGACATCCACCTATAAAAATCTTGCCTTAAATAAGGAAATAACTTCCAAAGAAAATTGGTTAAATGTGAAAAGTTTGCGTGGAAAGTCTGGTGAGATTGTTGAGAGAAGATGTATTGACCTGTTGTGTCAAAGAAACTCATTAGGTAAGTAAATCTGCTACAATAATAGGAAATGATACAAAATATAAGCTGCATTGAATTTGAAATGAAAAGAAAACAAACCACGCGTACGTGGTCCCCCTCTGTATGTGACTCGATGTGGCGAGTGTAAAATGCAATAAATTTGGGCAATTTGGGGCATTTTTGACCCCTGGGAGCGCGAACTATGTAGCGTATTTCTTTCCACGAAATTTCACAACTATTTTTCTTCGTACTAGCGATAGAAGCTAGGTAAAGATGGAAATTGACATACGTAGATACGGTCTCAACATCGCTCAAGGAGCAACTATACTAACATTTATAACCAATTTAACTATGAGTTCTCATAGCTCTTATTTAAATAAGAAATATTTCATCACCTTTTAATAATATTTCTCATAATCTTCAATGTTTCAACAACATTTTGCTTGCTTTAATTCGATTTGTTTTATGGCATATTAACCTCAATGAGTCACTTAATGCCAACCGCAAGTAAAAATATATAAATATTTTGTAATCATTCTATTTAGTAAAGTGATCTGATTTTTTTAGTCTATAGGAATAGTTTGTAGAAAGCAAGTAAATTAATTTTATATTTTATAAGTATTCAAGCATGGGTCATTGACTCCCTTCAAATCTATCTATATACTATTAAAAAAAGTTATGGTGTTTGGAAAGTTGTTTTTTTTGAACCAGAATTTTTCTGAGGTTAAGGATGCTCATTTTATATCCAGAACAATTGCCTCTACATTTTGGCCAAATTTCAGAAAAATTGAATGGATAGATCAAACGTTATGGGAGAAAAGGGTCGTTTTTTGCCATTTTGGGAGAAATACATACAAACACACAAGATGTGGTCACAAAGTTGGGGGCGCGAACCAGATATTTTCCAAGGTTAGCGATACTTATTTTTTATTAGGACCAATTGCCTCCACATTTTGGCCAAGTCTCAGAGAAATTGAATGGATGGGTGAAAAGTTATGGGGCAAAAAATGTCATTTTTTGCAATTTCGGGGCCTTTTGAACCCCTGGGGAGCTAACCAGATTTTCTTTCAAAAATCGGAGAATGTCACTTTCTAATCTGACCAAAGTTACAACTTCATGCAAAATTTCAGAGAAATTCAATGGATGGTTGCGGAGAAAAATCCGAACGGACGGACATGCCTCAAAACATTTTATAAATCGGGGGACCAACAAGTGAAGTTGGTATTTTTATTACAGAGATTAATTGACGTTAATTGTGTAAATGAGCGAATCATACTGATGAATTGGTGAGAAAATATTCATAGCTATATCTGTTTATGCACCACAATGATACTTAAGTGAATATGCAAAAGAATCGTTTTATGAAAGGCTAATGGCAGTACATTGTAAAGTTCATGAGAAGGAAGTACTTGGTGTGGCAGTAGATTTGAATGGTCATGTTGGAAAGATACTTTGTTATTTTGAGGATGTGCTTGGAGGAAATGAATATGGTTATAGGAATACAGGATGGATTTTAGAATTTGGTCTTGCAATGGACACATTGGTTGCTAACACTTTTTAAGAAAAAGAAAAGCCATGTATAAATCTGGTATAACAAAGACACAAGTAGATTATCTGCTAACAAAAATGGACAGGAAGCTCTTAAGTAATGTGAAAGTAATACAAGGTGGAGAATTCATGACATAATACGAACCAGTTATTTGAAATTTCATGAGGTTAAGAGAAAGTCTATCCTAATGAGAAAGGTATGGAAGTGTAATTAAAACATGTGAAACGCGAGTTTAGAGACCAAGTGATGGAGTATTTGGATCCACTACAGAAAGTGTGGAAGAATAGCGGAAGATGCTGAAGGATAGTTTGATGTAACAGACCAGTCTTGTGTGTAGACGAAACAGTGGCGGAATAAGTTGAGAAGAAAAAGGCGAAGTGTAGGAGTCAGTGGATAAAAGGTTTAGTGAATAAAGATATGTATCTCAAAGTAAAGAGGAAAGCAAGAAGAGCCGTTTAGAAAGCCAAGAAAGAGGCTGGAGATATATTACAAAGGGATGATAAAAATTAATGGGGTATTCAGAATAGCTAAACAGATAGCAAAGACAAATATTGATATTGTTGGAGATAAGTACGTTGGAAATGATAATAAAGTGTTAACAACAAATAAACAGGACAAGAGGGATGCTTGTAAATCCCATTATAGGAAATTGTTGAATACTGAGTTTTCATGAACTGTGTAAATCTAGAAGTTGTTGAAGCAGTATCTGATGAAGCTATGAGAATTGAGAAAGAAATGGTTCGGAAAGCTGTAAGATGAATATGAGTAAGTTTGGAGGATCCTCAGGCGTTGCTGCAGAAGCGTTGAAGGCTGCGAGTGAAACAGGCATTGAGATGATCATAGACTTGACAAATCAGATCATAAAAGACGGGATTATTCCAAGAAACTGGAAACTTATTACAATTGTGAATTGTTACAAGGGTAAAGAGGAAGCACTAGATTGAGATAATTACAGAGGCTTAAAGTGATTAAGAGAATAAGTGAGCAGCAAATAAGTAATGAGATAAGCATACATCCTCTAGAATCTTCCAATCATTTGGTTGTCCAATCAAGATCAAATCTAAGCTCAGGGAGAACTGTAATGTTCTTTTCCATTGTAGAGTGTATCGATACTCAAGGACTGATTTAAATAGCTTCAGATCTTTTATCTCGTAAATACTGAAATTCCTTTACATTCAATTTGCAGGGAAAATGTGTCCTGTATCCTCTTCGATATATCTGACTGGTTAACTGTTGGTAATTTTATGCCGAACCACATATGAAGCTCATCAAAATCAGTTCCAAACATTTCCCTATATTGTCCAGTATTCTGAAAGAATAGTTGTATCAATTAATGGGTCTATGTAAAAACACAAAATCACTTACAACCAAAGACGTCGTCTTTTATCTTAAGAAAGTTTTCTTTATTTCATCTGTTGCTTTAGGTATGATTGAAATACTACCGCTAATCAATGTCTTTTATTCTCTATGTCAGGTTCTCAGCTGCCTCAAGGGCGAGTCTAGACTACGTTTGTGGATTAGTAAGGTGGTGTTTTTCGAATTGACCTTGGCATCATTCAGGTTCATCTTGTTTGAGAAATAAAGAAAGTGGTCCGAATCAAGATTTTGTTCATAACATTCATAACTAACATTGCACAGCAAAACAACATAAATTGTAAAATGATACTCGTGTCTTTTGACGACCGTACTTAAATATTCATCACACGGATAATTAATATTCCACAAGCTATAAAACATTTTAATTTTTGTATAGTATTGGTATTACCTTTTATGAATAATATTTTTGGTGCAATAAGTTCCCGTTATAAATTTGATTGTACGTAAGTGTATTATTAAAATCAAGATATAATGCTACAAAACCTTATGTCTAGAATCCTTATTCAAATTTTGATCAAAATCCATTACATGGTTTAAATTCTAAAACAGATCCCAAGTTAAAGAGTTAAGCTTAAAGAGTCTTAAGAAGAAATTGAAATTCAGGGAGTCTTGCGTACTTTATGTCGAATGACTATGGATCAAATTGAATACAATATTTTCCAAAAATAGGAATCACTTTATAAATCTATCGCTCACTTTTAGTTTTTATATAGATTCTCTAAATTTTCTTTCTATAGGAAGCACACATTAACATTTATAGATATAGATAAAATAGGCAAACATAACAAATTAGGACAACTATCTTAATCTTTCTCACCATGTTTTCATCAATGTAACCCCGACCTTCATGTGCATCTTGTCAAACTCTGTAATCTGTACAAAATTTTTTAAAAAATTTATTTACTCTACAATTGTAGCTTTCATTCTGTCACTCACAACCGGGTAGAAGTGTTAAGTAATTTATGATTGTATTTTTAGTATCGAAGGTTACATTGGCCAAAACTTTGTGAAAATAACATCCAAGATGCGAACAGTAGTCCAAATAATTCAAATGGCTGTTTATACACGTGCATTCTGTTACCATTCATCAAATTTAGTTAGTCGGGTGTATTTACATCGAGGGGGTACTAGTGCTACAAGTTCGTCAGAGAACATCCCATTAAATACTAGTAAAACAAGCACAGGGATATAACATTGTGGCGATGGGACAGGGGTTGGAGCTTGGTTGACAGTGTGTGACCTATTAGATTGGAGACTCTTTTTTGGACCCTAATAGGGAGACGCACCAGTCCAGATGTAGCAACAATACTCCATGCATAGGCGAATAGTGGCTTTGTAGAGATATAAGATACTGGCAGGTGTGAGTAGTTTTCTAGCATGGTAGAGGGAGCCCCATTCTTTGCAGTGGCCTTGGCAATTTCTTCTATGTATTTGTTCCAATTCATGTTGCCTGTGAATGTTAGCCCAAATGCGTTTGAATGATAAACTCTCAGGTAGCGTGTTGTTAGCCATGATAATCGGTGGTTGAGAAGTTTTCTTGTAATTGTAAAAGGAAACAAGTTTAGTCTTAGTAGCATTAGATGTTAACATCCATTTACGTCCTCATTCCACTACAGACTGGAGGTCATTTTTTAAGGTTTCACCCATTGCCTTGGATATGTGTACATTCGTTTTTCCTACATGTCTGTTATACAGCATAGTGCCATTAGCAAATATACTCATCTCAGAAAAAATTTTCAGGAATAATAAAGGTCCAAGGATCAACCCGAGGCACACCCACATTAATATTGTTGTTTAGATGTACGGCCAACGAAGAACAACATGGGTTGTGTAGTGTCGTGCCTTTCGTGCATTTGGAAAAGGCAACAATATTTACACCTGAGATACGCGAATCCAAACAGTATCCTAATTACCTCCCACACATTCTGTAGTTATCTCCCTTGTATATTTCTCTTGCTATATAAATAAATGCTTACGTGTCGATCGAACTCTTACGAAGGAAGCGATCAGAGTGCACGCATCAATTGTTCGTCTCTCTTATTTATTTCTGTGTTCATACTTGAATTGTTATGTATGTGAAGCCGTTACCCCGCGAGCCGGACACTAATGGAAACACAATAACAACCGACAAAGCAGCAACGCTACAGATTGTTCTCTTGTCTAAGAAGGATCTGATTATATTAAGTACTGTCCAGTAATACTATATGATTTAAATTTCATGAGAAGACCTTCATGCTAGACCTTGTCGATCAACAGCCCGAGTTCACAATTGACGATGGCGACGACACAGGTGTATAAAGGAGTTATCCTGTTTGGTAAGTAAATGTGTCATAGTCAGAACCAAAAACAGATGACAGTATTGCTGAATACGCCTGATTACGTGACAAACCAAAAATCTGTGAACCTATGGCTAGGAGTAAACTGTAGTCTATGTTTTCTGTCCTCATTCAGTGTAGAAGAAATCCTTCTAGATCAAGGCAAATTTCATTTATGTTACAATCCAGTGTTCTTGATTTGTGCACTTGATTTTCCACACCTTAAAATCAACCGTGGGGAGGCAAGTAAATAGGAACTTAGTGTTTCATAATATATCGATTCGTCAGTGATGATCTGTCAGGCTGTACTGGATATGTCTCTGGTAGTGGCTGTTACTGTTTCATCATTAACACAAACATTTGTATACAAAATACATGTTGATTTTGATTTTTTGCCACATTATTGGGACAGAGATAGAAAGTCTAAATTTCGTTTAATCGAAATCTTATTTATTATTTCCGTTTTTTAATCTTCAGTTAACAAGCATCAAATTTTAACAACTAACAACCAGTCTTAATCCTTCTATTGTCATATTTTGTAGGACCAAAGATGTTAAGATCATCATTAATTATAACTTATTAACATGAAGATGTCATATTTATTTATTTCAATCAGAGCTAGTAAGAGTGAGTAAGTCTAACACTTTGAACACTTAACAACTTAAATACTGTCTGAGTCCTTCACCCAAACGTTTTCAAGTTTCTATGCAGTTTTTTGTTGGCTATGTTTTAGGCTGATGAACATGTGACATCATTGCTAATCTACCAAAGTGCCCACAAGAAAGGCATACAGATTTGAATTAAATAATCGTTGAGAAGAGCTTATGGAGGTAATTTATGATTTGTTTTATGTACTGAAACCTCAAGTATCTCCAGTACAGAAACAATTTAGCAAGCATAAAAGTAAATCATATTTAATTTTGGACCTTAATCTAAAGAGACAAACGTATGATTTCCGGCAGTGAGACAATATTTATTTTTGTGCCAATCCAGAGTGCTGCTTTCTGGAGCGGTGGATTTCACATTAAAAACGAACTTTGCTCTAAGTCTGCCTGCGTGGAGGGGGGGAAGTAAATAGATGCACAATAGATACCATGGTGATAGGTCAGGCTATTTTAAGTGTGCCATGTAATATTAGTAAGTACACATTTTTTCAAATGGAGAAAATATGTTTTAAACTAATTAGCCCTTTTTGTTTAAGATATAAAATTAATAAGAAAAATAAAAGTAAATCATATTGAACTTTGGACCTTAATCCAAAGAGACAAACGTATGATTTCCGGCAGTATTCACATATGGGAACAAACCTGAAGAACAGCTGAATGTACAGAATTTCTTCATACAAAGATTACACCCCTAAAATATGAAATTCTAACTTATGAGTGCCAATAATTAGGTAATAGCGAAAGACAGAACAATCAAAATGAAGAGAAAGAGGAAGTAGAAGTAATAAAAAATTATCTTATGGGCGGAGTTAGATATGCAAATATGTTACTGGAGTGACTTCCTTTTCTCTAACTTAGCACTCTCACCTGTTATTTTTATCTCATACTTTCTTTTTGTTTCCATTTTATTTATTAGTCTCATTTCAATTTTTGTTTGTAAAATGTCATTTATGTAGAGTGATAACTGTTATATTAAATGAGTTTTCACTATTTTATTTTTTGATTTAGCTGTGACTAACATTTCAAACTAGTATGATTCTAAAATGCAGATTTATATATGCAGCAAGCAGTGTCGGTCTTATGTCAGTCTACGACTTACTAGGAAGCAAGCTGGGTAAACTAATAAGCTGAGGTCATGACACAGCGATAGAGACATGTTTGTGTTTTTTTGCTTAGTGCAAATATTGATACGAGCTTTCTTTCTAATCTT
This sequence comes from Sepiola atlantica, assembly GCA_963556195.1. Classification (NCBI taxonomy): domain Eukaryota; kingdom Metazoa; phylum Mollusca; class Cephalopoda; order Sepiida; family Sepiolidae; genus Sepiola; species Sepiola atlantica. The sequence continues at coordinate 148,699,086 of OY744525.1, forward strand.
AATGAATAATTTTTTTATTTATGTTTAGAGAACGACGTTTCAAAAGAGTATGTGTCGAAAATACATATTCACATACGTAACAAGCAAATGGCTTCTCCTGAATGTGTACTTTTGCACATCTGTCTTTGGCTAAGATCAAAGTGTAGTATCTGTTCCGATGGATACTGCACGCCTGTCCTGTGCAGTTCTAGGAGGTCCACCCTCCCAGGCTTCGCCTCCCCTCTTTGGGGAGGAGTAAGTTTATTGCTTACTGTCTGAGGCGCCCCTACCGGGGAATGCCGACGGGGCTGCCCAGGCAATTTTTAAATGGCCAGAGTGCTCACCTCTCGAGCGCTGGCTTTTAACCCCACTTGCTCGACCCGATCTTGGGTCACATCTTACTTGTGGGAGTAAGATAAAACTGGCCTTGTGCCTAACTCCGCGAGGAGTAAATAAACATCTGTCATTCGTGTGAATCAAGGTTTTATTTGTTTGCTGATAAACTCACTTCAACACCAGTTGTTTGTATCAAAGGTTTATTTAAATAGACACCGAAAAACATCAGTGAGACAACTTGTATACGTGTACAAGAGAGAGAGAGAGAGAGATTATTCGGGACAACATGTCTTTTCTGATCTGTGTGGGTGGTTGGAGAAGACTAAAAATAATATAAGAATATTATATAAACATATATATATATATATATATAAATAATTATAAATATTAGTTTATCTACATACGTATATGTTTCATCCTTCTGGAATCGTCAGTGTAAAAATAACTATTAAAGCCGGTCGCAGGATTCGAAACCCAGGAACATCTAAACTGTTTATAACTCAAATTCCGACGTCTTACCCTTCATTATAAACAACTACATAAACGGTGAGAGTTTTAAACCTATTGTTCAACTTATCAAGGAACATGCAGTAAGACTATGATTTTGACGGCTGTATTAATACTATTTACTACAATGCCCAACCTAGATTGGGGGCGACATATATATATATATATATATATATATATATATGTCTATATATATATATATATATGACAAAATTCCTCAGACAGAACTTATGTGGTTTCACTTTTGACCGTTAAACTTCTCAACTCAAATACGTCACTATGTAATGCTACCTGTTTATTTCAGAGATTGTGTGTTTGTTTTAATTCGAATTTCATAAAAAAGCTGTGCCACACACTTCACAAAAAGAATGTTTCTCTCTTCTTTCATTAGTTTATCAGTACTTGGGAGTAAGTTCGAGATGTTTTCTTCAATATGGGTTTTTAACCTTGAACCTGTTGGAAATTCTGATCCACAAACCCCTAAAGGATAGGGTTTCTCACTTTTTAAAAATTTTCTTATCTTTCTGTTATTGCTGGGGATGGGGCATCTTACCGGATGCCAGACAGTCACCTGCTATTTCAGACACTCTAACCGAGAGATCTTTTAAAGATTCTAACCGTCCCTTTAAGTGCAATTGTTTGTATTTCTCTTGCACTCTGTTAACCAGGTATATCTGCCAGATAGCTTTTGAAATTCTGTTTACTTAGTAATTATAAGAGGAACAGGATGATGGATGTTAGTAGTCAGACTGGCACTCTGTGGTGGTATGGTTTGGTAGTTCTGTTTTACGGCATATCAACCCTTTTTGGGTTATTTAATGCCGAATCCGGTCATTATAGTGAAAGTTTTTATGCTTCAAGTTCTTTATATCTTCAAATGTTTAATCATGGTTTTTGGTTTGATAGTTTTGTTTTACGGCATATCAACCCTTTTTGGGTTATTTAATGCCGAATCTGGTCATTATAGTGAAAGTTTTTATGCTTCAAGTTCTTTATATCTTTATAGCCGGGAGTAGGGTAGGAAAAATAAAAAAGGGGAGGGAGAAAGGGAGAGGGGCTGTTGTTTTTGTTTTTGTTTTTGTAGAACATAATTAAGTTTTACAAACAAAAAAAACAAAAAACGTCAATGTAGGTGAATTTTGTCTCAGGGAGCCACAGGGCAGCCTGATCTGGTATCACCAGACTGGCACTCTGTGAAAATGCAGTACCACAGACTTTAAAAGAATAGTGTGTGTATTTTCATGTTTTTCAAAACAGAACTCGCCGTATATGCAGTAACACAAACATTACAAGAATAGGGTTTCTAACTTGTGTGTATTCTCATGTGAATTTTTAGAGTGTCAGTTCTTGAAAATGTAGTTCCACAAACATTACAGGAGTAGAGTTTCTCACCCGTGTGTATACACATGTGAATTTCTAGAGCGTCACTTCTTGAAAATGAAGGTCCACAAACTGTACAGGAATAAGGTTTCTCACTTTTAAAAAATTTTTCTTATCTTTCCGTTTTTGCTAGAGATGGGGCATCCTACCTGATGCCAGACATTCACCGGCTATTTCAGATGCATGCTCATGTGTATTTTCAAGCTGGCTGCGATTGAACATAAAAATCCACAAACATTGCAAGAGTATGGTTTCTATCCAGTATGTGTCCGCATATGTCGTTTTAACCTTGAATTAAATGCGAACTTATATTCACATTTATCACAAGAAAACGGTTTAGTGCCACTGTGCATGTACATGTGGTTTTTTAATTGAGAACTGTCCGAGAATGAAGCCTTGCAAATATCACATATGTATGGTTTCTCTCCTGTATGAGTTCTGACATGTCTCACTAAATTCCATTTGGCTGAGCTAGCATATCCACATACTTCGCAGGTAAATACTTTCTCATTGTGTATTTTATTATGTACTTTTAAGCTCATTCCATCTGAACATGTATATTCGCAAAACTCGCAAAGGAACTTACTTTTGTGTTTTTGCATATGTATTTTCAGATATACACGTTTTGAAAATTCTAAGCCACAAACCTCACAAGAATTCTGTTTTCTTGAAGACTGTGAGGCAACATTTTGTGTAATTTTGTCTGCGATGGAATCAGATTCCATGTTGCTGTCTATCATTGGTGTAGTCATCTGTCTTCAAGTGCACATCAAATCTGTAAATGAAAAAATAAATATTTACATTTATGATATTTTTATAGGTAGTGGAGGAGAGGTGAAGAATACGAACAAAAGATTGGAAATACTTGGCGAGTTAATATCTGAATTTGGACTGCAGATAAAAGCAGTGTTTGTGTCTTCAGAGTTAAACAAAGCTGATGCGCTAACCCAAATAAACAAACGGTGGTTATTTGAGAAAGAAGAGATCCCAGTATGATGTCTAGGAACTGGAGAACTAGAAGAGTTGCATGGCATGCAACACATGGGAATGGATAGAACATTATATTTGGTGCGGAAAGTTGATCCACTTATAAAATGGGAGAAAGTTCAGAAGGTGGTCAGGAACTGCGTTCGATGTCAATCAATCTATCCTGCCCCGAATATACATGATCCTGGTAACATTGGGACTGCAAACAATTGGACAATATCAGCTATTGATGTAACACACTATCGTGGGGGCGGATACTTGTCAATAATTGACTGTGGACCTGGGAAACTAGCAATATGGAGTGAGATACATGCCGAGTCGGCAGCTGCGACTGCAGCGGATTTAGAGAGGATGATGCTTGAACGGGGTCCAGTAATGGAAGTGATAATGGACAATGGCACCGTTCTTCGTTCAGAACTTCTCCAGACGATGCTCAAAAAAATGAAAGATAAGAATATATTACAGGGCAACCTATTGGCCGGTGGGAAATAGAATAGTAGAGCGACATCATAGGACAGTGAAAGCAATATCTGAGAGAAAAAAAATATCACCTGAAGAGGTCACATCCTTGTACAACATGGCACCCAAGATCGGACAGAGAGAGGAGACAGTACCACATAAATCAATTTTTAATTATGAACGGAGGCATCCAAAAGATACATCTCCAGAAATTGATAAGCAAGGGCCAGCCACAATCTAAATAGAAGAGGTTCGAGTGAAGCCACCAAATGCACAATATACGATGCAATGAGGAAGAGGAGTAACTCCTACCAATAGACCGGTATTGTCTGGGCCTTCGGGTCTTGATTTATGCCGGTCTATCCGTTGCATTTCTAGGAGGTGCACCCTCCCAGGCTTTGCCTTCTCACCCTTTGAGAGGGGGTTAGTTTATTGCTAATCGCCTGAGGCGCCCCTACCAAGGAATGCCGACGGGGCTGCCCGGGCAATTTTTAAATGGCCAGAGTGCTCAAATTCTCGAGCGCTGGTTTTTTCCCACTTTCCCGACCTTGTGTCACATCTTGTGGGAGGAAGATAAATAGAGGGGAAGAGGAGTAATTACTGGAGTGTAATTTCCTAACAACTTGGGCATCGATGGGATGGCATGGCACATTTTAGATTTAAGGCACGTGGTTAATGTAAACGATGGAGATATAAGCACCGAAGATGAATACAATGAGGCGGTTTCAAGGCAAAAAACGCAGAGAATCAAATTTCGGTACAGGATTATGTGATGTGAAATAATCTTTGATGATAATGTGATTTAAGAAACAAAGGAATTAATGCTGCCTACGGTAAAAATGGAATAAAACATGAAGAGTTACCAGCTTTGAAGTGGGTTGACTATTTCGCATGGAGGGAACTTGGAATTCAAAGAAAAAAAGAACTTGTGTTCATGGTAGATTTTTTTTATAAGTGGCATATGGAGAGAGCGACTGCTTTAAGGGGTTAGGGTTAGACAGTATTTAGGTTAGGGTTAGACAGTATTTAGGTTAGGGTTAGACAGTATTTAGGTTAGGGTTAGACAGTATTTAGGTTAGGGTTAGACAGTATTTAGGTTAGGGTTAGACAGTATTTAGGTTAGGGTTAGACAGTATTTCGGTTACAGACAACAGAGAGTGAACAGTGATATTGAGATTGGGAAGTTGTTTTAAATTCAGTACTTGATTACAAAGTCTTTAAACTGTCGATTCGAAATTAATTTCTTGATAATATTAAAGTCGATAGGCCAAAGGAAGTCATGTAATCATAGTTTGTGTTACAAAAAAAAAAAGAGTATTTTTCAAAAGCGCAACTATGCTAGAAAAGAACAAAAACAATTATATAATATAAGAATTTGGGGCACGTTTTTAGTTTAGCTGTGAATCAGAATTTATTTGTTTTCAATTTTGAAAACAGGGGCAAACAATCAACCGGAAGTAATATAGAATTTGAAGTTTTTATAAAAAAAATAAAGCGAACAATAATAACAGCGAAGAATGTTTTTTTTATTTAATAATGTAAAATTTTATAAAACAAATAGTCAACAGTGATTTTTTTGTATAATTAAAAAACTTTATAAACCGAAAAGTTATTTAAAAATAATGGTAAGAATAATTTTTACTTCCCGTTGTTTGGGTTAGGAGTGAATGTAACTCTTCAAAATTGATTTCTGATTCACAGCTAAACTAAAGAAGTGCCGAATTTGGTGCTTAATCGATAATAAATTGATTTAAAAAAAATTAAATAACAATCGTAAAGTGAATGGTTGCGTCTTATACGACACAACCATTCACTTTACGATTGTCAAACAAATGCATTGGGGGGGGGGGAGTACAGAGTAGACTTACCTGTTTAAGGAATTGATTAAAATAACCCAAACCTGCGAAACGTGATTTTCAAAACTCTGTGACGCCTTTCTATCAAAAGATAAGTGTAATATATTGAGACACTGCGGAAATCGGAATTTATAAACACGTATTCTTTACTAGTTGCGTTTTAAACGTGTCAAGTGGAATACTGAAATATTCTCGTAATCTGGGGTGACATCAGTGAAGAGTTCCAATAAAGGGAGATAACTTTTCGTAGCTACTATAAGAATTGCGAAACAAAAGTCCGTAAAAATGATTGTAAATAAAGAGAACATTTGCTGGGAATCTTTTACGAGACTCAGCAGAGTAAAAACGCAAAAAAAACAAATTACAACAAATAAAAGCAACTGTAAGCTGTAAAAGTTAGTTTCAAACTTTCATGTGCTATTTGTTTGTATTTTAAACCCGTTTGAAGTGCTATTTATTAGAAATCAATAGTTTTTACACCGTATCTTCGAAAAAAAAACATGGCCGATTTGGGGGGGGGGATTACAAACAAATGCACTATGGGCGCCATATTGTTTTTGTGAAAACGGTGGGGAAAAAAAACAAGAATTTTTTTTTTTTACATCTAATGAAAACCCATTTATAATACGTAAAAATAAAAACAAATTACATAGGTAAGTAGAAAAATATCTATTCTCGTCGTAGGTCAACTTCACTTGTTTCAAATTTATGTTTTTTAACCCTTTCTCGTTCTTTTTTTGGACCCCGTTCGCGCCTCTGCTGAGTCTCGTAACATATACCCCATTTGCTTGTTAAAGAGAAGAAAGATGCTTGATGGCGACTTCCTATTATAAAATTAGAAAGAGACAAAGGGTGTTTAGCAGAAACATATAATCTAAAAAAAAAACACTTGAAATATGTAAGTAATCGCGAGAGTGAAAGAATTGAGTTTTCATAGTAACAGAAGTAATCATTTGAAGAGTTCATTTCTTTTAGCGATTATTTACATATTTCTTAAGATTACATGTATAAAACTAATTAGATTTTAACTCGAAATGGTTCCTCAGGTACTAATATTTAACAAAAAACAACAACAACAACAGGAAACAATATTTATCACCTATACACATTTTTTATCGCATGATCTTCAGGACTCTAAACTACCTTTTAACCAAAACACATTTATTACAAACGAAAGAAAATCGATTATTTGTAAAAATAGAAAATTTCAATAACAAAAGTTTGATATGATTATTTGGAATAAAAAATACTAAATGTCCAATTCATTTGAGTATTTGTAAAAAAACAAAAAAAACATTCCAAGTATAAGAAAAAGTTTTATTTTATTATTTGTTACAAAAAACATTCCAAGTATAAGAAAAAAGTTTTATTTTATTATTTGTTACAAAAAACATTCCAAGTATAAGAAAAAAAGTTTTATTTTATTATTTGTTACAAAAAACATTCCAAGTATAAGAAAAAAGTTTTATTTTATTATTTGTTACAAAAAACATTCCAAGTATAAGAAAAAAGTTTTATTTTATTATTTGTTACAAAAACATTCCAAGTATAAAAGAAAGTTTTATTTGATTAGTTCTAATAAAAGAATATTCAAAATTTCCAATTACGAAAAATAATTTTATTTTATTTTAATAATTTTAAACAACAACAACAAAACAATAACATCCGACCCAATGGTGTAAGACGGGGCACACAACTCTTATTTTTTTTTAAGTACATAATTTCTAGCTTCTGGCCTATGCTGCAAATCTCATTTCTTTGATCAATCATAACTCAAAAAACAATAAACCAAATTAGTTAAAACTTTGCACAAAATTTTTGTTTGATAGGTTCTATAAGTCTTTCAGAATCATTAGTCAAGGCAACCCAGAGATACAGAAAGTTCAATCATGAAATCATGTTATCTAGGTACGTGCAAAAATGGCGTCTTCTTGTACGGACTATGCTTATTAAAAAGGGCTCATTAATTATTTAATTAGTTTCCGTGTAAATTTTGATTGTGCTTCAAAGATAAAAGCCTAAACTTAATCTATAAACGAAAAAAAAAAAACTGCATATTTACGTGTGAAAAATAAATTATAATGAAATATGTAATCACGGCGACTAAAAAACTAAAAAATTCAGCGAATTTTGAACTTTGAAAAAATTACTTGTAAAAATCCCTTAAAAGATAAATATAAGTTTTGGGGAACTATTTCAAAGATAATTATAAAATTAAGGTCATAAGATACTGAATTAAACCCCAAAAATTCCCACGTTTTACTAAAAATTAGCAAAATTATCCCCCCAAAAGGCATAAATTCGTAAAATCCGCTATCACTTAACCGGTAAAGGACTTTGTTTACCAATTGACTATCTCTATGCAAAATATATGGAAGACAAAAATGTCATAATTTATCAGTTTTAACTTTATATATAAAAATGGTTTTGTAATAGTTTATAGAAGTTGAAAAATTATTATCCATTAATTTCTTTATTCTTTTTAGGTTATAAACAAATTTAAGTACACTTATTATGTTATAATAAAAAAGGAAATGCTTATTTAATTTAAATATTTGTGAGTGTACGCAATTTAAGATCTTATTTTATTTTAAACTAAAAAGGTTCATACTTAACTTGGTATTAGTTTTTAATTTAATAATACTCTGAAATTATTGATGACGTCTGTTTACCAATCTTTTTCCTTAGAATTTGAAATAAAAGTTTTTTTAAATGTTAAAAATTATTTTTACGTCACGAACTGCGTCAATTTTATCATTTTTTTTTACATTTAAAACTTTTGTTACTCGATTTATTCTTAACGTGTCGTAACGATAAATTACATTGATTCTTTTTAAAATAAAGTGTTTTTTTTAAAATAATTTTAAGTGTGAAAAAGTAAATTAAAGTCAATAACTACACTGACAATTTATTCATTGAAAAAAAAGTTAAAACAGTTATTTATTGATAAACAGAATTCAATTTTGAAAGAAAATGTCATGTTTGAATCTTTATTAATAAATTATTGTTTTTAAGTTCTTAAATATTTATTAATGAAAAACAGACAAAACAAATACAAATCTTTCCAAATAATTGACGATGAATTGTGAACTTAACGAAATTGTTGAATCTCTAAAAATAAAAATTTGAGGCCGGTGTAAAAGTGATTGGTTGTTGGAAGACTAATTCCCAGCTGGTTATTACAGAACGGGGCTACCATACCAATCACAGTGAATCGTTAGTAGAAATTATCCAATTTTTGAATTTATTTTTAGTTAAGTTCCTGGGTCTCAAATTTGTCAATTTTTGGTTTATTTTCAAGATTATAAAAAAAATTTCTTGCGCTGATGATGCCACGTTTATGTATGAAAGGGAAATATAATTATGTCGCATTTTTTATTTTTCCAGAAACTTTAATCATTAAAATCACATCAAATATTTTTTGCAATTATATTATTTGTTTGTAAAAATATTGATTAAACAAGGCTTTATTCAATAATGATATCGCTAATTCAAAAAATAAATTTTTCTTCGAGTTATAGTGATTTTGTTAACACGGTATTTAGGGGCCTTTTTCGTAATATATAAAAAATATTAAAAAAATTTTTTTTTAATTTTTAACATCTACAATGCTTTATTTTCATAAAAACAAAAAAATAATACATTTTTTTTTTATTAATATATAAAAATATAACTTTAATAAAGGTGTATTTTGTTTAAAAAAAATAATACATTTTCACAAAGATTTAAAAAAAAATGGTTTCATTATATTCCGTGATTGTTGATGAAAATAAAAGTGTAAAAATTTGGGAATTTCCTTGCTTTTGTACATTTAGTGTATATGAATTTTCATCTTAACCCTATTAAGGGCATATGATTTCAGTATACTGGCATTTATCATGGAATAGTATAAAAGTTCGTATTATCTCCCTTGAACATGCATTAAGGGTATGACTACATATCAACCAAACCATTTCATTATCATATCACTACAGTATAAATTTCTATGCATGAGTGGATGAAGTGTGTGAGGTGCGCTGAAGAAAAATTCCTACCAGTAAAATACATAGCCCTGTTGTGCTCGCATACCCTTAATGACAATAAAAGTGTAAAAATTTGGGAATTTCCTTGCTTTTGTACATTTAGTGTGAATGAATTTTCATCTTAACCCTATTAAGGGCATATGATTTCAGTATACTGGTATTTTTCATGGAATTAAACAAGTACTCAACAAAAAGTGGTAGGTTATCCTATTTATCAGAATTTATGTGGCGGCAAAAATTTTCCGCAACCTCCCCCCCCATCAGAGTCTTTTTGAACAAATTTCTGAATTCTATCCCTGTTTAAAAAAACAAAATCAAGAGAAGAAAAAAAAACCCAGAAAAATTGATTTTTTAAAACTATAATAAAAATCAAAAATGTTTTAAACCAAAACCGATGGCTGTTCGTTTTGAAATTAAAAAATATACTGTTGATTTTCACAAAAATTCTATTTTCTTCAATAAATGTTCTATCAATATACTGTTGATTTTCACAAATGTTAATTTCTGCGATAATTTAATATTTTAAACTAAATTTTTTTTTTTAAATCTGTTAATCCAAACAAGAGAACTGTTCGTTTTGTTGGTTTTGAAATGAAAAAATATACTGTTCATTTTCCCAAATTCTATTTTCTTCAATAAATGTTCTATCAATATACTGTTGATTTTCACAAATGTTAATTTCTGCGATAATTTAATATTTTAAACTAAAATTTTTTTTAAAAATCTGTTAATCCAAACAAGAGAACTGTTCGTTTTGTTGGTTTTGAAATGAAAAAATATACTGTTCATTTTCCCAAATTCTATTTTCTTCAATAAATGTTCTATCAATATACTGTTGATTTTCACAAATGTTAATTTCTGCGATAATTTAATATTTTAAACTAAATTTTTTTTTAAAATCTGTTAATCCAAACAAGAGAACTGTTCGTTTTGTTGGTTTTGAAATGAAAAAATATACTGTTCATTTTCCCAAATTCTATTTTCTTCAATAAATGTTCTATCAATATACTGTTGATTTTCACAAATGTTAATTTCTGCGATAATTTAATATTTTAAACTAAAATTTTTTTAAAAATCTGTTAATCCAAACAAGAGAACTGTTCGTTTTGTTGGTTTTGAAATGAAAAAATATACTGTTCATTTTCACAAAAATTCTATTTTCTTCAATAAATGTTCTATCAATATACTGTTGATTTTCACAAATGTTAATTTCTGCGATAATTTAATATTTTAAACTAAAAAAATTTTTTTAAAAATCTGTTAATCCAAACAAGAGAACTGTTCGTTTTGTTGGTTTTGAAATGAAAAAATATACTGTTCATTTTCACAAATTCTATTTTCTTCAATAAATGTTCTATCAATATACTGTTGATTTTCACAAATGTTAATTTCTGCGATAATTTAATATTTTAAACTAAAATTTTTTTAAAAATCTGTTAATCCAAACAAGAGAACTGTTCGTTTTGTTGGTTTTGAAATGAAAAAATATACTGTTCATTTTCACAAATTCTATTTTCTTCAATAAATGTTCTATCAATATACTGTTGATTTTCACAAATGTTAATTTCTGCGATAATTTAATATTTTAAACTAAAATTTTTTTAAAAATCTGTTAATCCAAACAAGAGAACTGTTCGTTTTGTTGGTTTTGAAATGAAAAAATATACTGTTCATTTTCACAAATTCTATTTTCTTCAATAAATGTTCTATCAATATTCTGTTGATTTTCTCACATATTGAATTTGCATGACTTCTTATTTAAAAAATGGATATTTCCATTTTCGGAGAAATTGCGTACTAAAAAAAGAAAGTTATCTGCCCCTTACACTATTGGAACTCTTCTAAAATAAATTTCGACTCGTGTACCCGATCTATACAAGTGCCCAATTTTTTGCTAGCACCGTATGTCTCTTTCCAAAGTAATAACCGGAAGCCGCCATCAAGTATCTTTTTTTTTTATCTTTGACAAATCTTTACTGACGTTTCCACTAGCAAATTTACTAAAAAAATGAAAATTAAAAAAATGAAAAACGTAAACAAACATTTGCCACAGTTATTATTAGTCAAGCGGTCTAAGACGACACCCGCGCCAGCCGGTCCCCTTTCAGTATAGGAGTCTCATTTTTGCATTCTTTATTTGTAAAAAATCGTTGTTTAATGATATTAATCATACACGAACTAGCATATAAATAACATACTGTCAGAAATAAATTAAATTAAAACAAACACATTTTAATCTTTAAATTATATCCTATCTTGATAAGTAAATGCTCTATGATATACAAGATCGAGCAGTAGTATACGAAAATGAATGGTGAGGATAAAAATGGATAAAATACAATATTTATTAAATCATCAAATAGTTCTTAAAAGGAATATATAAACTTTTTTCTTTCCTTAATCCATGGATTTTCAAAAAGAATGCTCTTATCACCAGTCAGAGGAAAATTCGAGGGATAATCCAGTAAAGTTTATATTACTGAATTAGCAACGAATTGAAAATATAAAATATATGAAATGTAAAAGATTTTTTTGAGCCAAAAGAGCCATTTTCAGTGTAGAAATATACTGTAAGTAAATCCAAGGATTCGGATATATTGCGCAGATGTAGTGTGAGTAAAACGGTTTGAATTTTTAAAAAAATTTATTGATTCATTATTTTCTACAGTAAAACGGTTTCATCCAGACAGTTTGAATTTTTTAATTTTAAGAAATTTAATTCTGATTCATTATTTTCTACAGTAAAACGATTTCATCCAGACAGTTTGAATTTTTTAATTTTAAGAAATTTAATTCTGATTCATTAATTTCTGCAGTAAAACGGTTTCATCCAGACAGTTTGAATTTTTTAATTTTAAGAAATTTAATTCTGATTTATTAATTTCTACAGTAAAACGGTTTCATCCAGACAGTTTGAATTTTTTAATTTTAAGAAATTTAATTCTGATTCATTAATTTCTACAGTAAAACGGTTTCATCCAGACAGTTTGAATTTTTTAATTTTAAGAAATTTAATTCTGATTCATTAATTTCTACAGTAAAACGGTTTCATCCAGACAGTTTGAATTTTTTAATTTTAAGAAATTTAATTCTGATTCATTAATTTCTACAGTAAAACGGTTTCATCCAGACAGTTTGAATTTTTTAATTTTAAGAAATTTAATTCTGATTCATTAATTTCTGCAGCGTTTCTATATCTGCAGTTTCCAGTTCTACTTACTGGCATCCCAGTTCTACTTAGTGACATCTATCTTAGTGGATTCAACACAGTCGGACTTTTCTTTTGTGTCCATTTTTGACAAGGGGAAATTTTCCCGAAATATCAGATGATTTCTAATCATTATTCGAACAGCACACACAGCTAACACCATAATTGCTGTTTATGTAAGATTGAAAAGAAAAATAAATAGATAGTTGTAAGTCCTCTTCTTCGATTGTTTATTTTTGTTCTTTCCAGCTTCTCATGAATCCGGCTGTCTGCATTGCCTTCAGCCTTCTTAATACATTATATATATAATTATTAGTATGACTATTATTATTATTATTACTCACTAGAAGTTCTCACACAGGTCGACATCAGTGATTGCTCACTGACAGTAACCGGTGGTGTTCCCTAACGCCTGAGTGACAAGTCTTCCCAGATTTCCAGTACTCTCAACCTATCTCGACAACCATTGCAACTGATTTTTCATTATCGTAACAGCTGCTTACCATTGGTTATCGCTGAGATTTGGGTGGCAATAAGCCTCACCAAGGTCTAAGTACTATCCACACCCTTCCAGTGGAGGTCTGGTTAGTGCTTTCTCAGTCTTTCTATCTGTCTTGACCCATTACAATCATTTATGCGGTATCAACCGAGGCCGATGCTATTACATTGTGTTTTTTATGAGATATTTTTCAGTTCCCTTTTGTTAACGTGGTGTTCTTACTATTTTTTGTTTTATTTCTATCGTGACTTCCATGTGGCTGGTTAGCGTTCGTAGTTTATTTCAGTTAGTTTCCGCATTCAAATATTTTCCGTAAGGTTTCAGCTGTTTTCATCACTGCTATTCATTGTAAAGTCCCAGTCTTTGTTTTCATTCTAATTTCTTTGTGCTCTTTTCCATTCTTTTGGGACTGTTTCTAGTGTTATTGGTATTATATTGACTTTCTTCATGTTCCATATCCCTTTCAGTTCTCTGGAGGGTTCCGTGTATTTGCTTCGTTTTTTTGTCTCTTTGATCTTCACCTTGTAAACTGCTGGGATGGCAAAATCTATGATGATTGTGCAGGTTTTGTCATTGCTATGGCATCTGTGCCCCTTGCTCGGGTTAGCTCTTTACATCAAATGGTTTCATGTCTTGTCTGGAGCGATTTCCATTTAATTTTTTTTATCTGTTTGTATTTCCATGTTCCAGAGAATTTTGTGATCTTGGTATTCCAGTATTGTCTCTGGTTTGTGTCCGTACCATTTGTCTGCATATTTAAAATGCAGTCATTGCATAGTTTGCAGAAACAACTGCCTTTCCCACGCAGTTGTTTCTGTTTTTGTATTCTTTTTGGGTTAGTTTGTTGCATTCACTTTACTTTTTACTATTTCGTCTCTTTGTCCACATAGTCTACTCTTTTCCTGCGACTTGTCTATGTTAACTTTGATATAGTTAGTTCTAATTGTATTGTTCTCGGCGGTTGTCAGTAGTCATTCCGTTTCTCTGTCTAGGTGTCCTTTTTACAGCCATGCCAAGCTGTTAACATGAGTCTATTCTCTTGTCATTCTTATGAATCGTCCGTGCAGCTGTTTTTCTTCACTCGTTTTGTCTCTCGTTCATTTCGAGGGTGTGTTTGGCTGAAGTGATTAGTAAATCTTAAAAGTTGAGAGTTGAACAAAAGAAGTTTTACACAATTATAGTTTTTATTTGCTGAAGTGATTAGTAAATCTTAAAAGTTGAGAGTTGAACAAAAGAAGTTTTACACAATTATAGTTTTTATTTGTTGAAGTGATTAGTAAATCTTAAAAGTTAAAAGTTGCACAAAAGAAGTTTTACACAATTATAGTTTTTATTTGTTGAAGTGATTAGTAAATCTTAAAAGTTGAGAGTTGAACAAAAGTTTTACACAATTATAGATTTATTTGTTGAAGTGATTAGTAAATCTTAAAAGTTGAGAGTTGAACAAAAGTTTTACACAATTATAGTTTTTATTTGTTCTAATTGTAATATTTTGAAAATGTAGAGCCACATACGTTAGAAGAGGTTTCTCACAGAAAGAAGAGACATACATCTGACAAAATATGCCGTTTCTCTGTTGTCCTAACATAGAAGATATTTTTCAAATTTATTTTGTAAATAACAAATTAAATTTGACTCAAGAGAAAAAGAAGAGTCACATCACATATGGTTTTATCCCTCTTTTCCTCTTAATCCCTTACATTTGTCTTAATTCCTCTTTTCTCTTCATTTTCATATTTATCCATCTCTTTCTCCAGTTCTTTCTTACCCTCTTCTCATCTCTTTATTTTTCTTATTTTTTCATCTTGCAATAATATGTAGTGTAATTTTTTGAAAATGTACAAGCACATACATTACGAGATTGAGGTTTCTCATAGAAAAGAAGAGACACACGTAATAATTAGGTAAATTTTTACTATCTTACCCGATGCAGTTTACCCCCCTAAAAAACGTTCAGATTCTATTTGTTTTTTGCTAATACATTTAAACAGCCTAAAAATATCCGCAAAGAAGGAATTTTAAAAAATAAAAAGATATTTAAGATTTTCCTTTATAAATTTAACATAAAATGAGCATCCATTTCCTGGCAACTTAGCATAAAACGAGTCATGTAACCGACTTGAGATTTCAATTATGTGGAGGGGGGTGATTTCTTTTAATAAAAACGTAAAAATTTAGCCAATTTCGGTTTTTTAGGGGGGTACTTATTTCATAAAAACGTAGACATTTAGGCAATTTAGTTTTTGTGGGGGGATTTTTTTTTTACTTAATAAAAATACGTAGAAATTTAGCCAATTTATTATTTGGGGGGTATTTATTTAATAAATCCTAAACCTAACCCTAAACCCAAACCTTAACCCTACCCCCCTTCACAAAAATATGAAGTTGGCTAAATTTTTACGTGTTTTTATCTTTTTAAAAATCCTCCCCGTCACAAAATTAAAAACTCAAGACGGCTGTATGTCTCGTTTTACGCTAAGTAGTCAGGAATTTACGTTAAATTTATAAAGGAAACTGATCCCCACTCTAAAATCTTTAATTTTTTTTTAATTCCTTCTTTGCAGATATTTTTTAGGCTGTTTAAATTCATTTGCACAAAAAAGTAGAATTTGAACTTTTTTAGGGGTAGACTATGCCGAGTAAGATAGTAAAAATACCAATATGTTTTCATTTTATTATTTCTTCCTTTTCATATTACTTGCAATAATATGTGGTGTATATTTTGAAAATGTAGAAGCACATACATTACGAGATTGAGGTTTCTCATAGCAAAGAAGAGACACACACTTAATAATTATTTGGATAAGTAAAAGCTGCAAATTATACAAATAAAAAGCTTCTCTTTGCTGTGCTTTTTAAGTGAATCATAAAAGTTGAGAGTTAAAATAAATAAGTTTTACACACTTTAGAAACTTAGTTTTTCTCCAGTATGTATCCTACTTTGTTCTAATATTGCGATATTTTTTACACTACAAGATTGGAGTTTCTTTGAGAAAGAAGAGATAAAATATGTCGCTTCTCCATGTCCTAGAATGTACCTTGTTTTCATAAGGAAGAAGCACAATTATATTTTTATGCAAGTGTCAAATTCAGCTTAAGAGAAAAAGAAGAGTCACACACATCAGATCACATGGTTTCTCCGTTTAAAAATTTTTTCAGCTCAGTTAGTTCTCAGAGATCAATAGGACCCCTTCCTGGGGCGAGCACTTAATTTCTTTGAGCTACATACATATCCGAGTGTTTTTAAGGTTCTTTACTTATCAAACCAGTGAAGAACAATAATTTTCCTCTAACCAATGGACCAATTAACTATGTTATACTCTATTTGTCTTGTGGTCTTCAGTTTGTTTTTCTGGATTCCAAGACTATATGATCTGGTGGAGTATCAAACTTAGTTTTGTTACTTGTGGTAGCATCGGTAAGAGAAGGTGCACCATTCCTCATGTGTGCCAGTGTGTAGCCATTCTAAGGAGATTTTTATTTTGAATATTTGGTCACAGTTTACTTGCAGGGCTAAGTATCCTAATGTTAGGTTGTCCTGACAAACCCTTGTACAGAAAGATCGAAGACATTCATTCGAGAATGGGGTCTAGTACGTATTCAAACTCTCTGTATTTGCATGCGTTTCTTTACATTACATTTGTATGAACAGGTCATCTTTCTTTCAAATCCTAAACAGTGTGACGATCATGCCAGAAAACCTTTTTATTAGAATTAATTAAATTAAAAAGATACAAAAGCTGAAATCTGGTGACCTTACGGGCCACCCAACGGTAGTAGTATTTAAAAATTGAAAGAAACAATTGATAAAAAATTAACATCCGTTTTATTGATTATGTTTCTTTTTTTTGATAAATATTTATATTAAAAAATATAATTTGATCTATAATTAATCGCTTCCTTCATCGTTAACTCGTTTACTGAGGTGAAAGCTGTTGGCCCAATGTATGGCTGTGTAGGGGTGCTTATTGATTGACAACTGTTGTTTTCTTTGTTTTATTTTAGCGATGTGGGGTAGTCCTTCATAAGTGATGAACAAGATAGTTGCTCCCAGGTCGGCTGCTATGCTGAATGATGAAAATAGAATTAATAGAACTTTAAGAAATAAATTATATCTTTTATAAAAAAGATGAGAAATATCTTGTTCATGTTTGATCAAGTTATTCCATTTTCAGCTGCAGAACTCAATGATTCGTCCTCCTTAAAATCACAGAGAATTAGTGATTAAACGAATTAAAGCTAGCAAATGTTCACCCACTCATTGTCCGGACAATGCAACACCCCTATTGGGGATATATTCATAACATCTGACTAGGACAAGGGACGGATCCAGAAGAATGCCTTTTGTGATCCTAATACAGGGCAAAGAGCGAGTTGGATAGTCACAACTGTGCCTCAGATAAAGATCCACAGGGAGGCGCCCCTGTGCCACAATAGTGCTACACATATAAGTTTAGATATTTCATAGTGAAGATATGTTGTTTTGATAGGTTTTAAGGGCAGGGG
The DNA here is from genome assembly GCA_963556195.1 of Sepiola atlantica. Classification (NCBI taxonomy): domain Eukaryota; kingdom Metazoa; phylum Mollusca; class Cephalopoda; order Sepiida; family Sepiolidae; genus Sepiola; species Sepiola atlantica. The sequence continues at coordinate 148,716,825 of OY744525.1, forward strand.
TTGGTGTCAACAATGAATGATACTAAGTTATATTAAGTCAAGTGATGACAACCTTCACCAAAGCTTCCCTTTCATAACTGACATTGCATCTCTCATAGGTAGAAAGACCCTTTGAATAAAGTATGTGAATCATATTTTTTATACTGAAACACATCTTGAAAGTTGCTGAGAATTAAAGATGGCAGTTTGTATGTAAGATAAACAATAAAGAATAGGAAAACGTAAGTTCAAGAATATAAATATTTAAAGCAACTTTAACGCAATAAATAGAGAAAATACCCATCTTCATATTTTCATATAGTCAAACGATCTGAAAATACATTGTGATGTCATAATAGAAATCCTCTTTCTTCTCCCTCTCTTTTAATTATTTCCGTCATCCTATTCCTCTAATTCCCTTATCATTCGCTCTTCATTTTACTGTCTAAAACAAATCACATAAAAACATTCAGTCACGGGCAGTTTTACTATTATTACTATGTCATTTCTTTTTATCACTATTGTCTATTTAATTAATTTTTTAATAACTTATTTTGCCCCAGATTTCAATTGTCCTATTATCCGTTTGAGCACTACTGAATGTTGGTTGTGATCTAATTTTAGTCAGCTTACCGAATTCCGTTGTAAACATTCTTTTGTTGAATTATTTATCTTTCCTTTTCGTGGTTCCATTTTGTTTTATCATTATCTCTATTTTTATTTGTCATTCCCAACAAACACATTCAGTTATAAGAATTTTTTAATTGTTCTGTCATTTTTTCTTATCTATTATTGTTTTTTAAAATGCAATGAAAAAATTACAAGTTCAACAAAACACATACATCAAATTTTCATACACTCAAAAGCATTAAATCAATTAAAGTTAATTATGTTATACTCAAAGGGAAATAGGTGTATCGTCTATTCATAATGGAGATTATGAATCTGTCTGTCTGAAGCCGAAACTATATTATTAGTTTTGATCGCTCTCTTTTTATATCTACTCATAAGCTCTTAACAAGTGCAGGTTGTAAGGTTCTGCGGGGGATGGCTATTATACAATGCGACACAACAGAGTGTGTAAATATCTTCACTGGACTATATGTAAAAAGTTGAATATCCAGTGTAGCAGGAACTCCTGGCAGCATATACCAGAAAGAACAGTTGGAAATAATTTATACACCATCTACTATGACTATGCAATCTCTACAGCTACATATCTAGAAAACGGAGCTGTTAAACCTGACATCGTAATATGGGACAAAAGGGAGAAAGTAGCAACCCTAGTTTAAGTCAGTGTCCCTAATGATGCAGGATTAAACAGAGCTGAAAGAGAAAAGATTACGAAATACCAAGGTCTTATGTACGACATGAAAGAAACTGGAATCTTAGGAAAATCTCCATCATCTCAGTAACTATAGGAGCAACAGGACTAATGAAAAAGAATTTCAAAAGCTATCTAGTAAATATACCAGGTGAACCGAGTGCAAGAGAAATACAAACAATTGCACTTAAAGAGACGGTAAGAATCTTAAAAAAGATCTCTCAGCTGAAGTGTCTGAAATAGCCGGTTAATGTCTGGTATCCAGTAAGATGCCTCATCCCCAGCAAAAACAAAAAGATAAGAAAATTAAAAGAAAAGAAAAACTTGCCCAACCATCATGCGTCTTTTAAATTTACATAATTAATTTGTTTTAACGCCTCTAATAAATGAATATTCGCAAATATACATTCATGACTGTTTTTTCAGATTTCCAGATGTATTTAAAATATTTTTTCGATAATAATCTTAATAAAAATTATAAATAGAATTAATTAAAGACATTATTTATTTTTAAATTTATATAATTGAGTTACATAATTAAATTAGATTGTAATGGAACAGCCGGTGTCCACTCCAAAATCTGGTTACCCACCCTCTGATTATTAAGCATAAGGTTATATTGAGAACGCACAGAAAGTTCTATTTCAAGAAATCCACAGGTGTTATTATGACATCAGATTAGAGAGAGAGAAAGAGAGAAATGGACACAAGACAGGGGGCGTGTTATTTGATTAATAACATGTAATTCTCTGAGATTTATCGTACGATTTGCTCAAAAATTATATTTAAGTGCGAACTTACATGACTTAAATTCCCAAAAGATAAATGGTTCTATCATGGATATTATGTTTTTAGCAAAAAAAAAAAATTATAGTTGATCGGATTTAATATCTAATTATTTATTTTAATTTATTTTTGTGCAATTAAATTCAAGATTTTCGACTGGAAGGTAGGTAATCAATACGTCCGCCAAAAATAAATTTTGTTACGCCGTCTTCTGAAACAATCAAAATAGCCCAGTCATCTCGACAGATTCATATTCCAACCACGCGGAACATTGTTACCACCCGAGTCTATCAATATTACACCATATCAGGAACCATCGTTAGTTGACTTGTCTGTACGAGGGCCGCACCACCACAATTATTTGAGTGAATGCTTCGAGCCTGCTCTCTGCCTGCCAAGACAGAACAACATCTGATGAAACTTCCTGATGGGGTCAACGTTACCTTTATTTAACTGTCTTAAATTTAAATACATTTTTCAAGTTGACTTATAGACATCTTATTTCTGAATCAAAAATGTATGTGTGTGTTGGGGGGGGGGGGTAGAAATTGTTCGAAATTCATATAAATGGATTCGAATTTTCAATCTGTCTGCATCATTTTGAAGAATTAATAAAACAGAAAGATGAAGGGCTATTGGTTGCCCCCCTACATGCAAAATAGTCTTCATATCAGTTGGGTCACCTGGATGGAAGGTCGTGGTTTCATGTTAGAGGAACTGAAACCCCCTATAACTCCTAGTATACAACATCACTGAGACTGATAAACAAAAACAGACATAACCCCTGAAAGCGAATACCAATACAAATTTTGAGAACTTAGAGAAAAATACATAGGATCTAAATATAAGAATAAAGTTTGTAACAATTTTCTTCTATTTATTAAAGAGAATTTTAATATTTTCTAAACACTTTTCCTGCTGTTACATTTTACTTAGTTTAATATGTAACTTAAAACTAGCAAAAATATGCGACACGAGGGAGCATATTTTTGCTAGTTTGAAGAAAGGTGTAAATTAGCAAGTATTAAATAACAATTGTAAAGTGAGTTGACAAAAAAATAATTTAACTACTGCCACTCTTCAATTTATCGTTTCGCAGTTTTCGCCTCATCAACTCTCGGGCGCTTCTTAGACCTGCCCGAACGTTGACAACGCAAAGTCACAGAAACGCGGTGCGTTAACTATAAGAGTACAATTTTTTTTTTATATAATCTCAACATTTGGTTCTTAATCAATAATAACCTGATTTTGTAAAATTAAATAACAATAGCAACCATTCACTTTAGTCAATGGTTGCGTCGTATACGTTGACAAACAAATTAATTAAACAGGGGAGAGACAGAGTAGACACCTGTTCTTAAGGAATTGATTACGTCCGTTATCAAACTGGAATATTCTCCTTTCTCGGGTGACGCGAGTGAAGAGTTCTAATCAAGAAAGATAATTTCTGCATTTACTTGAAACATATTGCTAAAAAAAAAATCTCCAAAATTAATGTCTCACTATCAAAAGATGTATAGCTCATGGCCCATAACCAAAGATTCGAACACCCATGACGAATGATCATGCTGCTAGAAGGAAAGACCGAAGTATAGAGTTAGGGTTAGGGTTAGTATGTTAAATGAGCTTCACATTAGGCTTTTTGTAAAGGGAAATTACTTCCTGTGTGTATTCACATGTTTTAATAGATGTTAAAAAGTATTCACGCATATCACAAACGGACGGGTTTTTTTCAGTATGACTTTATGGATGCTTCGTTAAAGTGCCTCTCTCATGTTACAATGGGAATCTATTTGAATACATTTGAACAAATGCTTTTAAGAAGAAATTTTAAATAAATTAAATATAAAATTATTGATTAGAATGGCTCTGAAATGTGCAACAAGTCTAATATGGTACTGGTTTTCTGTCTACCATGAAGCTCACACTTACTCAGAAGCTGTTAAGATTAACAAGCGTAGCTCATACTTAATCAGAAGCTGTTGAGATAAACAAGCGTAGCTCATACTTAATCAGAAGCTGTTGAGATTAACAAGCTTAGCTCACACTTAATCAGAAGCTGTTGAGATTAATTAGATTAGCTCACACTTAATCAGAAGCTGTTGAGATTAACAAGCTTAGCTCACACTTAATCAGAAGCTGTTGAGATTAACAAGCTTTGCTCACACTTAATCAGAAGCTGTTGAGATTAATTAGATTAGCTCACACTTAATGAGAAGCTGTTGAGATTAACAAGCTTAGCTCACACTTAATGAGAAGCTGTTGAGATTAACAAGCTTAGCTCACACTTAATCAGAAGCTGTTGAGATTAATTAGATTAGCTCACACTTAATCAGAAGCTGTTGAGATTAACAAGCTTAGCTCACAATTACTCAGAAGCTGTTGAGATTAATTAGATTAGCTCACACTTAATCAGAAGCTGTTGAGATTAACAAGCTTAGCTCACACTTAATCAGAAGCTGTTGAGATTAACAAGCTTAGCTCACAATTACTCAGAAGCTGTTGAGATTAATTAGATTAGCTCACACTTAATGAGAAGCTGTTGAGATTAACAAGCTTAGCTCACAATTACTCAGAAGCTGTTGAGATTAATTAGATTAGCTCACACTTAATCAGCTGTTGAGATTAACAAGCTTAGCTCACACTTAATCAGAAGCTGTTGAGATTAACAAGCTTAGCTCACACTTAATCAGAAGCTGTTGAGATTAACAAGCTTAGCTCACACTTAATCAGAAGCTTTTGAGATTAATTAGATTAGCTCACACTTAATCAGAAGCTGTTGAGATTAACAAGCTTAGCTCACACTTACTCAGAAGCTGTTGAGATTAACAAGCTTAGCTCACAATTACTCAGAAGCTGTTGAGATTAATTAGATTAGCTCACACTTAATCAGAAGCTGTTGAGATTAACAAGCTTTGCTCACACTTAATCAGAAGCTGTTGAGATTAACAAGCTTTGCTCACACTTAATCAGAAGCTGTTGAGATTAACAAGCTTTGCTCACAATTACTAAGAAGCTGTTCAGCTTAACAACCTTAGGTCATGTGACAGCGAAAGATAGAATTTCCTATTTTCATTACTAGGAAACGATTTCAATTCTGATTAAAATATGGTATTCACTTGTCTAATTCAAAATAAATTAATTATAATATAGCCAAAATATGGAAAGGGGGATAACTGTGTCATGTCTATATCTATTTTTAGATTTTATATTTTTATATTTTATATTTTTATATTTTTATAATTTTAGATTTTTAGATTTTTTAAAATTTTAGATTTCAATTTTTAATTAGATTTTATTTTTTAGATTTTATTAGATTATTTTTATTAGATTTTATTAGATTTTTTTTCATTAGATTTTTATTTTTTAATTAAATTTAAATTAGATTTAAATTTTTAAATTTAGATTTTTTAAAGATTTTTTTATATATTTTTAGATTTTATATTTTATATTTTTAGAATTCAGATTTTTAGATAACTGTGTCATGTCTATATATATATTATTACATACAGTTCATAAGGCGAGTCTATCAAGATTCAGTTATATAACAATAAACATAAATGTTAAAGCTCTTTTCCATGCCGAAAATGGAACTTGTTACAATAAAAGGTTGATTTTTAAAAACGTACATTATCACATCGTGAGATATATAGTAGAAATATCTATAATATTCTCAAGAATAATTTAACTTAATTTAAATCTATACTGATGAGTTGAAAAGGCGAAACATGCCTGTCTATAGATAAATAAACTAATATGTAATTGTTATTGTGAAAATGCCCCCATAATTAAACGTCAAGCAACCTGAGTTGTTGGTTCATGTCCGTTGCCAGGCAGGCCAGCTATCTAAATCTATACTAACTAGTCTTTACACAAATTGAAAGATTTATACGGCTTCTCTTAAAGTTAAATAATTTCTTTCTTTTAACTTTCTTATTTTTGTTTTGGCTGAGGATGCTATTTCAGAGACTGTAACCAAGAGATCTTTTTTAGGATTCTAACCGACCTGTTTAAGCGCAATAGTTTGGATCCATCTCGCACTTGGTTCACCAAGTACAGGGTGGGCTAAAATAAGGGTCCTATCTTTAAATTTGAATAACTTGAATTTGAATAACTTCCACAAAATAAAAGTTAAACTCACCAAACTTTATGTGTGTGTAGACTGACCCTTCCGAGATTTTTTGAAATAAACAAAACAAATTTTAGCCGAAAAACACTTCTTAAAACTTACAAAAACTAAAGTATTGTTTTTTACACTGTTTTGAGTTTTTTAAGCAAAAATAATGTTTTCTAAATGAGGGTACGTTCCTTAGGGCTAATACGGCTCATGCTTGCTTCGGAAGGGGTCCTTTACCTATTCTAAAAAAAAAATTTTTTTAAAAATCAATAAATAAAAAAGTTATGAATTTTTAAAAATAGGACCCTTATTTTTGCCCACCCTGTATATTCGCCTGGTAGTTTTTGAAATATTTAGTTATCTTCTCCCTCTCTGCTCTGTTTAAGCCAGCATCATGTGAGACACTGACTTCAACTATGGTTTCTACTTTCTCCCTAGCAGTTTCTTAGTTATGTATTTTTGAATGACGTTTCAAATGAGAAAGGGTCGAAAATGCAGATTCACAAATGCTGCAAGCAAACGGCTTCTCCCCAGTGTGTATAAGCATATGCCTTTTCAAGGTAGAGGACTCTGAAAATGATGAACCACAAACGTCACAAGGATAGGGTTTCTCGCCCGTGTGTGTGAGCATGTGCCTTTTCAAGCTGGCTGAGACTGGAAATGAAAGCCCACATACATTGCAAGAGTATGGCTTCTCCCCTGTATGTGTCCGCATATGCCTTTTTAAACTTGAATTAAGTGCAAACTTATATTCACAAAATTTGCAAGAGAACGGTTTCTTGCCACTGTGTCTGTACATGTGAGTCTTCAGATGGGTATTGACCGCGAATGAAGCGTTGCAAACATCACAACTGTATGGTCTCTCTCCTGTGTGTTTTCTTGTGTGTATTTTTAAAATATAACTTTTGAAACATGTATATTCACAAAGTTCACAAGAAAATATTTTCTCTTTGCTGTGTATTTTCTTATGTACATTTAAGCCAAGTCTATCTGAACATGTATATTCACAATCACCGCAAGATAACGATTTTTTTGTGCGATGCCGGTGCATATGATACTTTAACTTAGTGCTATTCACAAACGAAGCTTTGCAAACATCACACGTGTATGGTTTCTCTCCTGTATGTGTTCTTATGTGGCGTGTTAACTTCCAAGAGGCCGAACAGGCATAGCCACAAACTTCACAGGAAAAAGCTTTCTCTTTACTGTGTATTGTCTTATGTACCTTTAAGCTCATTTCATCTGAACATTTATATTCGCAAATGTCACAGGAGTATCGTTTATCACCTTCGTGTTTTTGTATATGTATTTTCAAATATATACGCTGTGAAAATTCTAAGCCACAAACCTCACAAGAATACTGTTTTTTTCGAGGTTGTGAAACAACATTTTCTGCAATTTTTTCTGTGGTGAAATCAGATTCCATGTTGCTTTTTATCCCTGGTGCAGTCATCAACCTTCCAGTGCACAGCAAATCTGTAGGTGAAAAATTAATATATATATATATATACATACATACATATAGATACTTGACTACCCGTGACCCGTTGGGTCACTACCACTATTTGTTTGACTTTGATTCAATTAAAAAATGTATAAAGTGTATAAACTATATTTGTTAAACCATTTTTCTTGGATGACTAAAAATAAGTCTTTATTTCTGTATTATCCTTATTATAATTATATTCATTATTTTTTATTATTATTATATAGAAAGATTCTTTTTACTTATATATGGATAATATAGAAGAGATAATAGAAGATATAATATGGAAGAGATAATATAAAAAAGATAATATAGAATAGATAATAGAAGAGATAATATAGAAGATATAATAGAGGAGATAATATAGAAGATATAATAGAGGAGATAATATAGAAGATATAATATGGAAGAGATACTATAGAAGAGATAATATGGAAGAGATAATAGAAGAGATAATATGGAAGAGATAATAGAAGAGATGCTATGGAAGAGATAATAGAAGAGATGCTATGGAAGAGATAATAGAAGAGATGCTATGGAAGAGATAATAGAAGAGATACTATGGAAGAGATAATAGAAGAGATACTATGGAAGAGATAATATAGAAGCGATAATATAGAAGAGATACTATGGAAGAGATAATGGAAGTAATAATAGAAGATATACTATGGAAGAGATAATATAGAAGAGATAATAGAAGATATAATATAGAAGATACACTATGGAAGAGATAATATGGAAGAGATAATAGAAGAGATAATATGGAAGAGATAATAGAAGAGATGCTATGGAAGAGATAATAGAAGAGATGCTATGGAAGAGATAATAGAAGAGATACTATGGAAGAGATAATAGAAGAGATACTATGGAAGAGATAATATAGAAGCGATAATATAGAAGAGATAATATAGAAGCGATAATATAGAAGAGATACTATAGAAGAGATAATAGAAGAGATAATATAGAAGAGATAATAGAAGATATAATATAGAAGAGATAATAGAAGATATAATATAGAAGAGATAATATAAAAAAGATAATATAGAATAGATAATAGAAGAGATAATATAGAATAGATAATAGAAGAGATAATATAGAAGATATAATAGAGGAGATAATATAGAAGATATAATAGAGGAGATAATATAGAAGATATAATATGGAAGAGATACTATAGAAGAGATAATATGGAAGAGATAATAGAAGAGATAATATGGAAGAGATAATAGAAGAGATGCTATGGAAGAGATAATAGAAGAGATACTATGGAAGAGATAATAGAAGAGATACTATAGAAGAGATAATATAAAAGCGATAATATAGAAGAGATACTATAGAAGAGATAATAGAAGAGATAATATAGAAGAGATAATAGAAGAAATAATATAGATAATATAGAAGATATAATATGAAAGAGATAATAGAAGAGATAACAGAAGATATACTATAGAAAAGATAATAGAAGAGATAATATCGAAGAGATACTATAGAAGAGATAATATAGAAGAGATTAATTATTTTTCTATTCTATTTACACAGAAACACTTTCACTTAGGATGTTGGCAACCTTCACATAGTCCCTCCTGTAAGTACCCAATGTATTTCTAAAAAAATAATTTGAACTAGAAAGATATCGGGGAAACCAATGCCAACAATAGAATCATCTGATTAATACGAAATGAATAAATCAATAAATTATTCTTATATAAAAGTAAAGAGTATTTTTGCATCTAATTTACATTTTTGTGGTGTGTAACAACACATGTATATAAATTAGATGGCAGTAAAAAGAGAGTCACTCTTTCTCTAAATGCTCACAGAGACATTAAGAAATATTAATGAGTGGTCGAATCAACATAGATTTCGAGGAGGGAAAGAAAAATACATAGATTGCGAAGAGACAGCTGAGTGACTTGACTAGAGCAGCTAAAACAGAATTGTTTAAAAATATAACTCAATCCCAAAACTAAGGTATATTTTAGCTGGGTGACTTGACTAGAACAACTAAACCAGCATAAACACTTTCCTATAGGATGTTCGCTAACAGAAAAGTAACTGTTAACGTCTAAATAAATGTTTTTTTCTTCAAACTTAGAATATCCTTCTTTTCTTTATGCTGATATGATTTGTGAATTGTACCTCGATGCTAAGACCTTGTTGACTGCCTGTCTTCTTTGTGAGACCCAGTAGCCGTTCCACCTCAACTCGGTCACGGATGATCCAGTTCCCAGATGGGAACATCTTGTGTGGCAGTCTAAGATTATAAGTCTGGTAATCGGGTGGTGTTTTCCTATCAAATTAGCATTCTTTACCTATTCTCCCGCTTGACCGGATCAACCCATCAACCCATTCTAATCCAGAAAAAGATCCAAAGTGTAAACTCGCATGGGTTCTGATCTTCCCATTGGCTCCTTCAGATACTCAGTCTCTGATGGAAATTCTTGTCCCTGGAGAATTTTCATTAGGTAAATCGCCACCTTGGAATCATTGTCACATTTACGTCTCAGCTTGATGGCTAGGAACCTGAACACCATCAAGGTGAATCTCAGAAGCCGAGAGAAGGTTGAACACCTGTTAATGGGTTTGATTGAAGGGTATTCTTGGGCCTCAATCATAGAACAGTTCAGTATGAGCACTCCGCCGACAATACTAGTTCAGGTAGGGTATATCGTGTGTCTTATTTGATCATGACTTGACCCCGCTTCGGAAAGAAGGTATATGTAACACCTACCCAGTAGCAATTAATATCATATCTCATTCAACACTAAGCTACATGCGAATTTTGCCACAAGTTAATGAAGAAAATGTTATCACCAGCGATAGGAGAGATGCCTCTCTCTTTTTTTAAAGAGGTCAAAATTGAAAGATGCATCCATCTTTTTTAATTTGTCAAGTGAACGAAGAATAATAGTGAGTTGTGAGCATATTTCAGTTCAGATGGAAAATATTAATAAAAGCTGGTCATGCATTCTTTCAAACATCCATAACTTACGATTTTGATGTGACCAGGTCCACACTGCTAATACTGCTGCTTCCTAATAAATACTTTTTTCTTCAAACAAGGCAAGTTGCAACTGTAGATGTAAGGGGCTACTGAGAATTAGGGTGAAAGTTTAGGGGATCATCCTAAATTAGGAGCTGTGCAGCTAGATGCTCGTTCACATTAGTTTTACATTTCTGCATGTCGGTACAGTCAGGAAAACAGGGAGCAGGGAGGGTGTTCAAAAGGCTGGCAGCTCAAGGAAAAAAGCTATTGGAGTAGAAGGCTCTCTGGCATCTGGGGACCTATACAGTCAATTGATGGGATTTAGCTGATTGTTGGGTCGGTCGAGTGTATTTATGTTTAGGGGGCATCGGAGCACATGGCATTGAAGTACTTGTAAAACAAGCACAAGGATGCAACATTGCGGCGATGAGACAGGGGCTGGAGATCAACCATCACTTCCTATGTACAGTTTAAGTCACATCGCAGCTGGACTCTTTCGGTAAACACTTTACAGAAAAGGCCAAAATTCAAGACTAACAAACACGTAAATACAGACTAATTATAAAATTATGCACATTGAACAGTATGCAAACGACAAGCTGACAAAATTCTAAAATATGGGTTTGTTGTAATTAGTTTCTATAAGAAGTGGCTTTTGCCAGAGTACCATGCAGTAAATGTGCACAACACTGCATCTAGATGAAAAGGAACGGACTTTTTATGAAAAAAAAACGGCACTAAAAAAATTGAGATAACACTTCTCACCAATGTTATTTGATGATGATGAAGGCAAAATAAAATTCTACATTTTTGTAAAAAAAAAAAAACTTAAGAAAAGATGCCCTCGGTTAACATCAAGACCGAAGTCCGAATACACAATAATATGAAAAAGGTTCTGAAATATTTTCTTCTTTATTAATTCCAAAACTAACCCTAAGTCCAAGGTGACAATCAGAAAAAATAAACAAATCTTGTGAAGAAAAAGTGCATATACTAGTTCTAAAAAGGATTGACATGTATCCCAATATCAACTGACCAACAGCATGAGTGAAAACACACAAAAATTCCATCTAAAAAAGAAATTAGATCGTTCTTTGTAAACGGCTCCCACAGGCATATTTAGTAAAAAAACAAAAATGGCTGTTACGCGATATGCTTTCAACTTTGTCTACCACACCTTTGCAATTAAAATTCCTTTTTTGTGCCCAAACTCAAGGTGTTTCCTGGAGCCAATTGAAACATTATTTAAGGTGAGGTTTTCCTCACAAAACGAAGTTGGTAAAAATATGCACACGTAAACAAAGGACAGTGTTTCCACTTCCCTCGCCCTCTTGAGCTTGGGAGGCTGCCACTATTCAACTGACACACACATGCTTACACACCCTGCTGACAAAAAGCGGCACACACACAAATACCTACCCTGTCCCAAAGTCGTCAAGGGACGCCCTATCCATTCTCAACTAACACATACAGTCGTACAACTATGCACCCCTAGCAAAAGGTGACAAACACATTTATACACTTCTGAATTCTAACGCAAAGCATCACACAAATGATGACACTGCCGCATGCATATATGCACTAATAAATAACAGGCCTAAAATCATATATTTTATTACATTTCGAACTGAACATTTCAAATGAACAATAAATGTCTTGTAATTTTGTATATACAGGGTGGGCAAAAATAAGGGTCCTATTTTTAAAAATTCATGACTTTTTTATTTATTGATTTAAAAAAAAATTTTTTTTAGAATAAGTAAAGGACCCCTTCCGAAGCAAGCATGAGCCGTATTAGCCCTAAGGAACGTACCCTCATTTAAAAAAACATTATTTTTGCTTAAAAAACTCAAAACAGTGTAAAAAACAATACTTTAGTTTTTGTAAGTTTTAAGAAGTGTGTTTCGGCTAAAATTTGTTTTGTTTATTTCAAAAAATCTCGGAAGGATCAGTCTACACACACAAAGTTTGGTGAGTTTAACTTTTATTTTGTGGAAATTATTCAAATTCAAGTTATTCAAATTTAAAGATAGGACCCTTATTTTGGCCCACCCTGTATATATAAATATTAAAATGTTTTATTCTTTCATTGAATTTTCATGCTTTTTTTTGTTTTGTAATACTTTTATAACAACTGTTTTATGGAAATCGCTCCAGACAAGGCATGAAGCCACTTGATGTAAGGAGCTAAAGAAAATACTACTTCAAAGTAAAAAAAACTTGAAAAAAATAAGCGTTAGATGGATAGATTCTGACCAAGAAAACAGCAATGTTTCCCCTTTTGTCAGAAACATAGCACATGGAATGTGAAGACTAAAGGACAAAATAAGGGAAGTGAGAGTTAAGCGGCTGGCGAAAGTAAACCCAAGGTCCGCTTTCTACTCTCCTTAAATGTAAGCGTGGATGTGAGCATATTTCTCTAAGACATGACATCTTAACAAGCTAAGTTACGCGCGGCTACAGAAACATGCCATTGATTAACACTAAGACTGACTCGAAGTTTAGGTTGTCAATACGAAAAATCTTTTAAATTCTAAAATTCTGACAAAAATAAAAACATGCCCTTCATTAACCTCAACACTAACCCTAAGTCCGGAATTACAATACGAAAAAGATTTTTTTTAATATGTTAATTTTTAAAAGAAAACCATTCTTTCTTTCAAGAAACCCAAAAAATAGAACAGGCCCTTGACGGTGGCGGAAGGAAATTCGAAAGTGATGTTGAAGCCTTTAAACTGTCAATTTGAAAGTGATTTATTGCTAACATTAAAATTTATAAGAAAAAGGACAAAAAAAGGTCGAGTAATTATGGTTTGATTTTGCGAAGAAAAAGAGTATTTTTCAAAAGCGCCACTATGCTACTAAAAACCGTTCGCCTGAGAGTTGAAGAAACTATTAACCAATCAGGTTGCAGCAGGCATTAGACAATCAGGTTGCAAGAAAGCAGACGATAACTTTTGGAAGAAATTAATTTCTACAATCTGCAGCACGTAAAAAAAAATGAATTTCTACGATCTGTGTCAGCACGTTGAATCTCCCAAAGAACTCATTGAGTTCTGTCAGCAACGGTCACTTCTAGTGAAAGACTAACCCTAATCTAGAAAATGTTAATAGGAAAAAGACATTGAAACAATTTTTTTTAAAAAAAGCAAGAAATTGGTTAAAAACTGCGGTTTTGTAGTATATTTTGTATATATAAAAAAAACTCATCTTTTGAAACTTATCGGTGCACAAAGAACATTTAAAAAAAAAAAACATTTGATCAACAATGGTTCTTTTGACATATAGCGTATGGGGCTCTACGAAAGAGTGAAGTAAATGACCTCGTTAGTAAGACAACCTAAAGAAATAAAAAATTTACTCCTGACGCAACAATGGCAACTGGTAGAGAGAGAAAGATAAAAAATAACCTTACCTTTCTTATTCTGTAATGTCTTGCAACAGATTACCGTTAGTGGCGACCTAGAGTACGCGTACGCTTTGAGGTCTAGTAATAAATATTAGTTAAATCTGAAACTATCGTAACGGTAAGAAGGAAAGCTTAACTACCGTGAAGGTAGGAAAAGAGTGTCGAAAAAATGAAGGCAAAAAAAACACTTGCCAAAAAATCCGCTTCCCCCCCACCACCACAAGGGTCACATGATTACCCATTAGTATAAAATCAATCGCAAAAGAGAAGGGTCCTTTTGTATATGTCTCCTCAAACCAGAGACCATTGAAGGTGAGTGTAACGTTTTCTTACAGACAAAAAAAAATAAACTTCTAATTAATAACAGTTTGTTTAGCTATGGTTTGTTCGTTCTTTATTTTTATATATGTATTTTACTGTGATTTTATTTGTCTGAATTTATCGTGTGCCAGTCTTCAATTTATCGTTTGGCAGTTTTCGCCTCGTCAACTCTCGGGTGCTTCCGAGACCTGCCCGAACGTTGACGACGCGAAGTCACTGAAACGCGGTGTGTTCTCTATAAGAGTACCAAGCAAAAAGTTCTTATTATAATATTTATTTATGTTTATTCTCATTTAATTGAATTATCCATTATTTGTAAAATCCTGTACGACGACCACGTTGGATTTTGGGTACGTTAAATTTCTGTTTAAGATACTCAAAATCCAACATGGTCACTAAGTATTATTGTAGATTCAAACCCTTTGCTACCCCCCTCTACTTAAAAAAGAAAATGAGATTCTACTTTTTTAGACGATTACGTGTAAACACGCTAAAATCTTTACGTAAAGAAGAAAAAACAAAATGCTGACGACGCAAAGTCACGGAAACGCGGTGTGTTAGGGACCTCCAAGCGCAGCCATAGAATGGTTGACGTCACCGGTTTTTGCTTTATTTAAGAAATTCATACATCCACGTTCTATTTAGCGTTTTTAAAAATCTCCCTAAAATAAAGTAATACTTACAGGAAGTTGTTTTAAAGTAAAATAGTTTATTTAAACATTAAATTATCTAATTTGGAAAGAAACCCTTCTTTATCTTGCGAAACAAGTATAAAATTTTCTATTTCTACAGCTTGATGTATTGTTTACACTAAAAATAGCATTATCATGTTAGACATTGCGAGATGTTATAAACCTATGGATGTCCAAAAGTGATAGAATTACTTTCATTATGTTGTAGACAAAATTAACGTTTTCTTTTTACCCTTTTTTTAAAAATTTTCATAAATTGCACACTTTTTAAACAGATTATGACTTTGTTTACTGAAAAAGAAGAATTGCCTGAATAACTTACCTGCTTAAACTAGTATTTACTTTTGTTTAAGGAAAGAATATTAAAATGGATAATTTTAGGATTTTGATATTTACAAATATTATATTTATTAATATATATATAAATTTATTATTAAGAATATATATATACAGTCGGCGAAACAGGGGACAGGGAGGGAGTTCCAAAGAGTTATAATTCTGGTTCTTTTTAAAAAATATAACAATAATAACAATGTGTTGGTTCTTCTCAGAAGAATATTTATTCAATTTTATCATTTTTGTTCTTTTCCAAAATATAACTTTAATATTACTTTTACAAATATTAGGTTTTTTCCTCAACTACTAATAAATAAGTGTCATCAAATTATTAATATTCTATTTCTTTCAAACTCGACTTGGCAAAATTGTCATATTTTCCATTGACTTTCTGAAGCATTTACAAATGAAAATTATAGAGATTTAGACATATCTCATTCAAATAATTAGAAGTATTAAATGCTAGACTACAATAAAATATTCAACACAGTAAGTCAAAACACAACTTAAATTATTTACATGAAAACAAATAAGTTTAAATCATATGTGTTTGTTACATATACTTTTTTTTTAATCAGTGAATTTCTTATCCGACGGCTCCAAATAAAAGACAACTGTCATAATTAACCCGTTAATTACGGATGTATTGGGCTTCCATAGTTTCGTATATCCAGAGAAATGACGAAAACTGCTAACTTACTAGTATGCTTTTCGAAAGTAAATATTATTATAAATATAATTTGATATCAATGTTGATCTTTCACGATCAATAACAGTTAGAACTATATTATATTAAAATATTTTGAAAAAATTGGGAAGGCGTATTTTCAAAATAAATGTTTAAACTTCTACTTTGGCTAAATGATAGAATTCGTTTAAATGGATTAAAATCTCTGAAAAATTATTCATTTTGTAGAACAATTTTTTTCTTCGCAATGCAATAGATCACAGTATATTTTATTGAGAAAAGGTAGTAAAAAATTTCAAAACATAAAAATATTGCATTTATTTCAACTTTTTAGTTGTGAATTTACGGACCAGTTTACCAAATTACGCCACTATAAAATATAATAAAGTAAATCAGATGTTTTTTAAAGACTCTTTTGCGTTGTATAACATTAAAATTTCGACCGACCTGGATATATTTCTTTCAGATTTCATAAAATGAAATGGGGGGGGGGGGGGGGGGGGATCACGTAGAAAAAAAATTCCTTAATATATTTTACGAAAAAAGCAGATTAAAGATAACTTAGTCCAATAATGAATAAGTATCGAAAATTTCGTGAAAATCTGACCATTACTTGATTTTTGCTAGATTGATTAAACACAGGGATGTTAGCGCATAAAAATTGGTTACTACATAGGAACGTTAAATAAAGCCGCAAATAAAGTACACACGTTTTTAGTTTCTCATTTTCATTATTTTCGTATGCTGAAAATTAAAAAAAAAATCATTAGCAGTTTATTTTATGTTTATTTTTTTGGGTATTTTATAGAATAATCAGTACGCTGAAAATGCTCAAAAAAACAAATATACAACAAATAAAAGTAACTGTAGTCGATAAAAGTTAATTTAAAACTGACCTGTGATATTTGTTTGTATTTTTAAACCGTTCCAACTGCTATTTATTAGAAATCAATAGTTTTGTCACACGAACATTGCAAAAACAAAATGGCGCTTGCTCGTAAGGAAGTAAGCACAAGACGCCATTTTGTCTAGAAAAGTACGAGTAAAAAATGAACAAGAATTTTTTTTTTTTACATCTAATAAAAACCCATTCATAGTACGTAAAAATACAAACAAATATCATAGGTAAGTAGACAAATATCTCTTCTCGACGTAGGTTAAACTGTAAGAAAAAAAAAGAAAGTGCTACATACCGTTGCTGTTGCCGACCTTCAAGTGGGTGGGGAAAAGCCAATAAGAGCACAGATAAAGACCTGATATTTATATGTGTTAAGATGGGGGTGGCAGGTTGTTAGAAACCTATAAATAGAGGTTCTACCTCTCAGTGTAAATTATGTTGTGCTCAGTTGTGGTGTTCTGTTCAGTGGTGTTCAGATCAGTTGATGAGAACTGTTAGAAGTGTTATTGTGTTCCAGAGCTTGGAGGAGAAGAGAATTACTAATTAGTACAGAATTCGACTCACTATAGACCAGACACTGGATCGTTACTCCTGCAGAGAAATACGTTCTCTGCCCCATTACATATTGTGGGTATTTTTAATAATAGCCCAACAACGAAAACGCTGAAAAAACAAATATACAACAAATAAAAGTTACCGTAGCCGATAAAACTGAATTTCCAAGTTAACTGTGACAGTTATTAATGATTATAATCCGTTAAAAGTGCTATTTTCTATAAGTTAATAGTTTTAGCTTACAGGAAGTGAAAAAAAAAAGTAATTAATGGCCGCTCTCGTTGTCGTCTCGTTTCAATTGTTTTTTTACTGGGACTCATAGTCAAAGCGCAATGTTTGCATTTTTCAGCCAAGCAGAAGAACAAAACAAAACTACATTCTAAGCAAAAGGAATAAAATAATTTTCTTTTTATTTACATGTCAGTGTGCTTTTATTTACATATTATTTTCATTCGTCACACCGTAATGTTTATTTTTCCTGTTTCTTAAAAAAATGCCTAACCCTAACCTAAACCCTAACCCTAACCCTAACCCTAACCTAAACCCAACCCTAAACCTAACCCTAAACCTAACCCTAACCTAAACCCAACCCTAAACCTAACCCTAACCCTAACCCTAACCCTAAACCTAACCCTAACCCTAACCCTAAACCTAACCCTAACCCTAACCCTAAACCTAAACCTAACCCTAACCCCCCCCACCCACCCCCAATGACGTAACGACATGCGCGCTCATTCGGTGAGCAAAATGATCGTTAAAATGTTCGTTTCATAAAATTAAATTTGAAAAATGCACCCCCCCCCCAAAAAAAAAAACAAAAAACGCCGCTTTGATTATGAGTCCCGGTAAAAAAAAAACACACACACACGTGACACCGACAGCAAAAAATAATGACGCCATTTTGTTTTTTAAAAACGAAGACATTAAAATTTTTTTTTTTTTTTCATGTCTAATAAAAACCCATTTACCATACGTAAACATACAAACAAATGGAATAGAAAACTAGGAAAATCTCCGGTCTCGACGTACGTTGCATTTATTTGTTGCATATTCATTTTTTTGACTACGTTCTACAACTTTTTTTCAACCCGACTCGCGAGCTGTAGGGCTATTCTAAAAGATTCCCCATATTGTTACCGGACCTATTGGTTGGGTCGCTAAGGGAGCAATTCCTTTTGCAACCCACCCCCAACTGCTGCCTCGGCCTCTTTTCAGGGTATTGACTTTGAAGTGGATCTTTTCTTACATAGGGATTTATAATCCCGACAAAACTCACTTGTTGCATATTTATTTTTATAACCCCGTTCTCGTTAGTTTTTTGGACCCCGTCCGCGACTGTACTGATCATTCTTAAAGATACCCCTTTTTTTTTAATGGTAAAAAAGTAATGATAATAATATACACATATATTAAAGTTAAATCGTGTTACATATCGGGGGCAGAGTAAATTCTATGGTTAGCTTTGGAGGTCGCTACGGTGCGTTCTCTATAACAGTACAAAAAAAATGATATAATCTCAACATTTGGTTCTTAATCAATAATAACCTGATTTTGTAAAATTAAATAACAATTGTAAAGTGAATGGTTGCATCGTATACGTTGACAAACAAATTAATTTAACGGCGGCGGGTGGACAGAGTAGACTTACCTGTTCTTAAGGAATTGATTACGTCCGTTATCAAACTGGAATATTCTCCTTTCTTGTGTGACGCGAGTGAAGAGTTCTAATCAAGAAAGATAATTTCTGCATTTACTTGAAACATATTGCTAAAAAAATGTTATTCGTCGCACTTGCAAAGAGAAAAAGACGGATAACGGAATTAAGTTGAAATCTCGTAAAAGAAATCTCGTCTGATTTCTCGGCCAGGTCTAAAACTAGAACTTAACTAGAACTTGCGAAATGCCAGATTTGACGAAAATCTCAATTCTATTTTTTGTATTAACTCTTCATGCAAACTACCAACCCCTCTAAACGGCACTTCTGTAGTATATATGAAGCAGCTGCCGATTAAGAAATCGAAATTGAAGAGTTCCGTTTTTTTTCTCCAAGTACCATTCATTCAGAATTCACCGGAAGTTGAATTTAGTATTTAGAAAATGGAGTTAAATGAGATTAATTGGTAATTTAATGAACCAACCGCAAAAAAACAATAGATTTTTTACAGGCACACCGCCTGATTTCTTAGGGTTTAGGGTTAGGGTTTAGGGTTTAAAATTTTTTTACTTCATATAATAAAAAAAAGGAAATTGTTAATTTTTACCCAAAAACAAATCAGTCTTGCATTTTTTTTTATGTTGTAAAAAAATCACTTCCGGTTGAATTACCTCCCTTTATTTTCAGTAGAAGGACAGAAAATCTGCTGCTTCATATATACTACAGAAGTGCCCTCTAAACTCTTCACTGGACGACGTGTTGCAATTATGGTTTGAAATTCTTCATCTTATTTTAACACTTCATAAGCATAAAACATTGCATTTTATTTTCCGAAAGAAAATCAAACTGTGAAAAAAATCAAATTGTGATTATTTATTTTTGTAAAATAAATTATTTAAAATAAAATTTAGTACAAAACTTACATTATATTTTCTGAAAAAACAAACAAAAACATAACACCTATTTGATTAGCAAAAACAGGAAGTTTTTAATATCGGTAAGAATTTTGAGCGGACACCGTTTCCGGTTTCGCTCGTTTTTCAACAATGCCCATGTGCCTTTCTAATTCTTAACTTAAAATGTAATTTGTTTATGTAAAAGAAATTTGTAAAGTATATTTATCATATTTTTAAAGAAAATTGGGCACTTCTGCATTTCAACCATCACTTGGATTTAATTTGCTTTCCTCTTTTAAAGGCAGGGGCAGACAACCAACCGGAAGTAACCGAATTAGATGTTTTTATTCAAAATGACAATATTAACAGCGAATAATAATAACAGCGAACAATGTATCGTTATTGAATATGAAAATATTTTATTTAATAATTTAAAAATTTATCAAAATAATAAAAATGTGATTTTTTAAAACGAAAATTTAGCATTTTAATGAATAGTCAGTGGGTTTTCTTTTATTGACTTAAAACTTTCTCAAAATGGTCAACAGTGATTTTTAAAATGAAAATTTTCATTAAAATGAATATATTTTATCATTTAAAGAAATTTGTAAAGTAGTATATTTATCAGCTGGAAATTTCTGCACAAAAATAATAGTTGCAATATGAGTGAAGGTAAGTAATAAAAAATAAGATAACACTTTTTTTGGTGCAACTTCGGAAAAGCCTCAATAAAGACATACTGGTATTATCATATTATGTATGTGACCATTACGGAACAAAGACATCGTACACAAAAAATTACGTAAATTGAGCAAGTAGTTTTTTTTCACACATAATCAAAGTTTGTCATTTTTTTCCATGATTGCTTGTCACGTCGCCAACTTTGAAAAACAAGGGACGTAAGTCAGCCCAAATTGTGACAAACGAGCGTGGGAAAACAATGACAAAATTCGATTTTCTGTGATAAAAAAATACCTCATCAATATACGTAATTTTTGGTGTACGATATTGTTGTAAACCATGTAATTTAGGTTATAATAATTAATAACTCGTAAAACAAAATGGATGACTTTTCAACAGAAGGGTTTAACAGATTTATTAAAAGTGAAATTAGAATGAAATGAGTTATTTAGCCGCTGTAACGCGAGATGAAATATGAGACAGTCTGATCCGTGGTCAATGTTTACTTTTCTCTCTGGCAAGCCACTCGACAAGGGGCGATAACTCTGAAATGGTCCAAGGGACATAATTGCGTTTTCTTTAGTTATCCTAACAGATATCTTTGTTCCGCCCCGGTCACATACATACACTTATGTTTTGAGGCATGTCCGTCCGTCCGTCCGTCCGGAGTTTTCTCCGCAACCATCCATTCAATTTCTCTGAAATTTTGCATGAAGTTGTAACTTTGGTCAGGTTAGAAAATGACATTCTCCGATTTTTGAAAAAAAATCTGGTTAGCCCACCAGGGGTTCAAAAGGCCCTGAAATTGCAAAAAATGACATTTTTTGCCCCATAACTTTTCATCCATCCATTCAATTTCTCTGAAACTTGGCCAAAATGTGGAAGCACTTGTTCCTAATAGAAAATAAGTATCGCTGACCTTGGAAAAAATCTGGTTCGCGCCCCCAGGGGGTCAAAAGCCCCCAAAATTGCAAAAAATGACCCTTTTCTCCTATAACGTTTGATCCATCCATTCAATTTTTCTGAAACTTAGCCAAAATGTAGAGGCAATTGTTCTGAAATGAGCATCATTGACCTCAGAAAAATTCTGGTTCGCGCCCCCAAGGGGTCAAAGGGGGGTCAAAAAGTCCCCAAATTGCCCAAATTTATTGCATTTTACACTCGCCACATCGAGTAACATACAGAGGAGGACCACGCACGCGCGGCTTGTTATTATTTGTTTTTCCTTGTTAAGGCTTTTCCGAAGTTGCACCCTTTTTGTAAAATTCGTACAATATAATTTTGTAATCAAAAGAAAAAAATGAGATTTATTAGTTGAATAACAAATAAGATTGATAAATCTATTAATTCCGAGATGAATTTAATTCCGAACCCCGAAAAAATAATTAAATTTGCTTCCCCTGTTCATTTGTGTTCGGCCATCGATAATAATCCTAAACTATAGACACTTGTTAACTCATTACGTGTTAATGTGTAATCATTACTCTTAACATAAACTATTTTAAACGAAATACAGCTGTTCCCAGTGGCTTAACAATGAATACAGGGCATTTGTGCACTTGAGGAAACAGCTGAATTTATTTGTTTTCAATTTTGAGGAGTTACATTCAAAACAGCAGCGATAATCCATATTCAAGAAAAAAATCGTTTTATAACATTTTTAATTCTTAATATTACTGAACATTTTAAATTAACAAAAAAATCACATTTAAAATTATTAAAAAAAACATTTTATTACAATGTTTTGGCCAAACTGTTACTTTATTGAACATAAACTTTATTACAAATTTAAAAAATCACTGAACATTTTAAATAAAAAAAAAGTCACATTTTAAATCATAAAAAAACACTATATTTTATTACGATGTTTTGGCCAAACTGTTACTTTATTGAACATAAACTTTATTACAATGTTAAAAAATCACTGAATAACAAAATAAAAAATAAAATTATAAAAAAACATTTTATTACAATGTTTTGGCCAAACTGTTACTTTATTGGGCATAAACTTTATTACAATGTTAAAAAAATGACTGAACATTTTGAATAAAAGAAATCACATTTTAAATTATAAAAAAAACATCATATTTCATTACAATGTTTTGGCCAAACTGTTACTTTATTGAACACTAGCAGGACCCGTGTCCCGGCGTTGACCGGGGAAATATAACAGCCTGATTTTAATTTTTAAGTTAAATAAACAGATTCAGAAAATAAATAATTTCACTGGAAGTAATTTAGGTAATTAAAATAGGATTGATGTTTTACCTTCTGGTGCCAATATGTATAGACACTGTGGAGAACCTACCCTTGAACATCTACATAAAACTGCCCATGGCTAAAGCAAGGTGAAGTTAAGTTTAGACCAACCACTGCCAATGATTGTCCTTGGGACTTGTTAATTGTCATGGCAAAACACAATTTAACTGGGAACTGAAGCCTTTTAAATTCTATTGCAGAATCCGACGGAATAATGGGTATTCTGGGAAGGAATGTCAGTTTGCTCCTTGCCACACCAGTTAGTATTACAGCTTCTATCACATGAGGTTTCATGCATTTAACACACAGTCTAGTTCCATTACATAGCCTTGGAACATCAAGATTCCGGAGTAACATAATTGGGCATCCAGCTTTCAGCTTTAACTTATTTGTTGGCATACCAGGCAATTCTAATGAATTTTAAAATTCTGTAGGGTATTGTACAGCCTGGTTGTCATCGAGAGTAGAATCCACAGAAGTGAAAGTTTGTTCATCACCTGGAATTTCATCAAGCAGTTGTTGATTGATGACATGTACCATGTCATTTTTAGTAGCTAGAATTGGTCTCTCCATTAGCCATTCAGGATGCACATAGTTTTCGGCTATATTTGGATAAACTTTGCTACTAAGTTCTGTGAGTGATGAAACAATTGAGCCAATACCTGGAATAATAACAATCGTGCCATTGTTGGTTGTTGTAAGCTTGCCATCACCTATGTTTAAGAGTAGGGAGGCAAACTCACCAGCCATTGAGTCACTATTGAGATGTACACGCATGTTTGTAAATAACGTTACAGTCTTAATGTACTTCCACAAATATGACAATTTAATGCAAGCATTAAGATCGTCAGCGGGACTTTCACGTGGAACAATAGGAAGCGTTTGTCGGAAGTCACCTGATAATAAAAGTGTTATGCCACCCATAACAACATCACGTTTCTTGAGATTACGCAATGTTTTATCTAGAGCCTCAAACGCTTGTTTATGTGCCATTGTACATTCATCCCATACGATCAAGGAACAATTCTGTAAAACTTTAGCTGGATCTGATCCTCTTTCTATTTGACAAATTGGATCAGCATCTTTTGTTAAGGATAATGGCAACTTAAATGTGGAGTGAGCTGTCCTACCACCAGGAAGAAGAGTGGTTGCAATGCCCGATGATGCCACTGCCACAGCTATTTTGCCTTCTGACCTAACTTTAGCAAGAATTAACTTGGTAACAAATGTCTTTCCTGTACCTCCAGGTGCATCAAGGAATATCAGGCCACCTTGCTGATCTTCTACAGTATTAACTATAGTACGAAAAATATGAATTTGCTCATTATTTAGTTGTGCGATACGATGTCGAACAATTGATGCTTGCTCATGAGTTTTATAACTAATTTCACGCATCCATGCAGTAATAACCGGATGTGTATTAGATCGATTAGGTGAGGTAAGACCCAATTTTGTCAGTGTTTTACCATTCATCCTATAAGTCATATCTTCAATATGCACTAAAGCCATATTGAAGATGTTGTCTGAAAGTGTTATATCAACTTCAGACTGTTGATTGCGTTTCTTAAGAAGGAAATCTTCAGTAAAAGTTTCTTTGTGTGCATCCCAAAGTCGTTTTGGATGAGACACTGTACATGATGGCAAACAAATGTCTCAAATTGTTTGCAGAATCAGATATAGATGCTTCCTGTAGTGTAGCATCCCAGTGGTTATCATCTTCAAGTAGTCCATGTGCACTACATGCATCCCTGAATGTAGTCATAACTTGACCATTGATCGTTTTTAGGTCATTAAATCTCTGTGTACCTCTAACATTGTGTAGAAGCAGTCTCAAACAGAAGCAGTGAAATTGATTTGGATGCACGGTCTATACCCTGCCCAAAACTTCTGTTTTTTTAACGCACGGATAGCCTGGAACTGGCTTACCCTGTAATTGTTGCTTGAAGACCTTAGTTTTTTGTGTCCCAGGTATAATAAAGTGGAACTTCTGAGTACAAAAGTGTACGTGCCAAAAAATCTGTTTGACACAATTTGAAGAAAGCTGTTAGAGTGGTTGAAGGTGGATTTGCAACTCTATCTGCCGCAGTACTTTCAGTAAAGTATATCCGCTGTCCATTTTCTAGATGAACTGATAGGTGAATAACTGGGGGATGATATACATGTATGTGAACGTTAAGTATTCTCCAAATGGTTTCATTGGTTGATATGTAACGTCCCGTTTCGTATCTCTTAACTTCATCATGAGCATTACTTTCAATTGTGAAGGTAGCTTGATCACTACTTTTATTTACATATTTACAAATGTATTTTATTGATTTCACGCTGTTGCAATATTCAACATTGATATGTGCATCAAAAATCTTACAAAGCAGTTTATTAGGTGGTACAACCCATCGGTTGTCTACAGGAACTGTTATGTTGCCAGGTAGGGTAACTGTCGTCTCAAAACCTCCAGCTAAAGGAGATAGTCGTCGATATTGTGGGTAGCCATTTGTATCCGATTGAGTTTCACTCAAGAAGTGTCTGGGATATCTCTTACTGCAGTGTCCATCTTTGAGACAGAGTGAACATCTGTTAATGTTTCCACATGGTCCATGAATCATATGGTGCCTAATGATATCATGTAAAAGCGGATCTGCCACTGGATCCGGAATTTCCGCACTGATAACTGAATCTATGTCAGAGGACCTCAATTTTTGTTGCACCTCCATTATGCTCCATCGCCATCTGAAATTGTTGGATATATACATTTTCTCTGTGAAGCATGCTTTGCAATGCAAGAACAATATCTAATTTAGTGTTTGAGAAAGAGTTATATCTAATCGCCCCATACATTTGCTCGCCAGAAGGTGAATCGTAACATAAAACGGGCAGCACTTATCACGGCCACCATCGTCCGCCACCAGGCATTTGGCTCATGTGACTCAATCGCAGTCATTTAAAAATAGAGAATAGTCTTTATTATTAAAAATAATCATATAATAGGCAATTTCCACCCCCCTCCCAATACATGTTTTTTATTTCGGTTTAGTTTTATTTTTTTTACTTTTCGAAATAGTATAATTAACGTTGATGGATTTTTTTTCTGTCGATTTAAATATATTGTACAATTCGGTGTTTTATCCCCCCCCCCCCTCGAATACAATATTTTTCTTTTCGGTTTATTTATATTTTGTTACTTTTCAAAACAGATCCACCACATCAACCTATCAATCCCGCCACACCCCGCTGCTAGGAATTTGACTCATGTCACTTAATCGCAGTCAATTAAAAAAATAGCGAATAGTCTTCCTTATTGAAAATAATCATATAATCGTCATTTTATTTCCCCCCGACCATCCGAATACAATTTGTAATGCTCTGCAGATTACATTAATTATGTGTGTGTTTCAGTGGTGCTCATTTTCAATTTGTCTTTTCAGCCAAAGAAAATGGAATTTCTATACAAAGATAATGGGGGTGGGGTGATTTTAATGGGGCTCTGTAGGCCTCTTTAATTAATCGCTAAGATTTCAATTCCCCCCCCCCCCAACATTGGATTAAAAAAAATGTATCTATTCTGTTTGTGTATGTTTTGGTAATTTTCTCAAAGTATTTAACGTTGAGGGAACTTTTCACAAGGAAGCAATTGTTAGTGTAATTTATTTATTAATAATTTATAAAAATAATAATATTTATTTTTATTGTATGAAATAAACTGTATCAAAATAGTGAACAGTTATTTTGAAAATAAAAAGTTATCATTTAAATGAATAGCCATTAAAAGAATGGGAAAAATATGTGCGAAGGAAGAAGTAGGGAGTCATTCGGCTAATCTATAACCGTTTTTTTCCGAACGTATTACGTTGGGTCAAATTGTGTAGAAGTAAAGTTTTTTGTTTTTCTTTTAGTAAGTAAAAACGTAATTTTTTTATCTTATTTTTTATAGTTGAAATTTTTCATTTTTGTTATTATGTAATCGGTGTCCTTTAAGTGTAATAATGAGAAAAACGTAAAGGAAAAATGTATCTATTCGGTTTGTTTATGTTTTGTTTATTTTCTCAAAGTATTTAACGGTTAGGGAACTTTTCACAAGGAAGCAATTGTAATTTATTTATTAATAATTTATAAAAATAATAATATTTATTTTTATTGTACGAATGAAAAGTTTCTCAAAATAGTCAACAGTTATTTTTGGAAATGAAAAGTTAGCATTTAAATGAATAGACATTAAAAGAATGGCAAGAATTAGGGAATGTCATTCGGCTAATCTGTAACCGTTATTTTTTTCTTAACGTAATCCGTTGGTTTTTTTTTCGTTCAAAATAGTGAACAGTTATTTTTTAAATGTTAAGGTATAATTTAAATGAATAGGCATTGAAAGAATGGGGAAAGTCCGTGTGAAGGAAGAATTAGGTAATGTCATTCGGCTAATCTGTAAGCGTTTTTTTTTCTTAACGTATTCCGTTGGTTCAAATTCTGTAGAAGTATTTTTTTTTAAGTAAGTAAAACGTAATGTTGTTTATGTTAGATGTATAATGTAAATAGCAGAACAGGAACGGTATATTACCTGAAGTAGTCATAGATCGGTAAGGGAAATCGGCATAACTGTTTAAGCGTAGTGAATGTGGCAGGCGTTTCGTGAACTGTATACTCTGTTCGAGGCTGAGAGTATGAGATTGCGTAAACGTATTTAACGGAAGTGACGTAGGCATATGTATTGAAGGGAGCGTCTGTTATATTTTCTGTGCAACGTATGCTACTGTGTTGTAATGTGAAGACGGACGTAACATAAATAATAAGGTGTAAAATGTGTAAAGTATCCGTTGTGTAGTTGTACCCGGTGTAGACTGGTAGCGTGGGAGGAGTAAAATGTTAGAGAGAAATGTTCTTGCTACTACCTGTGTGGTGTCTGTTTTGGGGAGAGTGACTGATGGAGGAACGAAAGTAGTAATTTGCCCGAGGTGGATGTAAGAGTGTAGAGTTTGCTAAGAACACGCTCGAGCGAATAAGTTTGATGTTGTAGTGATTGTAGTAACCTATTGAGTTCGAGTTTATTTTCCTATTCGACGCGAAGGTACAGGGGAAAAAACGTCTTTACTTTATATATAAGATAAACTTTTATTACAATTTTTAAAAAATCACTGAACATTTTAAATTAAAAAAATCACATTTTAAATTATAAAAAAATCATTATATTTTATTACAATGTTTTGGCCAAACTGTTACTTTATTGTACATAAACTTTTATTACAATTTTAAAAAAATACCTGAACATTTTAAATGAAAAAAAAATCACATTTTAAATTATAAAAAAAACATTATATTTTACTAGAATGTTTTGGCCAAACTGTTACTTTATTGAACATAAACTTTATTACAATGTTAAAAAAATCATCAATTTTCTGAAAGAGACTTTTTAGTAGGTTTCCAGAAAAATTCTGCTGTGGTCGGGTTAGGGTTTTTGTTAGGGTTAGAGTTTTTGTTAAGGTTAGGGTTTTTGTTAGGGTTATAATATTCCAACGTAATGGAAAATGAAAAAGGAAACCAAATATATTATTTATGTATTCATCAACGTTTCATCCTTATTTCAAGACTTCATTGAGATTATCGATTTTAAGAAATAACACACAAGTACACATATTTGAAAAACGGACAAACTTTTAAAAAATATTTGTACTTGTGTGTTATTTCTTCTAACAACCAACCATCCTGACAGCAAACGGTGTCCGGTCAGATTCAGTTCTTGATATGAAAGATTTCCTGTTTTGGTTTGCCCAGTTTTGTACTAATTTTTATTTATTAATTAATTTATTAAATTATTAGGTGAAAGTACAGAATAGTAAAAGCCCCGGGTGGCACTTTTCCTGGTCCCCAGCGACCACCAGCGCCAAATGGCTCAAATGACTCAATCGCAGTCATTTAAAAATAAAGAATAGTCTTCAATATTGAAGATAAGCATATAATTGTCTCTCCCCCCCCCCCACACACAAATACATTTTTTTCGGTTTCTTTTTCTACTTTTTCACCCGCCGCCACCGCTAAATGTGACTCAATTATACTATAGGGGCCGTTGGATTTTCTCACCCATTTCGCTCGGTATTCACCCAAATGTTCGATAAAATCGATTTTTGGGGTGAAATGGTACATTTTGTCCTGACAAAAAATTATAATTTATTTTTTTAGCATATATCAAATTGAACTTTTATGCCACAGTTTTACCCGTCGTCTTTTCGGCGACATTTTGTTATTCTTAAATTCACGACTAGTATGTTTTAATCTTTTCATGTTTGCTTTTAAATTCGTTAAATTCCGTTAAAACTTGCTTTTGTAAATAGAATGTTCAAAGTTTTTTTTTGTGTGTAATAAAATGTTAAAGCAGTAAATATATCTTTAGTCTAAGGAAAAAATATATTTAGTCAAAGGAAAAAACAATAAAAACGCACATGGCCGCCAGCGATTAAAACCGGGAATTAAAGTTAGATTATCAACACTTTAAAAAGTAAATGAGAATTTTATTTCAGGACTAAAAATATAATTAAAACCAACAATCAGTTTCATCCAAAATCGAAATGAGCGAAAGAAAACAGCGGTCCCTATTCTACAATTAAACCCATGTTTAAACTTGTGGCGGCCGGTGGCGAGGGGTAAAAAAGTAGAAAAATAAAAATAAACCGAAAAAAAAACTGTATTCGAGGGGGGGGGGGAACAATTATATGCTTATTTTTAATATTGAAGACTATTCTTTATTTTTAAATGACTGCGATTGAGTCACTTGAGCCATTTGGCGCTGGCAGCCGCTGCGGGCCAGGAAAAGTGCTGCCGATAGCCCCCACCTCCCCATGTTAAGAATGGCTTTCTAAATAATCTTCTGTAATTTACTGACCGTGCTGAAATAATTACGTTATTATTTAGAAATCCATTCTTACCATGGACAGGAGGGGTTTGTTTAATATTCTGTACACCTAACAATTTAATAAATAAATTTGGGAAACTGAAACTCTCGCCGGAAGTTATATTACGGATAAAGTTTAATATAAGGAACTGAATCTGACCGGATACCGTTTTCTAAGAAAATCTTTAACATTTTGCTGTCTTGACTAAATCTGCTGTATATGATGCTGACATTTATTTTGCTTGAAGGTGAAATGAAAATGTACTGCATGTAGAGTTATTGGGCTCAAACCCTTCAGATTATGAGAGTTCAGTTATGTGTTTAAGACATCCACCAATTTTCGTCTCAACGAGGCAACGATATACAATCTAAAAAAACAAATACTTTAAAAAGTGCCAGATCTGAAAAAGCTACGCAGATCGATAGAAGATTAAATTTTCTTGCGTTTGGTAAAAGCTATTAATTGTAATTTTCATTCACTCCTGTATATCGTGTTAACTATACTACGTAATCGCCAAAATAGATTGTTTGGTGACAGGCAAAGGGTAAAATTTAACCTAAAAATCAATTAAAATGAATTCCGCCATTCATTGTTATCTCCCTTTAATGTCGGTCTTCAATCTTTCGGCAAATCTTCAATTATTTAACAACGAATTATTTTTTTTATTATTATTAGTTTTCTTTTCGTTGAAGTAAAATTGAGAAAACAAAAACAAAGCCCCAAACAAGAACATCATTACCTGAAATCGAATAATCGCACGTGAGTCATTTATTTATTTTTAAAAATAAATAAATTGGGCATTTTTTAAGAAGAGCCAACGAAAAAAAAAAGGGGTGAAAAAAACCCCCAAATAGGTAACAAAGGCAAGATAAGTTACTCTTCTATCTACCTGGATACTTTTTGTTTGTGATTTAACTAATTTTAAAGCGTTTTTTACGTAAATAAAAAAGTAGACCAAAGAAGTCACGTTAGAATAATAATTAAAAAAAACAAGTGGCTGAAGAAATGACCACGTGACGCCTCGAGAATCGCCTCCAAATCAGAAATTAAACAAAAATACAGCTAATAAAATATACAGTTCGGTTGAACATAAAATTTGCGCCTGATTGGTGACAGTTATTTGCTGCATTAAAAAAAAAATTTCTTTAATTTCCGATTATCCAACTAGGTAGAAGTGTAACTTTTCTTGCCTTTGGTAACATTTATCTGTTGCCTATTTGTTTGTTTTTCACCCCTTTTTTGTTCTGATAAATGCCCACTATTTTTGTTTGTTTCCTCAAACACATTTTCC
The DNA here is from genome assembly GCA_963556195.1 of Sepiola atlantica. NCBI lineage: Eukaryota > Metazoa > Mollusca > Cephalopoda > Sepiida > Sepiolidae > Sepiola > Sepiola atlantica. The sequence continues at coordinate 148,748,058 of OY744525.1, forward strand.
CTTGTTCAGTTTTGAACAATAAAAAAAATTCCGATCATTTTTTAAAAATCTTCAACCTCCTACTCCTCCTCCTAATAAAAATATTTGGCAGTGGTGCAGAATAGTCAACGAAAAAATGGGTGAAAAAATTTAAAAAACCCAAAACAAATAGTCAACAAATAACTGTTACCAAATGCAATAAAAGTTAATTTCCTCCCTACCTAAATCGTTTTCATTTTGTTTTAAAGTATTTCAAAGCGTTTTTGGTGAATTTTAATATTTCGTCTAAATACGATCGCTGTAGAGTTACATTTTTAACATGGCCGAACATCCTCGAAATTTGTTTGAGGGCTTTTTCGTCTTTTGGGGTAAAAAACAAAAAAAAACAAAAACAAAACAAATATACAACAATAACTGTTCTAAACGCAATAAAATGTACTACTCTACCTAATTGAAAGAAGAAAATGACAAAAAAGAACAGTAATCAGACTTCAAAGATGTTCGGCAAAGCGCCCATCAGCCATCTTTTATATTGAGACTAACGTAATATATTTGACCGAATTTTTAAATTGAAACAAACAAAACAAAAAACGCTTACAAAGACTTTAAAACACAAACAAATAGACAGGTAGGTAGAAAAGTAACTTTTATGGCCTTTGGTAACAGTTATTTGTTGACTATTTTTTTCACACCTATTATAGCAACGTACAACTTTCTATGATAAAAATTTAGGTTAGGTTATTTGCATACTCAATAGAGAGCTTCACCATATGCTTCCAAACAAAGTTCTGGCTAATCTTTCAGCTGTCAGGAGCGGCATGCCAGTCTCAACTGTTTATTATTTTGAGTGTTGTTTTCTTGATGTTTCTCCATTTGAGTCTTTTCATATGATTTTTATTCATAGCAGAGAAAAATGTTCGATCTCTTTTTTCTGAATGACGTCGTTGATGGATCTTAAATAAGTTTCTTCCTGATATTTGCATTTCTTAGTCTATCTCGAAAAGTTACTCGAAGGATAATTCTTAAACATTTAATTTCAAAGACATTGAGCTTCCTGTAATATTCTGCCTGTTTAGTTAATTCCTATTTCAGTCACTCTAATTGCTTAAAGTTAAATGGGTTTTGACTTAATTAAATAATGACTACTTTTTATTTCATTCCTTTGAGTGCGTGGGATGTATGTGGGGTTGACCCAACAAACGACCTCTCATTATCAATGTCACATCTTTTACAAAGTTGACGTGTTTACAAAATGAAATGCGGATGTTTTATAAATTTTTAATTCATTATTTCATCTGCTTGTTTTTCTCATAGTATTTTAAGAGTTCAGTTTAAAACCTTATGGTATCTTTCGATCAAGTTAGTAAATAAAAATAATGCGAAAGAAACAAATACAATAAAAACACTCGGGTGTAGGGATGGCAAAGTTACCTCCCTTTAAAGCTATCTTTTTTTCAGGGTTTTGGGATTCAAAATTTTGCCTATTTAGAAAAAGGGTCAAGTCCCAAAATCATGTGAGAACATGTGACCTCATCCCGGATCTTGTGAATTCCTACAATGACATTGATTTCCCCCTTCTTTTTACTGACTGTTCATCAAGCAAAGCAGACCAGCAGGGTCTTGGACCTACTCATACTTATGTGTCAATTCTCTATGTAAATGATCTTCCAGAGAATATTGTTCAGAAAATTAACATCTATGCTGATGATACCACTCTCTATTCTGGTGTTGCCCATCTCTCTCTGATCAGTCGAAATATGCTGCTGATCTAGAAGTTGACCTGGGTTCATTCTTGGATTGGGGTACGAAATGGCTTGTTTCATTTAATCCAGTAAAGACTCAGCTCGTGTCTTTCAATCGTAGATGTGTCCCTTTTCTTCCTCGGATTCTTATAGGTGGTTCTGCACTTGAGAAGAAATCGACTCTGAAACTTCTTGATCTTTGATTATCATCAAATCTTTTTTAGAGTTCATACATTAGATCCATTGCTCTTTCTGATTCTCGTAAAATCGGTTCTCTCTATCGCTCCAAACACTTTCTCACACCTGAGGCTATTATCTATCTCTACAAATCTACAATCAGACCATGTATGGAGTATTGTTGTCATATTTGGGCTAGTGAATCTCTTTCGCATTTGAGGGCTATTGATAAGGTGCAGAAATGTGTCTGTAATTTGATTGCCCAAACCTTTTCTTCTTCTCTGCACCCCCTCTCTCTCACAGACGTGATGTTGCTAGTCTCAGTCTTTTCTATAAATACTATTATGGCATGTGTTCTTCAGAATTATGTGATCTATTCCCTGCTTCTTTTGTTCCAGCTTGTTTGATTCGTTGATCTAGCGGTCTCCATCAATTCGCTGTTTTGATATCTCATTGTAATACAGCTTCCTATTCCAGTAGCTTCTTTCCAAGAACTGCAGGCTTGTAGAACTTTCTTCCTGCTGACTGTTTTCCTCCTACCTATTACCTTGGTCTCTTCAAGACTAAGACCAATAGGCATCTCCCGTCTTTGCGATAAATATATTTGTTCTTGTTAGCTTCTTACATCAAGTGACTTCATGCCTTGTCTGGAGCGATTTCCATAAAAAAAAAATTGGGAGTTAAATCCTCGTGTATTTCAAACAGCTCCCTTGCTTTGTTTACAATTATGTGCATTTGATTGTTGGGGACATGCATTAATTGTTTTTTTGTTTACTGTTTTATTATAGTTTGCGAAGACAAACAGTAGTGACGAAGTTCACCCTTCAATGCCCAAAATGAAAATGCTTAAACTTGTTTCTGTGCATATGCCTCGACGCATGAATTTGCATGAATTAATAAAAACATTTTAAGCTAATCAGATGCATTTCTCTGAATTTATCACATTTGCTGTTTTCATCCACCCCGAGTAAATAAAAGGACAGATTTTTCCTTCAACAACATGTTTAACCGAAATCCAAGACAGAACTAACATTGACCTTTCACCAGCTTACCTCACCCCTCTGTCGGGTTTTGGGAAAGCTTATAATGCATTTCTCCACTCAGGCACACACACATTGATAAGCATACACACTCTGATACTAATGCACATACATATACAATGTATTAACTCTTTCACTGTCGTCTGCTGATTGAAAGCAAATTTATAATTTGTTCATTTAGACACTAAAACAAGAAAAATGTTGACACTGTACAGAGTAATGTACAGAAACCAGTGTCTACCAAGGTTGTATTTGCCCAGAGGAGCAAGAGGTATGGGTCTCCCAGAGATTGACCATCCACATTGTGCCACTACTGATGAGCTCCGAGAACCCAAACCTTATGATGGTACATCGACATCAAGAAACAAGAGCCAGCAGACACAACCTCTATCAAAAAACTGGCCAAACATTTTGGATAAGACTGTCTTACAAATGCAACAGAAACACCAAACAAGCCTGCCACGTAAACACCCCAAAAGAGCCGCCAGAAATACACCAAGACCTTCCATGGCAGAAAACTGGAAGAATGGGCCAACCAACAACTTGCTAAATATTCTCTGGATAAACTATCCCAGGAATATATATATAAGGAAGTGTTTGTAGACTGGCTGAAAAGAGGATCGCTCCACTATAATCAGGAGAGAATGATAATGGATGATCAAGCCAAGCTTGATGGGCTATGCCTGTAAAAAGATGAGTGGTCTTTACAACGACAACAAATGCAGGTTCTGCCACACAGAAGTCAAGAGTCTGAGCAACCTTACATCCAGTTGTATGGTTGAGCTGGAGGGCAGCTACTATACAATGCGGCACAATGGAGTGTGCAAATATCTCTATTGGACCATCTGTAAAAAGTTGAATATAAAGTGTAGCATCGGAACATATACCAGAAAGAACTGTTGAAAATAAGTCATACACGATTTATTATGACTATGCAATCCCTATAGTTTCATATCTTGAAAACGGAGCTGGTAAACCTGACATAGTTATATGGGACCCGTGGGAGAAAGTAACAACCCTAGTTGAAGTCAGTATCCCTAATGATGCTGGCTTAAACAGAGCTGAGAGGGTGAAGATAACGAAATACCAATGTCTTATGTACGACATGAAAAGAAACTGGAATCTTAGAAAGATCTCCATCATTCCAGTAATCATCATAGGAGCAATCAGACTTTTCAAAAACTACCTGACGAATATGCAACCAAGTGCAAGAGAGATACACACAATTGAGCTTGAAGGTTAGAATCTTAAAAGAGATATCTTGGCTGGAATGTCTGAAATTGTATAATGCCCCATCTCCAATAAAAACAAAAAGATAAGAAAGTTTTAAAAAATAGAATGAGAATATCCAATATTCCCATTCTTAACAAGTAACGTGGATTATGTACAAATAGATAAAAATAACCTAACCTGAAAATCTCTTGTCACACAGACTTATACATATGTTTTTTTATGTACAAACGTGTGGCCACTTATCAAGGCCCAAAGGCCATTTGAGGATAAGGGTTAATGATCTTGTCATGTGAATAGTGAGACAACATCATGAGGATTGGAAATGATGGTTGAAACTGGGCAGAATTTATTTACATTGGACTTGAAAATGACCATGTTGTAGTCAGCTGGGAAGCAGCACTGTGGTATTATGTTCCACAGATAAGTAGTTCTTGGAAAGAGACTTTGCTCATGGAAGTTCCATTTAGTTAAAGGTACATAGAGGAAGAAAGGGTAATTATTTATAGTGGTTGTAGCTAGACGAGTTTTTTGTGAATGTTTTATAAGAGGGACCCAAGAATTGGAGTTCAGTTGAACACTTAATTAAACTAACAATAGAGTAAAGAAAGACTAGCAATCTCTCTTCAGGGAAGAGAAGAGGACATACCCCACCAGATTTTGAAGCCGATTTTGTACTCTGTCAGGGCAGGAAAGGGTGCTGCAGGAAAGCGATACCTCCCCAAATATGACAACAGTACTCCATCTTAGGACGTATTCAACTCTTATACAAGTAGAGGATATGTCTAAAACTTTTATTATTTTATTTTTAAAATGTTATTGAATAGTTTTTCATAATTGAACTCATCCAAAGAGAAATTTTCTTTTTTTAAAAGTAAAAAAAAATGGTTAATAGAAAGCTATTGAGAAGGAGGTAATTCTGAAAATTACCTCCTTTTTTGGGAGGAGGGGTAGTGTAGTATTTTGTCTGTTGTCATGATACCATCCTCCAAAATATAACCTCCTCATTTGAGGGGTAGTATCTGTTCTGTTGTCATTTAACCAGCCTCCTAGGCATAACCTACTCATTTGGGAGATAGTGTAGTATTCTTTCTGTTGTCATGATACCATCCTCCCAAACATTACCTCCTCTTTAGGTGTAGTATTTGTTCTGTTGTCATTAGACCATCCTTACCTACTCATTTGGGAATAGTCTAGTATGTGTTCTGTTATCATGGGACCATTCTCTCAGGAATTAGCTCCTCCTCCTTTGGGCGAGTAGTGCACTATCTGTTCTGTTGTCATGATACCATCCTCCAAAGCATTACTTCCTACTTTTGGGGGTAGTGTAGTATATATTCGTTCCTCATAATATAATCCCCAGGCATTCGTGGAGGAGGGGATTTTGTATATGTTTGTTCGTCATATACACTGGTCACATATTTTTCCCAGTATAGCAGTTGATGAAAAATTCTCTTTTGCTTAAGCCTATGCTCCCACTCAATTCAATCAGAACACTTTGTAGGTAAGATACTTCCGTTGAACTGTATATACACTTTTTCCTGCTTTTCACTCGTCGGATCGTCGGATCAAAGATGTCAAGTGTATGTGTGGCATGCATGGAACAGTTGGATTTAAGACCTATGCATACTCGTGCTATGGGATTTTAGTGAGGTGTAATATAGTTAACAATAGAAAAATAAATATTAAAAATATAACTGTTACCAAACGCAGTAAAAGTTATTTTTCTACCTACCTGCATAATATTTTGTGATTTCAAGTCTTTGAAAGCGTTTATATTTTAATTAAAGATTTCGTTCAAATCGGATCTCGTTACAATCAGAAATCTAAATGGCTGACAGATGGCTTTCTGGAAATAACTGAAACCAATATACAGCAACTGTTACTGTTACATTTTTTCCTAATTAGAAGGAGAAAATATTCCAGTAGCCTGGAAGTGAACATGAGAAAAACAAACGCATTAGTTGAACGGCCTAAGTAGCAGCACAAGTTTTTTGATGTTTTCATTTGATCAGCTTAATTTTTTTGATTCGAGATATATCAGACAATACTTACAATGTTAAAGCAATCTTTCAAAATGTCTATACATTCTGTGTTCTGTCGCCATTTTTGTTTAACTTTTTAAATTATTTCGAGAATATTTTACATTTTAATTTCATTTTCAACAAGCGTGGAAAAGAAGGACTAATTTCATGGGAATTAAAGTATTTGCGAATGAAGTCATACTTATAGATAATATTTTTAAGAATATCAAATTATCGAGGGAATAATAAAATATAGAGTCAGAAATTTTGAATTCTCACTGTAATGAGATCGTAATTAAAACAAAATCTTGAATTGAAATAAAAACGCTTTCAAAGACTTTAAAACAAAAAAAAATCTGTAGAAAAGTAACTTTTATTGTCTTTGGTTACAGTTTCTTCTTCTAATCAAGCGAATCTTTTTACTACACTAATTTTTTAGAAATATAGATAATGCAGTTTAATGTTTTGTAAATTAAAAGAAAACATCAAAAATATATATTCTATCCTTTACAACGCAGACCTTTCATAAACTTGACAACCAATGTTTCTATAATCACCATGATGGCTGAATATGACACAATCATTTTATGTGGGATTTAATACTTCTAAAAAAGGATACCCGATGCCGATAACAAATAAAGAATGTGGATAATTCAGTAGATTAACATTCTCCACTGAATAACATTTCATACAAATCGAAGGTATCTGAATTTTCACAAAGGGTTTCCGCTACCTTTTTTTGTTCACTTTGCATAAATTAAACTGAACTAAATATAGCCCAAATTACCCACCCTTACGCCTAACAGCTGTGTTATAAAATTCATAATTATTGGTTCATTAGTTTAGGAGATTATCTTGTACAACGAAATATATATATATATACATATACACATGTCTAACTATAAATATTTTATACATTTGCTATTAGTAAAACATGCTTTTGTTAGTGTTTGGAAACAGAGAATAGAAACACGTTTAGACTTATTCGAGTGTCGCCATCTTGAATCTGGCTTCCCTATCTTTATTACCGGAGAGTTACCTCTAAGGGGATGTAACTACGTCATACTTTGACATCCCTGTTTTTATAGAAAGTTATGTCTACTTATGAGTTGTATTATTTTTTTTTTGGGGGGGGGGTAAGCTTTACGACGTCCATACCTGGTGACTATACCGGATGGTGTATCGTTATTATTAGGTGTGTTTGGAGATTTGGGGGGAGGGTGTTTGGTGTAATGCTAGGGAAGATTGAGTATTGGGATTTGTGTATTATTCACCAGAATCTTCCATCGGATGCCTACGGTTTCTGCAACTGGGGTTTCTATGATGTAGAACCGCGGTTCAGTGCAGACTTGTCTAACGACTGCCAGGGTCCATTTCCTGAGTCTTGATTCTATACTTGAACCTGCTGTGCTCTGCTGAAGCTGGGAGAGACAGTTTGCATGCTTATCATGCTGTGCCTTCTGCACGAATTGTCTCTGATAAAGGCGATCCCTAATTTCCTCCCTTCTGGTATGGTTATTTGTACATTTTGCAGGGAGATTGCTGATCAGCTTCCGACCGCATAATAGTTCTCCAGGGGATGGAATGACATGCTCTATGGGTGTTGATCGCGCACACAACAGGCTCATGTCTATGTCTCGGCTGCTCAGCATAGTCTTTCTCATGGCTAGCTTAATCGTCTGAATGCATCGTTCAGCCATGCTATTCAAATGTAGGTACCTGGGAGATGAGGTGATGTGTTCAAAACTCCATTCCATGGCAAACTCCATGAAGCAATACGAACTGCAGTGTGACCCATTATCGTTGATGAGTGTTTTTAGGACTCCTTGTTCCTCAAATAACTGTTTGGTCAGGTTGATGACTTCATGACTGGAGAAATTCCTTAGTCTGCGGATGAATGGGTACTTCGAATTGTAGTTCACAATGAGTAGGTAATTGTGTTTATTGAGGTTGAAAATGTCAGTGGCCATGATTTGCCATGGTCGCACTGGGATTTCATGTGGCATGAGGGTTTCAGCACACTGGGACTTCTGGTGCTCTTGGCATAAGACACAGTGCTGGACTATCTTATCGATGTCGCTGTTTATGCAACTCAAAAACCGCAGCTTTTAGCTCTGAGCTTGCATTTTTCACTTCCTTGATGACCATAGTGAATTTTTTCGACTATTTCCACTTTCATTGTTTCGGGGATCAGTATCCGGTCACCTTTGAGCAGAATGCTGTTTTCAACAGAGAGTTCATCTCGATAGGACCAGTATGGTCTAATGCCTTGCAGAATTTTTTCTTTCAAGTTACATAATGTTGGATGAGTATTTGTTAGTTTGTGGATCTGCATTAATTTCACGGTTGAAAACTGCGCAAAGTCCACCTTCAAGTCTAAATCAATGACTTCTCTATTTCTGTTGTTGAGAAGTTTGGATAGTCCATCTGCCAGTAACATCTCCTTGCCTGGTCGAAATTTTAGGACCATGTCATATTCTTGAAATAGCATTCGCTGGAATCGGGGGGGGGGGCTGCTGTCAAGTTCTGGAGGCTCATCTCTAGGGGTTTATGATCGCTCTCTACTTCAAACTAACACCCCTAGATGTACATCCAAAAACGTTCACAGCCTAACACGAATGCTAAAAGTTCTCGATGTTTGCATAGCACTGCTCTGCTTTGGTCAGGAATTTTGAGGTAAATGTTATGAGTTTTCGATCTTGTTGCAAAGCTACCTATCTGTACGTCAGAAAACATTCACAGCCGAACACGACTGCTAAAAGTTCGCTCTCAATGTTTGTGTAGCGCTGTATTGCTCCAGTCAGGGAGTTTGCGTCCACTTATATGATGGCCTGTTTGGAAAGGTCATAATATCGAAGTAGTATTTCTTCACATATTATCTCCTTTATCTCCTGAAGCAACTTTTAATGGCTGTCGCTGCATTTGTATTCAGCATCTTTCTTTCGGAGTTCTCTTAGGTTTGCTGTGAGGTTGGAGAGTCTAAGAATAAATCGTGTCATGTAGGTAATAATTCCTAGCACCTTCTGCCACTCCGTGACGTTTGTTGGGTAGGGAAGTTATTTAATCTCCTTCATTTTTTTTAGATCTGCGTTTATCCCCTTTTCATCAAATATGGCACTGAAGAATTTTGTTTTTCTTCGTTGACTGCACATTTCTTGCTATTGAACATCAGACCTGAAGTCTGCTGTTTCCATCATTGATCATGTTCATCTGTTGTTGGAATACATCTTGGGACATAACAAGAACAAACGACATTCTTTGGAAACAATACCTTCCATTGGTTTATGTAAGAATTTTGTTATGTTGGATATTTTTGATCCAGTGTGCCTGTCTGTCCGACTTTTCTTTTTTGTGTTGGCACATTGTAGCCCAATGGTTTTTCGTCCACATGCTGAGCATGTGCTACCTCGAGCGGGGCATTTCCCATTTTCATGGGTGAGTTCACATTTGTTGCAGAACTCCGACTTCCCCGGCCTGTGTTTTATTGCACTTATTTTGTGGTCGTCACTCCCCTGTAGTTCACCCATTTGCCTCATATAATTTATTGAGGCCTCTGACGCCTACAAATGTTCAAAACTTCTTGAAGCGTCATCGACTCATTTTTGCTGAGTAGCTATTTTTGAAGTTTCGGGTATTAAGTTCCGGTAATTATTAAGTCAATTATACGCTCTTCCACATTCCTCGCATCTTGGAACTTGGATGTTTGTGCCTGCAGTCTGCATAGCGCTAAGAAATCGTCTATGTTTTCCGTTTCCTTCTGCGCGTATTTTTTTCAGATAAAGCTGCGTGCTTCAGAAGGGAGTTTGTGGCTCTAACTGTGACAAAAATTTGACCAAAATAATTGCAGGGTTGTGTCTGTTGGCTTCTGTTATCACATGTTCACGAATTGTATCGTCTTAGGCCTTCTACTCCACGTAACGAAAAAATGCTCTCAACTTGTTTGTGTTCCGGGATGCCTTTATGGAGAAATACAGATTACATTGTTGTTGAAAAAATTTGAAGGATTCCACAAAATTTGAGGTTTCCCAACACATCAAGTGTTCACTCGTACTGTTCGATATTGTTATAAACACTTAAAAGAAACAATCAAACAACTTTGTAAACAGGAATGAATGCAATCACGATTTTGGTCAGTACAAATCCAACATGGCGCTTACTGTGCTTTATAAAACGCACATGATGCACTTATGTCGGGAAAGATGGTTTCTAAAAATATTACTTATGTTTTCATCATTTGATTTTGCTGAAGAATTCACGATTTATTTTTTCTTGTTTATCTAACCGCTGCCACCATATAAATGTTTTATACACTTGATGTTAGTAAAGCATGCTTTTGTTAGTATGTGGGAAAAGAGAAAAGAGACCGTGTGGGCTTATACTAGGATCGCCATCTTGAATCTGGTTTCCATATCTTTATTGTAGGAGAGTTACCTCTCAAGGAAAATCTAAAGAGAGGTAACTACATCATACTGTGACAACGCCTTCCAAGGAAGAAGCTGTGGATGTCGACAGCCAGAGAGGACTACCATAATCCTTGGCATATTAGCCATCAAAATACATGAAGAGTGGCAACTTTTTGGAATAGTTAGAGCCACAAACTCACTTCCGAAGCGCGCGGCTTTATCTGAAAAAATACTTGCAGAAGGAAACGGAAAACATAGACGATTTCTTAGCGCTATGCAGACTGCAGGCACAAACATCCAAGTTCCAAGATGCGAGGAATGTGGAAGAGCGTATAATTGACTTAATAATTACCAGAACTCAATACCCAAAACTTCAAAAATAGCTACTCAGCAAAAATGAGTCGATGACGCTTCAAGAAGTTCTGAACATTTGTAGGAGTCACGAAGCCTCAACCTGGACAACCTGGACAACACAATTCCGGCTGCACAATGACCAAAACCTGTGCCAATGACTTATACTTATAGACTTATACGGAGATCGCTATCTTCAATCTTGCTTCCCTAACTTTATTACCGGAGAGTTACCTCTAAGGGGAATCTAAGGTGAGGTAACTACGTCATACTGTGCACCCCCCTAAAAATGTTTGGTGATTAAAACCATAGAGCTGATAAAACCCCTGTTAAGCTTTGAGGGGTAGAGCGTAACATTGTGGTAGACTATGAGTCACGAAGACATAGAAGAAAAGACAAGAATAGAATGGGGTAACAATAATACGTGCGTATTGCACAACTTTTATTCTTGGACTGAAGATACAATTTTGAAATAACAAATTTGGCGCCTAATTTCCATGTCACGTGATACCTCTGCAGCGCAGTAATTATCACGTAGTGCGGTGATCAGATCGATGACCTTATCACCACTTGGTTGAGTGGAACTGTATTCAGTTGACAATTCACCAACCCCTGAAATAGTTGGCAAAAAAACCCATTATTTTAGAATTTATAGTGGAGAATCTATTTCGTATGTAAATTTAACGGAAAATGATCACCCCTTTATGGATCAATTTTAGTTTTACCACAAACCCTAAGTCCGAATGGCAAGGTTGTAAAATCACATGTAATCACCTAAAAAAAGTTTTAAAAAATCAGAGGATTTATCTCCCATAGTAAAAACAAACAAAAATTGGTTAAATGCTCTAAAACGCTAGAAAGGTCCAGATATGGAGGATCATTTAATGTTACATCTATATGCGAAACTGATCACCTACGTTAAATTCTAAAACATTGTTTTTTTTTTCTTTCTTTCTGACAAGTTTTCCAAGATGTTTACACGTAATCGCCTAAAAAAAGAAAATCTCATATTTTAGAGAGGGTGATTTTTTTTAGCTGAGTTTTATTCTACAATAATACCAAAATCTGAGCGTCATTTTTTTATAGGGTACAATATTATCTTGATCACCGCTTAACGATTTCCTGTGTTCCGAGTTTATTTAAATCTAAACACGTTTTCCTCATCATTATTTAATATTTATATATATTTTTTATATCGTTTTTTAATGTGTTTTTCTTTGGTTCATTTTTATATTTAAAATATTTGAACGCCATCATTTTAATTGAACGGAATTTCTTTTTTTAAGGATTTGAAAGGTAAATTTAAAAAGTTATTATTAAATAATAGCAGAACCCGTGGAAATTCAACAGTTGTATTCTTTCGTTGTTTTATATTGCTGCCGGATATTCAAATATTTATCTAAGTACGCTGGTTAATATAGTTTCAGAATATGGTTATGGAAGTCTCTCTCTAAAACTCTCGTAGGATTTAATGACACATTTCGGCACTTCTGTAGTATATATGAAGCAGCTGCCGATTAAGAAATCGAAATTGAAGAGTTCCGTTTTTTTTTCTCCAAGTACCATTCATTCAGAATTCATCGGAAGTTGAATTTAGTATTTAGAAAATGGAGTTAAATGAGATTAATCTTCGAGACATTGGTAATTTAATGAACCAGCCGCAAAAAATAATAGATTTTTTACAGGCACACCGCCTGATTTCTTAGGGTTAGGGTTAGGGTTAGGGGTTAGGGTTATATATAATAAAAAAAAGAAATTGTTAATTGTTACCCAAAAACAAATCAGTCTTGCATTTTTTTTATGTTGTAAAAAAATCACTTCCGGTTGAATTACCTCCCTTTATTTTCAGTAGAAGGACAGAAAATCTGCTGCTTCATATATACTACAGAAGTGCCCAGATTTCCATTGTATGGACATCCTGCGAGAACAGATACCCGATGGCCAAAAACGTGGATTTTAGTTCGAATTTCACGACCGACACAAGTGACATCAGATGAAATGGCGCTTTTTCGGTATTTATCAAACACTTACTTTGGTATTGTTTACAGACCATTTGGCTCTCCAAGAGGGTTCGTGACCGCGCTAATTTCCAGGTTATCCTGCAGTGAATTACAAGTATGGATGATCATAAATCTTTTTTTATGAATCAAATATGTTGAAATGTCTTCTGTTTGTTTGTTTTATGAAAATATCGCAAATCTTTAATAAAAAATCTTCAAATATGTTGAACCAATTATTATTTGTATGATTTGGCCAAGTGTTATAATGGCACGTTCAAAGAACGATCCCGCCCGTACTAATTTAGTTTTTTTACAGGTTGTGCAAACCAAAATATACTTATGAACACGTTTTTCACTTTTGTCCTGTAGATACATCCTCCAAGGCCGGGGACACTTGTGCCACATTTGATTATTAGAAATTAACCCATGTCGGGCCAACCATTTTAATATTTTCAGTTTGCCATCGGTTTCCTTAAGTAACTCCTGTATATTAATAGTCAAGAAACACAGTTCGGCTGCGTCTATAACATCATGTACAATCTTCTTATCCATAATTCTGGATTTGAAGAGGTCAGAATTAAAAAAATCGACTAATGAAATTTAAACTTTCAAAGTTGGCGCAAAAAAAAAAAAAATACAAGACATTTCAAAACTTTATTTATATCAATAAAAAATTTTTTTATTAAGGATTTGTTATATTTTCATAAAAATATAAACAAACATATGTTTGATAATTTGTTTGGTGCAATTTTACTTATAGGCCGATCAAGTTAATTGTTTTCATGTAAAAGCATTATTTTGTACTTACTCAGTCATATTTTATCTCTCACGCCCCGAAAAAGAATTTTAAGATATCAAGCAGAATTTTAATTAGAACGATTTTTCCATTTTCATAAACAACCTGTATTTGTGAGAGAGCCGACATTTTGGGCTGTGAGCGGTTGGTAGAATAGACAAGGGCATTAACTCCGTTTTTATTTTTAGAATTATAAAAAGAAAGAAACACATAAGCAATAGTAATAAAATATATATTTATTAAATAAAAAAATAGAAAATTAAATAATTATTTTTACTTTGCCACGATATAATTTTCTTGTTTTTTTTTTTTTTTTTTTTTTTTTCATATTTACATGGTAACAGCGACCAAATATGGATAATAAAATATATATGTATTAAATAAAAAAATAGAAAATTAAATAATTATTTTTAATTTGTTCAACGGGATACTTTCCACGACGTGCCTACCTAGGGGACCCAATTTCGCGACACTTATCTGCCCTTAGTTCGCTAACCGGCCACTAGCCGAAAATGTCAGATTCGACATTTCATCTCGCCCTTATGAAAATGGAAAAATCGTTCTAATTAAAGTTCTGCTTGATATTTTAAAATTCTTTTTCGGGGCGTGAGAGATAAAATATGACTGAGTAAGTACAAAATAATGCTTTTACATGAAAACAATTAACTTGATCGGCCTATAAGTAAAATTGCACCATTTGTTTTGCTGACACCTTATTTTATTATACTAAAAATACGATTCTAAATTTTTCGTTAAAAAAAGTTTCTTTTATCATTTATGATCATCCGTACTTGAAATTTACTGCAGGATAACCCGGAAGTCAGCGCGGTCGCAAACCCTTCTGGAGAGCCGACCATTTTTTTTTTTTATTCTCTGTACAATTATCGGTCATCTCGGTATAGAATTCCTTTTTTTAGTGTGTGTGTATGAGGGGGGGGGGGCATTTCCTTAGTTTAGCTGTGAATCAGAAATCAATTTTGAAGTTACATTCACTCCTAACCCAATCAACCGGAAGTAAACATTATTTTTAAATTATAACTTTTCGTTTTATACAAAAAAAAATCAATTTTTACTGTTTGTTTGATAAAAAGAGCAGAAAAATTCTTCGTTTTAATAAAGTTCTTAATTATACAAAAACGAAATCACTGTTGACTATTCGTTTTATAAAATTTTACATAATTAAATATAATTATAAAATTTTACATAATTAAATATAATTATAAAATTTTACATAATTAAATATAATTATAAAATTTTACATAATTAAATATAATTAATTATATTACTTCCGGTTGATTAACAAATTAATTCTGATTCATAGCTAAACTAAACTTGTTTAAATTTTATCAAATATTTAAGATTTTTGCGTGGGGGATCATTTTCCTATATAAATGTTACGTAACCCCCCCCCCCCACTTTATGACCATCATCAATTTGACCAATTTTTTTGTGCGCACTTACCGAGTATGTAGCTACAGAATTCGTTTTTTCTTTGGTTTTCTCAATATTTATGATTTTAGAGTGAGGAATAACTTTCCTATATAAATTTAAGGCACTTCTGCAGATTAGGGGCGGACCGAAATTTATTTGTTCTCATTTTAGAAGAGCTCCAATAGTTTAAGGGGCCGACAACTCTTTTTATTCCACTAATCCCCTGCAGAGTCTTTTTGAACAACTTTTTGAATTGCATCCCGTTAACAAACAAGAACAAGCGAAAAAAACAAAAAACAACTCTATTTTTGTTTCTACCTTTAAGTACATAATTTTTTCGAAAATGGAAAATATGAATTTTTTTAAATAAGAAGTAATGCAAATTCAATTAATAGAACATTTATGAAAGAAATTAAAATTTGACAATCAACACAATATTGATAGAACAATTTTTCAAAGAAAATAAAATTTGTGAAAATCAGCAGTATATTAATAAAACAATTTTAAAAAGAAAATCAAATTTGTGAAAATCAACACTATATTAAAAGAACAATTTTTTTAAAGACAATTAAAATTTGAAAATCAACACTAAATTAATAGAACAATTTTTAAAAGAAAATCAAATTTGTGAAAATCAACACTATATTAATAGAACATTTTTTAAAAGAAAATAAAAGTTGGGAAAATCAACAGTATATTAATAGAACAATTTTTAAAAGAAAATCAAATTTGTGAAAATCAACACTATATTAAAAGAACAATTTTTTTAAAGGCAATTAAAATTTGAAAATCAACACTAAATTAATAGAACAATTTTTAAAAGAAAATCAAATTTGTGAAAATCAACACTATATTAATAGAACATTTTTTAAAAGAAAATCAAATTTGTGAAAATCAACAGTATATTAATAGAACAATTTTTAAAAGAAAATAAAATTTGGGAAAATCAGCAGTATATTAATAGAACAATTTTTTTAAAGACAATTAAAATTTGAAAATCAACAGTATATTAATAGAACAATTTTTCAAAGAAAATAAAATTTGTGAAAATCAACAGTATATTAATAGAACAATTTTTCAAAGAAAATAAAATTTGTGAAAATCAGCAGTATATTAATAGAACAATTTTTTTAAAGACAATTAAAATTTGAAAATCAACACTATATTAATAGAACAATTTTTAAAAGAAAATCAAATTTGTGAAAATCAACACTATATTAATCGAACAATTTTTAAAAGAAAATAAAATTTGGGAAAATCAACAGTATATTAATAGAACAATTTTTAAAAGAAAATCAAATTTGTGAAAATCAACACTATATTAATCGAACAATTTTTAAAAGAAAATAAAATTTGGGAAAATCAACGGTATATTTTTTCATCGTGTTTGGTTTAATACATTTTTTATTTATCTTTTTTTTACAGTTTAAAAAATTAATTTTACTCTTGTTTATTTATTTCTCTTATTCTTGTTTGTTAAACGGGATGCAATTCAGAAATTTGTTCAAAAAGACTCTGCAGGGGGTTAGTGGAATAAAAAGAGTTGTCGGCCCCTTAAACTATTGGAGCTCTTCTAAAATGAAAACAAATAAATTTTGGCCTGTTCCTAGTCTGCACAAGTGCCAAATTTTATGTAGAATAATAAATAATGCGCAAGTTATTATAACATTACTTTTAATGTTATTATGTAGTACCTATGTTTTTTTTTGGGGGGGGGGTAACTAATCTTGGCTATATTCTTTTCTTTGTTGGACTAGTGCCGAATAGCATGAAAGTGACTTGTTTTCGATATTTTTACGTAGTTTTTTTTATTTATTTAAAAAAAAATTTTTTTTTTTATTTAAAAAAAATTTTTTTTAATTTATTTTTTTTTAAATTTTTATTTTTTTATTTTTTTTCACATGTTTTTTTTTAAGTTAAAGCATTGCCCGTCGAGGCTATACAAGTCAGGTGGGGTCGTTAACGAGCTGCGCTTGCTTACCAGTTTCTGTTTCATGGTTGATTTGAGCATCGTTTCTGTCGATGCTCGAACGTGGCGACCAAAATCAAATCTTTAATGTTTATTCACCGTCTCTAAATTTCTAATTTATGTATAATTCTTCTTTTTTCCAGATTAACCTGAAGTTTTAATACACTTTTCATCTCCAAGAATATATTTGTAAGAATATAATCCGGACGATTTACATTTCAAAGCTAAATTTTAAAAGCATTTTACAGCTCTCTGCTTTTCAGCAGAATTCTCTTTTTTTTTAATCCAGAAAAAAGGATTCACATATTTTCTCCGATTTTTCATTTAATAACAAAAGCTGATTCTGACAAATCGCTAGAGCCTTACCTCCTTTTTGGGGGGCTAAATATAATTTTTGTTCTCTCTTTCTCTTTCCTCTCACTTTATCTCTTTTTCTCTTTTCCTATTTTTCTCTCTTTCTCCTTTCTCTTTCCTCTCACTATCTCTTTTTCTCTTTTCCTATTTTTCTCTCTTCCCCTTTCTCTTTCCTCTCACTATCTCTTTTTCTCTTTTCCTATTTTTCTCTCTTCCCCTTTCTCTTTCCTCTCACTATCTCTTTTTCTCTTTTCCTATTTTTCTCTCTTCCCCTTTCTCTTTCCTCTCACTATCTCTTTTTCTCTTTTCCTATTTTTCTCTCTTCCCCTTTCTCTTTCCTCTCACTATCTCTTTTTCTCTTTTCCTATTTTTCTCTCTTCCCCTTTCTCTTTCCTCTCACTATCTCTTTTTCTCTTTTCCTATTTTTCTCTCTTCCTCTTCCTCTTCCTCTCTCAATCTTATCTTGCCTTCCTTTCACTAGTTATGAGTGTTTTTCTTTGTAAAAACTCTAAATATTAATTTTTATGTGACGGCTAAGACTTCAAACGATGCACAAAGTGGGTAGGAAAGTTAGATGACTTTTGTTTTATCAATTTCCTGTCTCCTTCTCTCCCACATCTGCACTTTTGATTTTGAGTTTCTTAGTTTCAACTGATATGTTAGCAAAATTAATCTGATGATTAAGATATTTGCCTTTTTTGTGCTTTCATTACTTTTCACTAACACATTATACAAGTTATTTTAGTTGTTTCTTTGTTCAAATTTCCGTCTCCACATTCGGGGCTGGAAAATTCATCTTGATTTCAGCTCAATTAATCTGATGATTAACATATTTGCCTTTTTTTGTTTGATATTTTACTAATAAATCATTTTTCAAATTGTTTTAAATGTGCTTTTACTGCTCAGTACTAGCACATCATGCAAGTTGATTTTTTTTTGTTGTTTTTTTAATTCTTTTTTTTTGCACGTTTGTATTTTTTTTTGTGCAAGTTGTTTGTATTTTTTTTTTCACTTCCTTCTCCACACACGGGGCTGGGAAATTCATCCTGATTTCAGCTTTTTCCCATTGGCTACTCAAAGCCCTGATTTTCATAGATATTCATGCATTCAAGTGGACATAAACTTTTTGGTTAATTCCTATTTCGTACTAGTTTAGTACACTAGTTTTAAACACTGTAATTTATATTAGTCCTGTAGGAAAGTACAAACTTTAGCACCCGAAATGGCGGCCAAATTTTATCGACTGATTATGCCTCATTTCTCAAGTTGTGATGGCAAATTTATCCACTGTATCAATTTGTTTCCTGATTTTGCAGATTTCCTTTTCATATTTTGATTTTATTATTTATTTATTAAAATTGATTAGTATGTTGAATCAAATTCATACAAGACAAGAACATAAGTCAGACATGTTACTGAATATGTCTGTCTGACAACGTAAGGATGGGCCAAAGTTTTATCTGGGCCTCATTTTTCCATATTGTATCAAGTATTGTCAAAGTTATACCATAAAAACATTGCTAACTCAAAAAGGCTGAAAGCTTTTATGGTGGTTATTGTTATCAACTTTAGAAAAAACTAGAAGTTAAAATTCCATCAAAAAATACTATTAGATGTGAGACTTGATCAGCGACAAGTCTCTACAATGAACAGAATACACGTTAATGCCAAAACTTTGACTTTTATATTTTCTCTGAGGTTAGCCTTTTAATTAAACCAGTTGTAAGTTAAACCAAGACTGATATTTTTATCAAGTTTGGTGACGACTGGTCAAGTGATGTGGACGCAAACAAACATCAATCAAGAACGCAGATGAATAGTTTGTTTTTCTTAAATTACTTGTAGAATTTATCAAGTAATTTAAACATTTTTCTCCCTTAAATCATACAATATATTAAGATTAAAAAAAACTTTGTTTTAGCCTATTGTAATAATAGTTTTCGATATTAAACATTTTTTGTTCCCCAAATATTTTTCTCCAACAGTAATTTTGGTTATTCTTTTGCTGATTCTGAACCTTTTTAATTACAGAACATCCGAATTAGAGTGGGAGCCACTTATTACTGACGCTTCAATGCAATGTAGGACTTTCATTTGAGATTGTAAATCTGCATTTCTCATGAATCCAATGCTAAACCAAAACTCCATGACTGACACTGAAAAAAAGCCACATTGCCATTACAAAAATGAATCTGCCCGTTCAGAGAAATAATGGAATGAAACAGTAAATGTATCCAGATCTATTTTACCAGGAAAACCACATTTATTAGATCAGACTGATTCCTCTTCTGAAGAGAAAGCTAGATTTTGGAAAATGTGTGAATCTTCGTTTTCAAAAGACTCTGATTTAGCTGATCACATTAGGTTGCATAATGAAGACAGACCATTTTCATGTGATGTGTGTGCATCTTCATTTTCCCAAAAGTCCATTTTAGTACAACACATGCAGAATCACTCTGGAGAGAAAGTATATACGTGTGAAGTTTGTGATTCTTCATTTTCTAAAAATTTTCATTTAGTCAAACATGTGCGGATACATACTGGAGAGAAACCATATCCTTGCGAAGTGTGTGGTACCTGTTTTTCTGCAAAATCAAACTTGGTCAGGCACATACAGACACACACTGGAGAGAAACCATTTTCTTGCACAATATGCGGATTTTCTTTTTCCAGAAAATCAATTCTGGTACAACATGAACGGATACACACAGGAAATAAGGAATATTTTTGTAATATATGTGATTCTCCATTTTCGTTAAAGGCAAACTTAATCCGGCATATGCGGAAGCATGGTGTAGAAAAACCACATTCTTGTGAAGTGTGTGGATCTACTTTTGCCAAAAGTACATATTTGAAGTTACACATGCGGTCACATACTGGTGAGAAACCATATTATTGTGAAGTGTGTGGCTCATTTTTTAAATCACAATCGTACTTAGCACTACATGTTCGAATACATACTGGAGAGAAACCATTTTCTTGTGAAGTGTGTGGATCCTCTTTTACGTTGAAGTCACATCTGCTGCAACACATGAAAATACACACTAGAGAGAAACCACACTTCTGCTCAGTATGCGGGTCGTCTTTTACACTGAAATCACATTTAGTGCAGCATATGCAGGTTCACACTGGAGAAAAACCATACTCTTGTGAAATATGTGGGTCTTCTTTTAAAAGAAAGTCACATTTAGTAAAACACACAAGAACACATACAGGAGAGAGGCCTTTTTCATGTGATGTGTGTGGATTCTCCTTTACCCAGAATACACATCTTGTACGACATAAGTTAAAGCACAGTGGAAAGAAACCACATTCTTGTAAAATGTGTGAATCTGCATTTTCACGGAAGTCTCTTTTGAAACGACATGTGCAAAAAAATCACACAGGAAAACCATGAAAGTTAGTAAATTTTTGTTTATATTTTACTAGAAGAATACACATCAAAATTAACATATAAAAGTTTGCACCACTTGTATGTTTCATTAGAAACATTAAAATCAACTAAATCTTATGTCTAAAATCCTTATTCCGATTTTGATCATTTCATGATTTTGATTCTGGAAAATGTTTAAAATCTAAGGCTTAAGCTTAAAGGGTCTTAAGTAATTGAAATTCAGGGAATCTTTCTTGATTGGTGTCTAATGGCTATGGATCAAGTTCAATGAAAATCTGAAATATCTGTTCGTATAAATAGGAGGTGGTGCACATATTCCACATAAAAATTTAAAATACTAAAAAAACTGACATTTGTCGAATATTTATTAATTGATGTCTCATCTCAATTGTTAAAATTTCACAAAAATGAAAAGGTATCTGAATCTTCACCTTGAACTTCTATTTTTACAGCCTTTAAATAAAACTAAACTAAGTATAGCCCATATTCCAATCCTTCATGAGTAGAAGCCTTGTCTCAAGATTTATAATGATCGGTTAATTAGTTTAGGACTGAATCCTGTACATACAAATGTATAACATATACACATACATCCATGACCAACATTTCTTTCCAAGAACTGCCGTCTGCGGAATGCAATACCATGGGGTTGTTGACTACAGCATAGTTGCTTTCAATCTAATGTTAACAAATTCTTAAGTAGTCAAATTCTGCCCAGATCCAACCAGGGTCTGCAATTCTCAAGGTGTTTTTCCCATCATCCACCTGACGCAGACCTTTAACCCTTGTCCTCGAGTGGCATTTGGGACTTGATGAGCGATGATTCGTTAGTAAAAACAAAACTACCTTTATACAAATAGAGATGAAAGGAAAATTCTCAGACACTTATGACTGCAGCAAGTCCAATGTGAAAGACAGGTGGTTCTGTTGGCTGTGGAGTGGATTTGTGACCTTTACCAGAACATGTTTTGACAAAGTCTAGAATAACGTTGCCTATGAGAGGGTATTCAGGTATGAATGACAACAAGTTCCCCAAGTACAAACGCTGGTATCTCATATTAATTAAGTATGTATTACATTATTGTGGGGGTACAAATTTGCATGGAGAGAAGTTAGTGAAATTACATGACATTCTATTTTCCAGTGACATACTCAAGCAAATCAGATACAAAAAGTAGATCCTCATTTTGCTGCAGTTAGTGTAGGGGGTGGAGCATGATGTT